>JAREIK010000553.1:0-600000 GCA_029783825.1 Sapria himalayana | reverse complement strand
TAAATTAAATAGACGTATAAAGTTTAATCTAATCGGACCTAGGTTTATTATCTAAAACTAATCAATCTAATTGGATTTAACTAGTTTAGGTAAACCTAGCTCTATAGTGCATAGGACTTGATTTATCTAACTTTAAGTCCAAACATATTTGGGCTTATTGTTTATTTATTATTAATTATTGTATTTAAAATTGAATAATCTTGGTTAATGGACCTATCCATTATTTAATTTATTATTTAGTAGCAAATAACTAATTATTCCTATTAGAACATGTTTCTAAAGAATGATATGCATGACGCAATATGGTGGGCATTCATGTATGACATGTTATATGCATGGGCATGTTATACAAATTGCATCTCATACATTTGATAACATAAAGTAAATAAATAAAAGAATGAGCCGGGTATTTTTGGGTATTTCTAATAATTACAACTTTTGAAAAATAATGAAATTATATAATAGGCTTCTTGCAATTACATAATTCCCAAATATTTTCATGTCCAAGTCCATCATGTAATTTCCAATCCACCAAAAGAAAAAAAAAATTCAAAAAAAATTCTATGCCATAAATGGCTTACATAAGATCTAGAAGAAATAAGAAAACCTAACCCCAAAACACCATATAATTAATGACCCTCATTCAACCATACACAAACACAAATAATCACATTAAAATATGCAAGAATGCCCACTCATGCATGAATCAAGAAAACAACTTGTTTAATCATAATAATAAATAATATATTAATATGCATTTACATGAAATGCTCTGAATAACCCACAGGTCGGAGGATTGTAACCTCCCTCCAATACCAGTTGTAGGGAAGGAAATAAGAAAATGTAGTGGAATTAGTTTTTAAAATATTTTTCAGGAATTCTTATTTTAGCAGGAATCCATGCAAACACATATTAATATCAAAAGATGAAGATCGAATCTATACCTTTTATCGTAATAAGAGATTTGTTGACTTGTCAGAATGAAAGAACTCCATGTACCAGAGTCTTCAATTTCGCCCTCCTTCCTCGAGGTGTGTGGGCACCAACTATTCAGATCTGGAACAATACACTCTTGATTTACCTTGCGTACTCAACACTTGATGCAATGGGTCTCTTAGGAGAATAATCTCTCTTGGAGGCTAGGGTTTCTTGTAAGGAACCAAATCTGCTTGGTTTTTATATATGTTTCAAATCATTATCAAATAAGGAAACAAATTAATTATATTTAATATTCTTAAATTCATTTTCTTATCATATATGAAAATGAATTATATACATTTAATATTCTTAAATTAAAATCCTTATCAAATAAGGAAATGAATTAATATACATATAATATTCTTAAATTCAAATCAATATCAAATAAGGAAATGAATTAATAATATATAATATTCTTAAATCAAATTCTTATAAAATAAGAAAATGAATTATATACATTTAATATTCTTTAATTCAAATCCTTATCAAATAAGAAAATGAATTAATAATATTAAATATTCTTAAATTCAAATTCTTATCAAATAAGAAAATGAATTATATACATTTAATATTCATTAATTCAAATTCTTATCAAATAAGGAAATGAATTAATAATAATAAATATTCATAAATTCAAATTCTTATCAAATAAGAAAATGAATTATATGCATTTAATATTCTTTAATTCAAATCCTTATCAAATAACGAAATGAATTATTCATATTTAATATTATTACCCTTTGCAAATTATTTCCTTATTCAATGAGCAAATGAATAAAATTTGAATTCAAATAACATCTGATTGTTATTCTCGTTATTTTATATTGCTAAAGAGAGTGTAATTTATTCCAAATCATGAATCATTCATTGTAGTAATAAACGAGGTGGAATTGGAGCCATGGACATGTAATTTCAAGCTCCAATAAATTCAATAATTAATTAAACTTTTTAATCAATTTTTTTAATTTATTAATTTCAGAGTTATTCCACTAAAAACTTGAAATTGAACTCTGGTCCTTACAGTATCGATTTTACTCAGAAATTTATAGTGTCCTATTGATTTAATCATTACATACAATTCTATCCTCCAAGAAGTGGTTCATAACTAGAGTCGGGTGAAATTTCCGTTTGCCCCACTAATTATATATTAATCCTTAAGTTTCATTAATCCACTAGTGAATAGTTAATTTATAAACCTGTTATAAATCAAACCACTCAAACTATTCAGTTCCAGATCCAATATTTAAGGGAACCAACTATCCAGCTTCCATAGGAAGTGTTAGATTCCATGTCCATAGTTTATATTCCTAGCTGCATACATCAATGGGCCTCTAAGACACAAGTATTGAGCTCATTTCATAATGGGTTTTAACCCATGACTCAAAAGGGCTAGTTGACATAAACAGGAGTTTATGACTACTTAAAATTAAGACTGATCTGCATATGATCATCTATCAGTGCTATTTTAATTCTTGAGATAGACAGTATTTAAAAGAATTCAAAAACTGTGCATTGGTCATGTCCTATATAATCTTATTATATATGGAGCCTCCACTTTAATGTCCCCACATTAGTGACTCGGATTAAGGTTACTTCATTCTCAATGATAGTGAACCGCCCCAGTAATATTTAATTCGAAGATCCCCAAACTTCAATAATATTATTAGGGACAATTTGATTTATAATCCATAACCTCGATCCTCTCGTGTATAACTGTTATACACTGACGTTATTGTTACAATAATAAATCTGGGATTTTCTAATATTTCACTCATACATTATGCACAAAATAGGTAAATGTAATAAATATGATACTTCTATTAATTTCATAAAACATAAATACAAATTCATACTTTATAGGGCACTATCCCTAACACTATGGTGACGAACTTCACTCTTTTCGTACAAGTTGCCTTTATCAAGTAAGTGTACTAAGCGAATGGGAATCTACAAGTTCTACCAGCCCAAGAAGAGTAGTAAAAGACAATTCGCTAATGCTAATATGGAGCTTTATATCTCCTCCAACACGATACACATTCCTTTACACATTCTTTTTTCCTCAGTGGGAAAGGAAAGCCTCACTCTTGGCAAAGCGTATGACTCGAATGGATACGAAAAGAAGCCAATGCGAGTCTAAGAGTTCTGTAAGGAATGATATTCCATTCCATTATGGAGAAAGTGGCTAATACTAATAGAAAAAGATTATAGTGATTGTTTTGATAAGAGTATGAAAGACTATCTACTGAAAAGTTAACAATGTAAATTATGGAAATTTCTTTAGGTTTGCTACTATCTAATGAGATGAGCTATGGACCTAGCTCCATCTGCCATCTCAAATTTTCCACGATACTCTATTTATCCTAAAGTGACATTCCTCTTATCTTATGGATTGCAAGATGTCATTAGAAGTGGGCTTGTAGCTGGCCTACGATGGGGGGCTGCTAAAAGAGAATAAAAGGAAATGTGGTGCTAAAAAAAGACTACTACAGGCACTGATTCTTATTTTGTTTCTCCTATTGAATGTAGTTTCCTAATTACTATCAGCAATTGGGACGAAGAGAATACTAGCTATAAAACTATGGAAGGAGCTAAAAAACCTCTTTGTCATTTCCCTACTGAGTATACCTTTCGTTGAATACGACTGGGATGAAGGGATATTTGAAAGATTATTAGAAGTATTTTCTTTCTAAAACATGGACCTTTCGTCCACTCACTAAAGAAAATAAAGACTTATTTATTGCACAGCAAGAAGGGTCAATAGAAAAAAACTATGATTGCTTATTTGAATGCAAGGTTCAACAAGAGTTCAGCTTAGAATACACCCTGCAAAAAAAAAAAAGAATAGCAATCTACTAAACCCAAAATACTAGCTTTGCCTGACCGAGCTTGCAAAACTTAGTTTTTGCTACTAAACTTGTCGTGGTGGTGAAATCGAGGTCAAGGATATGAACTCCACCTCACTCGCTGAGCTTTATTCCTAGTTCGAGCTTGAGCTTTCCACTTTATAGGCCATGCCTTCCCACTTGGATAATAAAGATTCTAATTCTTGGGAATCAACCACTATTTTATTGATCGGGGCTGGAAGTGCCTGCCTGTCAAAGTTGATACAACTAACTTACTTAGTTCTTAGTTAGCTCAAAGGGAATTAACACACAACTTCTTATATATAAAGACCACCACCATACTTCCTTCATTTTGCAAGAATATGCATTACTTCCTCCTAGTATGATGACTTTGAACAAATGGTCCATTCGTGGCTATCTTAGAAATGAGATAGAGCCTTAGAATGACTTTAGCCTTAGTTAGAATAAGATAGGGGTAAGTCAGGTCTTAGCCTGAAAGATATAGGGTTAGGAAAGTTCAACTAGTTTTCTATAATAATTCTTCATCGTGTTCTATTTAAACTCTAGAATTAGTAATCTATTATTTACTTTTTCAAAAGATAAAATTATAAATGATAATTAATGCTTAACTCAAGTTAAATTTTTAGCCATTCGATACTAATCATCATAATATCATCCAACAAAATTCCAAATTTTAATCAAAAGAAGTTATATATAATAAATTAGGAATTGGCTAATTATATTGACATCATATATAATATTATATAACTAGTAATTTTTTATTATCTTATTTTTAAATAGTAATTTGCAAAAGATAAAATTTTCAAATGATATAATTATAAATAGTAATTTTTTATAATCTTATTTATTACTAGTTGAGACAATAATTGTACTTTTAGTCTTGCATTAGAAGTGAAATCTATAATAATCAAAATAAGACTTTGTTGTTCATATCTTAATAGTTTAAACTCTAAAAGAATACCCGATGCATATATTCTTTGTGAAAATGTAATATTCAAACTCAAATAAGTATTCTTAATTAAATACATGTAGGACATATAAGATTCTATAATTGAAACTTTTTTTGATAACTATTTGAGTTTGAAGGTAATTTTCATCCATTAAAAAATCACTTATTACATTCACAGTAAAGAATGTATTTTTTTTACATTCGATTGATAAATCAATTACCATTAAAAGAATTTAACAAAAGAAGTAACATAAATGCACATATATTCATATTTGGGCATACATTAAATGTTTATTATTTTTAATTTAAACACACACACACACACACACATATATATATATAATACAAATAAATATAAGTGTTCATTTATATAGAGGCATAAATATATTCATATTTATATATAGTGATTGAATATATATCCATATATAGATATATAGGTACATATATAAATATTATTATATGTTTATTATTTTTAATGAGGTCATATATAGCTATACATATATATTATTATGTTTATATATTGTTAATTATAATTAGAGTATCACTTATAGTGCTATAGGTATATTGTATATTATTTTTAATTCAAATTAATATATTATTATACATATATAATATGTTATGCATGGCATATATAATTTTATTTTATTTTTTTAAATCAAATTTAATATTAATAATTTTATTAATTATAACTAAATTTCGACTTATTCTACTATCTATGTGTTGCATTTTATTTGTAATTTGAATTAATATATTGTTAGGCATGTAAAATGTCTTATGTATGAATTTGTCTTATTTGTATAAAAAAATGAAATTCCATTTAAATTTTTTTGTTTAAAACTAAATATTCTTTATAAAAAATTAAATATATTTTTTTAAAATATTGAATAGATATTGATTAAAATTTCAATAAAATTCACTTAAATTAAAAATTTTTTAACATTATAAATTACAAATGAATATGGAAAAATATAATATGTGAAACAAATAGTTCACAAACACTTGTGAGTTTTGATATCATAATTTAATATTACATTCACCAGAGAATTAATATAAAACAATATTAAAATAGATTATGAATGTTTACATAATAATAACAAAAGATATGTCACGTCTTTTATTATAGTTCAAGATCCACAATGCATATTTTACCAAATTTGTAACATATGATAAAAATGATGTATGTATGCACAATAATGTATACACATTAATGTGCACTACAGTCTAGATGTGTGTGTGTGTGTGTAATAGTATATGTAAATATACTAAAATTTTTGTAACATTATATGTATATATATATTGTGTATATATGCTATGCATAACAATGTATCAATATACATTGACAATAGTATAAATATTTATACATAATTATAGATACATATATGTGTGTGTGTGTGTGTGTACGTACTATTGTTTGAAAGTGTATGTGAGTTTATAAGCACACATTTATATTAGCATTATTTCTGTATAGAATCCTAATTATTTCTGTATTCACGGACAATAATGAAGATGAATTTATCATAATGAGAAAAATTATACCCAACAAAAAATATTACAATAGAAAAAAAATTGCTATGTCAATCGTGCTAATATTTTCTAGAGTTCCAAGTTGTTGCAAACTTTTTGGTTGTGATAATCCTGAAAATCACTCGAAAACTTCTAACAAACTAATGGGGAAGGCAAAAGGGAAAAGAAAATTCACAATAATGAAGTACATGGCCAAGGTACAAATACTCAAGCATTTAAGTTATTTTCTCTAAATAATGGCTACTTTGCCCAAGGTTTGTTTACTTTATCATGTGGTCGGTAGGTACAAAGATGAGGTTTTGAATCCAAATAATAAAAATCTGTCTAAAGAAAAATTGCCTAGAAATGTGTATTCCCAAATTATGATTCCTACATTCGGCTAATAATTCATTCACCTGGGCATGCGTGATGTTCTTTGTGTTATATAGGCCTCAAATTTCATCGGTGCTTTACTTTAAGTAAAACACAGCTCTGGGCTAACCTTATAAGGTTTTGGTGGACACTAATTTTTTCAACTTCTCAATCAAGAACAAGGTGAATCCTCGTCATCGAGTCAATCATGTTTTTTGAGTGAGTTTCCACCTTAAAAAAAAAGATGATAAAATAACTATGCACCTGAAAAATTAAGCCTTTGAACTAGATTTATGGGAGAGTTGCACTTGTTTTCATAGATGAACTTGATATGATCTTGTGATGCCTATGTTAACAATCAAAAAATATTATTTTTCTTAATTCTTTTTGGGTTTTGATCTATGATACGTTATGTTCCTTTGTTGTAGTTGGATTTGCAAAAGGCAATATTGGTATGCTTGATGCAAAATGTGAGTCTTAAATCCTATGTGCATCCTTATTTATTGTACATGTTTATTCTAGTTGTAGCAATTGAATATCATTGTTTTAATAAGATAATGCATTTCATAATGTACCCTAAGAATGATGAACATGTTTGGGCGAGGATTGTACTAGTGTGTCTGTTCATATGAGAAATTCTTGGGTTGGATGCATATGCTGGAGTTCATGCATTGGCACGATGACAAGTATCCTTATCCAAGGGTGATAGGACTTATGTTTCATTCTCATTAGAGGTAGTCTGTCTGATTTTTATGGGTTAAATTTGTTGAGATAGTAGTCTTTCTCAGATCACATGCTAAAGAGAAAGTTTTGTGTAATGAGTATGATCTCCATATAAAAATAGTGAATGATTGTTTTGATTCATGTTTTTGTATAGAGGTACACCTTGTATCACTAATTGTGTGATGGCTGAGCTTGAGGAGTTAGGGCAGAAATATCATGTGGGATTGAGGTATGTTCTTGCTCTGGCCATTATTTTTGGTGTTTTTTTCTTTCAAAATTTTGAATTTTTCATTCTCCTGTTCTGTTTGTGTGTTTGGAAAATTTATTTTTTTTCATTAGCAATAGATCAGATGTAGATGTTTTGCATTGATGGCAATTTTAATGATGTCCATTATAGAAAGACTTTGTTTTTTTCAAGTTCCACCAGTAAATTTTATGCATTTTGGGTTGTGTCTTTGGAGTCAATAGCTTCATGTTTTCTTACAGGATTGCAAAGAATCCAGGGAACTATGCTGATGACTGTATTGTCCAAATAGTTACTATGGTAACAATTCCTAAACTCTTTGTATTATTATTAGCCTCTGATTGTTTTTTGTTTTAAAATCCAATGCTTTTCACAGTTTATTCATGATATAATTTAAGTCCCTATTATATAACAAAAGACATGGATTGTGAAAACAAGAAATTATTAACTTTTAGAAAATGACCATTTTTATTTTGTCATTATGTGTTTGGAAGTCTTATGATGGAAATAGTAATCAAAGGCATTTCAAGACTAATTTTTAAGATGTATTCATAATAGTATTTTAATTTTCGAATGTAAGACTATTGATATATTATGACCTTATAGACTTTACATTACGTGAGATTACACACTTATTTTTTCTGCTAGGCTTCGATGCGTCACTTGTGCAACTCCCCCTTTGATATTGCTAAGTCGGTCCCTTATTTAAGTGATACTCAACTTCTACCAAAAATTTAAGAGCAAAGAAAATCCAAAGAACTATTAGAAAGAAAATGACTTAGTATTTAAAAAAGAAGCTTACAACTTAATGGTTTGAAAATGAGGGCATCTTTTCTTTTATATATATCAGTGAAAGTGTCATGAATCTTGAAAGGCTCTATATAATTTATAATATTTTAGAGTCTTGGAAGGTTCAAGATATTTTAATCCTCTAGAATCTTTTATACTTTGTTTGTATAGGAAAGTCTTTATGTTTCTAGAAGATTTTTATTTCCATATAGAAATCTCCTAAGGGTTATTTGCCTCCATTTGATGGAGACATGGACCCTCCATAAGTGTTGAAGTGACAGAGAGTCTTATGCATTGGGTATGATCTTTTTTTATTATGTATGGATGTTTGCTATATTGTTATCATTATTATTATCATTATTACCAATTATTTATCTTAAGTTAGTTGAGAATAACTATATGTGATAATTTGGGCTGCTATAAACCAATTATGCATTGGGTATTGCAATACTGGGAGACCCATCCTAGCTTCACCCAGATCCTTGATTCTGGAAAAATGTAATCTAGGTCAACTATAAACCAAGCTAACTAGGCTTGGTTTATTTGACAACTCTTCTCTACTTATATTAAATACATGGTAAAACATAAAAACATATGAAAAATAATTGGAATAGAAAATATGAATTCTTTATAAATTCAGCTTTGTGCTTGGATATTTCCAAACATTGTACTTGGATGAAAGAAACAAAAATAATTGTATTCTTAGAGCTTTTATAAAAATATCTTAAGACTAAATGGTGTTAGAAATATGAGTTCTCATAATTGTTTTATCTCATATTATTTTTAATGAAGAAATAATTTATCTTTATATATTATATATATGATAAAAAATTAGATGTTTGAGTTTTTAATTATCATAATAAAGTATACAAGAAATGAAAATATGAAATTTAATTTTTTCATGTTTCTCATATAAGGGTCACATTCACCATAGGCCATTGTCCTATGTTTTTATTGGATCAAAAAATAAAAGTCATTTTTTTTATTTTGTTTTTTTGAAGATATATGATTGGTTTTTAAATATAATAATCAATAGTAGATTTCTTGTTTGTATTTTGTCGAAGAAAATAGCTAGCTAGAATTTAAATAGTCATTATTTTAACATAGTTTTAAAAGATGTCTTATGAATGATTGTAGTATAAATGACTTAGAAATACATGAAAAATAATTGAGATAGATACAATAATACCAACATCATTTTGAATGTTTATTGTAAAAAATGTGGGGGTTGGATAATTATAAAATCTCACAAATAATAAATGACAAAATTGTTATACAGTTGTTGAAATTGAGGAGCAAAAAACTATTTATTCATTCATCATTTTTCCAATAGAAAAAAAAGACATATGTATAATTAGGGTTTGGGCAATCCACATATTTGGTGTTATCATTAATACATATTTATAAACACTTTGTGTTATAAACTAATTAAAATTGTAGTATACACATAAGTTGTTATAAAATTATGATGCAAATTATTGTGTATGAAATTATAATTAATCTCGATATATTTTGTCTGATCATAAAATGTCAAATTGGCAGTGATATGTCTAACTATTTAATGATCACATTAAAATGAAATTGACTTATGGATTGATAAGCCAAATTCTTCCAAAGAGTATATAATCCACTAAAGTTCAACAATAATTAATATCATAGGTTTGTATTGCCTTTTTATTTGATATAAAAATAATAGTGTCATTTTCTCTTTTACTAGATAATATTGTATTTCAAAAAAGTATGAGACTTAGTTGCAGATCACCTCTTTGTGATCATATGAGCCTAATTAAAATATGAGTAAATGTCTAATAGGTTGTGTTCGTTATATTTGAAAGAATTATAGCATCTTAGAACTCTCTTCATATATATAAAAATTTGAAAAATTATGTTTATATGAATATGTTTGAGAGAAATTAAAAAATAATTAAATATACAAATAATATTTGTAGTATATGGTCTAGTGAGTATTTTATAATTAAGTTGTGGTATGATTCTCTTGTATTTGGAAGAACTGACTAAAATATTGATATTTATTAATAAGTCTATTCTTTGATCAAGTGGTGAGTTAATATATGCACATCCGATTATATCAATTTTGCATAAAATATATAGATAATATTTTATTTGGGAAAGAAAAATCATATATTCTCAACTTTGCATAAAATATGTAAATACTTAGAAAGTACCCGAGATACTTTAAAATAATTATTTGAAATTTAATTTGCAAGAATAATTTGAATTGTACATATCTAATTGATTATCATCAGTAATAAGAAATCAATATATATCACTAATAACATAATATCTCTATGATTCATGTCATTAAAAATAAGAATTAATTAATGCATATATTATAATGTCAAAAATAATAAGTATTGAAGAGAAACAATTGAATAGAAGATTTATTTTAGGTTGTAACAAGTTTTTTATAGTTTATACACCATACATGTATTTCTTGAAATAATAAAATCTAGTGACTGCTTTGTAAATACTTTCTCCTCTAAATAATAATAAAGAAATATATTTCTTATGTCTAATTGATATATATTTAATATGTAAGAAATAATAATAGAAAATAATAATTTTTATAGTTATATACATTATAGATCTTGGCTACTCAAAGAAAAATACTCAAAGAAAAATATTCTAATTATATATATTATATATCTGTGTAAATTCTTTCACTATCAATTTGATATTTAATTGATTGATATTTTCTATGGGTTTGATATTTTGTTTATAATATTCACCAAATATACTCATTTTCATCTCATTAAAAGTTTAGTTGAAAATTTTGGAATAAGATGTTATATATTATTAGAAGTGATTGTACTTAATTCATCTAATATAATTTGTTATTATCAAGAATAACTAAGTATTTTAGAAAATATATTTCATATCCTACAATAATCAAGAGAAAACAAAAAATTATAATATGTATTATTAAAATAGGAATAAAAAATACATATAACAAATGGTATTTGGTAGAATATATCCTTAGTTAATTTCATTGAGTAATCAAAAATTCAAGTTGACACTTTGAATTGGATCAGTTAACAAAGTAGCTAGATAGCTCAACTAGGTAATGTTGCGAATCTATTTGTATAGTATATACTTTTACATTGAGATTATTTAATTTTCCAATCTTAATTTTCTTTTGAGGAGACTCATATTTTGTGTCCTATGAGATACTCCCATTTGAAGTCTCCTCGTTCATAATTCACACTACCATGAGCCTCACTAGAATCGTGGTTTGATGAGGTACTAGGTGATGCCTTACAACTCTCATCAAGATTAAATATGAAAGTAGTATCAAGTGCAAGAATTTGTTAATATGTGAAAGATAACACTTCGGACAAGGTAAAGTTTCTATTGTTATAGTGTCTAAAGATGTGACTTTTTGGTTCGTGTCTTCAAAAAAGGACTATCCTCAAAGACAATTATATCTGCACTTATAATAATCAATTAATTGACTAGTGAGTACCATTTTACTTCTTTTGAGTATTTTAGTATACAAGGAAAACATACTTGATGACATGAGCAACTATTTTTTTTCTTTCAAAAAAGAGGTCATAAACAAAATAAGTTTCAACAAGGATTTTGGGTGCAAAATGAAAAGAAAAATATCTCTTACATACATACATACATTGGTATGAGATATGATTTGAAAGGATATAAGGAATCATTCTTATGTTAAAAATAATAATAATTAATACTTTTCTCAAGGATGTGTACAAATATGTTTATTTACTAATTTTACTAAATATTCATAGCAGTGTTAGTACAATATAAAAGACATGATGCAACTGAGTAATTTTATGCTCAAATAAATTTTTGTTTGGTATATTTTAAATTATTATTATTATTTAAAATTTAATATTAAATTCAAATTGTATTTTTACTATTTGATACAATTTTAAAATTGAACAAGATGTTATATATTATTTTTAAAATAGATATTCATATATTGAGGGTATCATCAATAAAATTAATAAAATATTTTAACATATTACGTTTGATAGTCATACAAAAATCATAGATATTTGAATGAGTCATATGTAATGAGTTCTCGTTAATATACTACGTATATGTTAGATATTAAGTTTTAGCATATATTTTTTAACTAATAAATCTCATAGTTAATAGAATTTTCATTCATGCTTGATTTCATAATGTTTATTTTATTCAATATTAGATGTCTAATATGAGAATGTATAATGAGTGGGTTAATGGTAATTAATTACCTAGATATATTTGTGAGGACATAAAAATAAGTACAATCTATCTCTTTTAATCACTAAAGAAAACTTTTGTATAATATATTGATCCTACACAAAATTATTAAAAGGAGAAAACACAACCTTGTGGTTTAGTTATTTAGTAAAATAATTGACTATAAAAATATAAAAATAAATATAAAAATATAAAAATAAATTATAATAAAATTCAGATATCAATAAAATAAATATAAAAATAACAAACACGACATAGATATTATTATATTCATAGCATATACAACAATGTTGTAGCATAAGCATAGGCTCTTGAGATTATGACATTAGAGTTTGGAGAGTGACGTAGATAAGTAAAAATAATAAAAACATCTTTGCTGAAGTTGATAACCTCTGAGAAAATAAATTTGGAATATCTTCTCTCTTAGTAAGTGTAATGAGATTGTAGGTGTTTATGAAGATCTAGCTTGAGTAAATTTAGTACTTTATATTATTTTTTAATGATATTTGATAATATTTGAAATACTTTCAATGTTATTTATTTATTTATAAGAATAATTTTAAAAAGTTCACTAAATAAAATTTTTATATGAGCTTTAATATTGTTCATTATTCGAATTAATTATTCTCATAAAAAATATTTGTTTTATATAAAAGAGGTAATTAAAGATGAACTAAATGGTATATGATTTAATATATTTTGTTTTTGATATATTGTTCATCATATCTTCCAAGATGATTCATATTACTATTAATTGTATATTAATATGTATTTTATTATATTTATTATAAATATTCAATTCATGTAATATTCAAATCTCGATGAAAAACTTTATAAAATAATGAATGTACAATGAGAGTATATATAACTAAGATATGGATTGATACAAATCATATATTAAGTGCTTTTATATGTAAAGCATAAAATAAAAATTTAGAATAAAAATATAAATTCTAATACTTTTATTCAAGTTTGTGTAAATATTTAAAAAAGTAGGTTTAGAGAAAATAAAGTGAAATGAGTCTTTTTGAGACATTGATAAATGTATCTAGTGGTTGATCTAAATTAGGAATGTAAGTTGTCATAAGTTCCATCATGAATTTTCTTCTAGAGAATATATTTTTATATATTTTGCTTGCTCGTAAAATATTAGATTAGTGGAAGCAAAAAATGGGTATTCGATCTCTCAAGGAGATGTATGATCAAAAATATTTTGTGACTAAACTCATTTTGGTAGTTGTTTCTGTTTTGAATCTTGAACTGATTATATGTATCATAATGTTTTAGTGGATAAGATTATCAGAAAGAATATTTATTAAATTATATAGAAGATCTTTTAGTGCAAGTTGATATCTAAATCAAATATGATTGTCCCACAAATTATAAGTTTTTGTGATCTCTGAAAATAATTTCAGGGCTTCTTCCCATATTTTTGTATGTGAAGAATTGTCTCTAGATGAATATGCCATGAAAAATCTATAAAATAATTAATTATATTGATTTTATAAGTAAGCTGATGAATAATAAAATTCTTTCATATGATTCTTTTATATGTAGTAGAGTTAATTGGAGAAATTGCATCGGATAAAAAATTAGTATTTAACTCTGTTTGAATATTCAATAGAGAATAACTCAAAAAATTAATCTTTGAGAATATGAAACTATATGCTTTGTGACAACATATTTTATATTATAGAGTAGATAATCTCAATCCTAAGAAAATATTTAGCTTTTAAGATTATTCGTCTTGAATAGTGACTGAAGATAATTTTTGAGTTAGCTAATTAATATCTAATCATCTCCCGACTAATAATAAGAATATAATTCACATATACTATAAAAAGAATTAATCATCCATTTGGGCTCCTATGAAAGAATAATGAAAATTTTGTGAAATAATATATATAAATCAACGGATGTGATTATAAGTTAAAATCTTACAAATTAAGCTATTAGTTACTATTTCAGATCATATAATATATTTTTTTATTATTTTTTATAAATTAAATCTGATTGTATAGCTCTGAATTTATATTATTATTTTATATACATTTCTTCTTCATAATTATCATGAAAAAGTTAACACTTAAAAATCGAGTCTTATTGTACTACAAATTATAAATGAAATGTAATTTTTTTTCCTTTATGAGACACTGCTAATAAAATAAAAATTCAATTAAAGATTATTTTGGGTATTAGAGATAGTATCTCGAAAATCCATATCAAATGTCTAAGTAAAATTTTAGCAACAAATCTTGTCTTAAAATAATTTACCTTCTAATTTTGATTATTTTTCAAAGTGAACAATTGCCTATTATTAATAATGGATGTTTCTAAAATTTTGAGATATTAGTTCCCATGTTTCAGTGGACCGGAGAACATTTCTCTCATCCAATATGATCTTGTATCTTCCTAATTGACATAATGTTTATAAATGAAGTATGAATATTATAATATTGTGATGATAAATAATAAAAAAAAGAAAAAAAAAAGTAACAACGCATGGATATGATATTTCCTATGAAAAAGTAATAAAGTATAATTCATATAGTTATTTTCGGAGATCGAACAAAGTATTAAAATTGGAAGAGTTGATTGTAGGCTAATTTAGTATTTTGAAAGACTCTCTTCTACTTTAAACATGTTGCTTATGTCTCTTTTTAATTTGTAGAAATTTTAAATTTTGGGTGGTTAAGTCTTTTATCCTTTGGCACATTTTGAGACGAGATTACAAAAGAGTAAGCATATCTTTATAATCTATATAGATGTATTTTTTGAGCTCGAGGGATATTTCTTCTCTTATGAAATCTATTTATCTTTATAATCAATTTGTTTTATACTGGTTAGTATACATGATGATTCACTTCGTTAATAATGTAGACCTACAAGTTTAATTATGATTGATGAGCAAGAATATCCTTTGATTGCATGTTTAAGTGACATTATAAAGGAGTAAAGAAGGGTAACAAATTCATATATATTTTCTTGACTTTTATTTTTTTTAGACAGATCAAAAAAAGCACTCTACTAAAAAAAATAAAAATAGGGCTTTCTAATAGTCTATCAATCCTAGTTGAGTATGCCTTGTACAATTTCTTTATTGTAATAATCAAGGAAATATACTTTATTTTTCTATGCATCATCTTGTCTAATGATGGGATAGGTTTGAACTAAGTATTCCTAAACATTTTGAGAGTCACATGATTATTTATTATTCAAGATGTAAGATTTGAATTTGCACACTGTGAGAAATTATGAAAAAAATTTATTCGATTGATAATATATTTTATGATTAAAAATATACCTCCCTAAAAATATTTTTGTAATATTTTTTTCGTAAATGAATGTTCGATCAATCTTAATTAAATATATATTTTTTTATATTTGTAATCTCATTTTATAGAGGTGTGCTAAGACGTGAAGTTGGATGATTGATCCCATAATCATGACAAAAAAGTGTTGAATCTCTTTGATATGATATAATACAAGACATTACTAACAATAATTCTTAGTTTGGTTATTGTTGGGTGACAAAGTAGACAATGAATAATTAAATATAAATAACACTCCAATATCTAGCGGGATGTTCTTTCGTAAAGAAAATAAATATAAAATTCATTTTACTTAGTTTCAAAGATATTGTTTCTTAAAATTTTTCAATCCTATAAAAAAATATTAGTAAAAGAAAAAATAAAAATAAAAATTGATTTGTATAAAAAATAATTAATAGAAAAAAAATCAATTAGATTAAATATAATAGATATAAAAAATAAAGAACAAGTTGAGTGTTGACATAGCTAATAACTTTAGATAGTCTACAATTGGCTATAATAATGTTCAATGAAAAATTAGAAAAAAAAGTAAACAAGAGTAAAGATTATGAAAATAGTGGTTATTTATCATATGATTTTTGTCTATTATATTAATAAAACGAGTCTAAATTAGGAAGATGAGTGGCTAAATTAATAGTACTTAAGATCATGATGTATGATATATTGTTTTACTCTATTGAGTTTATAACATAGCACATGAAATTTGGTGATTGATACGTGATCAGTGTAGGATGTGTTGAAGCTCTTTGATATATACTATAATATATTGTTATTTCTAATATACTCGTATATTTTTATTAAATGAATTTTATATTTTTTTTAATAAAATGGTTGAAATATAAAGAAAATTTATTATCTTAATCAAAAAAATTACTTACTACCTATTCTTAACATGGTAGTGATGAGTGAACAAATTGAGATTCAACAAGTAATAGATTAACAAAACTTAAATATTTAGTAGAGTATTCTTCCATTTCGGTAAAAATATATGGTCCATCATTTTCAATCTCAATGATGGTTTTCTTGGAATTGTTTGATCTTGTAAATAAATATTTGTGAAAGAAAAAAAAAGTCATATTGAATTATTTAGAAAGTAACTCAGAAAAAAATTTACTTGGCAGCTATGAATAAATATAATATATGAAAGAGAGAATCAATTTTAATGTCAACATAATTAATGACTTTGATTGGCCTATCATTGACTATTACAATATTCATTAAACAAGAGAAAAAATAGTAAAAAGAAAATATTTACTTACAGTGTAACTTAGTTTATGAATTAATAATTCATTAGTTTGAAATAAAAAGACTAGTAATAAAGTGAACAATGCTTGAAGACCAAAAAGATATTTAATGTTGTTTTAATCGAAATAAGTTGATGGCCCAACATATGAAGTATAATGATTGATCTGTTTATAAGTGCAGTAAGTATTAAAGTTCTCTTACATGTATTCTAATACATTTTATTGATACTATTTTGTTATATTTTTAGTAAATTGATTTTATATGTTTTATTAAATAAGTAAAAAAAATAATATTTAAATAAATCTCTCTAGTGTGACCATTCCTCATGAAATGTGCATATTGAATTGAGATTAGCATGTGAATATCTCTATTATGATTAATACTCTTTTGATTGTCAGTGTATATTGAAGGAGATGTCTCTTTAGTAGATCCTAGTATGTATTGTATATATTGAACTTATCAATGACATAACTCTAGTTTGGTGGATAACTCCCAAGTCCCAATCACTAAGGATTTGGAATTTTGTACGGAAATAATGCATTTAAAATAAAAAATCTAAAATACAATGCTAGTTTGAAAAATACTAACAAACTAGTGCGTGTAAAAATAGCGTGGTGATGGCCGTAATTGTGAATGGTGGCCATTGATAGCTGTTGAATTTTAAAAATCACAGGCTAGCTTTGTGAACACCAGCTATTGAATTTTAAAAATTTTCAAATACTGGTATTGGGAACGACGGCTATTTAATTAACCCAATGGCTAGCGTTCACAACGCCGGCTTCTAATTTTTAAAAATTTTCAAATGCCGATTTTGGGAATGACGGCTATTTAATTAAACAAATGATTGTCATTCCCAATGCCAGCCTCTAATTTTAAAAATTTTTAAATGCCGACATTGGGAATAATGACTATTTAATTAAACTAATGGTCATCATTCTCAACACCGGTTATTGTATTTTAAAATTTTTCATAAGCCGGCATTGGGAATGATGGCTATTTTATTAAACCAATAGTTGTCGTTTATAATGTGGCTATTGATAGATCACTTCCCCCATTTTTTTGTTCTCCATTTTCTCCTAACCCCCTGTGTTTCTTCAGTAATTTGTTCCATCAGAGCATCCTCTCCACCAGACCATGCAGCTGCAAAAAATTCAGCATTTGCATAATATATAAATCTTCATCCGTGTTATAAGCATCCACATCTCAAGTACAAAAATTAAATTACAGATGGTCTAATAGATGGCTCATGTGATTGTTGAAGCCTCCTTAGTGTACCTGGCAATACGATGGTCTTCATCGATCTAGTATAACACTGATCGGGCAATATAATGTATGTCGCATAATGTACCAGGGGTATCTACATGAGAGTGAATGGCTATATCAGCCATAACGGCAATCTGAGTGAACCAAAAGACATGACTCTAACTTACCAAAAGATCCATACTACCGACTGTAGTATGGAATCTCATATCATTCCTATGAAGTTGTGATGTCATAAAATGCCATGTAATACGATGATGCCACTACATGTATAGATAATGAAAGTCTGTTGGGCCCACCATAGGAGGTGAAGTGATTATCCTAGCCACTCGCGTCTCCCATAATGCTATGTATGGTGCATGATACGTCACCCAATCATGCTGGTGTCGTCCACGTGTATCCAATGCATGCAACTATTGCTCGTAAGAGTAATCTAGAAGTATCTCCTGATGCATCACAAACTAGTGCATGACTCTTTCTGGATGATGCCACTCAACAATCTCGAAACAAATGAGCTGTGATTCGTCGCCCGGATCTCCTGATCAGCTAAGTAGATATATGGGAGCTTATAAAGTAACTCTCCATTGTATGGCTGTCATGAGACCTACATGTGAACATTTAATATCATTAAACTATAAAATAATATGAATATAATTAAAATAAAACCATATAATTTTACATAAACATTAATTGATCAGAAGTCTTTGCATCTAGTTGATCTCCGTACAGGAGGAATACACCCGATGAGTTATGCACCCATGTCAAAGGTACTCTCCACCTACACTCGAGTGAAAGAGCTAGCTCTAACTCTGGCTCAACCAAAGATTGAGCTAGTAAACCATCGTGGACAGCCTCAGGTTGGTCACCATCCTCGAATTTAACATGAACATCGTATAAGGCATGAGTAGGTTGTGGTGCTATATCTGCGTGTAGTTGCCCAAAATGGGTCGCCTGACGTGAAGTCTTTCCCAAGACCATAGCTGAATACAAAATAATGAGAAAGTTGGTCAAAAAATTGAAATTTTTATAAAGCATTAGGAAGAATATGATAAATTATTCATACATAACACTACACATTCCTAGTTATTACATACCTGTATGATTGTAATACAACCACTAATACCACGGATATGATCCAAGCTAGCTCGACATAACTCATGGTATGTATATGCTAGTACTGCACCACTCCAACTATATATCATAATATCCGTCAAATCTCATAGTAGTAGGATAAAGCACATGTGAACATGCACGCCCTTCTTGTATGCAAACAAGAAGGATCCGATCAACACTATGATAAACCCACGTGCACAATGCTCTAATGTGACCTCATCTACATTAGTTGGCAGGGTGGTAAACTGGATACATAACCACCACAATGAGATAATGGCTCCACTAATAGCATTGGCGGGTGGGATGACACTGAGCAACTCCGTTCACAACACCACCACATCGAACACATATGTGCCAGTGACTGCTAGGTCATGGATACGAAGGCCAAGGAGGATGGTGATGTCATTTAAGATAATAATCATCTCCCCTACTTGCACATGGAATGTGTGAGTCTCGGGCCGGCATCTCTCGACGAGTGAGATGATAAGTGACCAATCGATCGTAATGTGGTCCAAATGGTATATACTATAAAATCAAACCCTAATTACATATGGCTGAATCTAAATATCCATCCTTCACATAGTCATGAAGGTTCTCATCTGCTGTCGAGGGAGGATGATCTTTTGAAGCTGTAAGCAATGAAACAACCAAATTTAAAAGTGATTCTGTATAAATTATATGTTAAAACTACTAATAGTAATTGCTAATTAACAAATTACATACATGCTATGTATCTACTAAGTGTGATCGGTGTCTGTCTTGCAATACCAAGATAGATGTATCCGACATATCCGCATCATGAAACCCCCTAGCCATGCCTATAAGATATAACAAATCCAAAATAATTGTCAAACATTGCTGTCAATATTAATCACAACAATATATAATACATACGTACAATAAGAAAGTTTCATTCAATAGAATAAGTCTAATACAAGACAACAACAAAATATTCAGGGTCTCATTTACAAATAATAAATGCTAGTAGATAAGTCTTATACAGAACAATAGCAAAAAATGTGAGGTTTTATTTACAAACAAACAACTAAACTTAATTTCTATTCTTACAACCACTGATTGTGATCCTCTTGTTTGTACAACCCATTTGTATCTTTGTTTTCCCCTCCCTAACGTCCATTTCATTATGAAAATGGGTTGATTTAGGATGGCCACTGACTTGTTGTTTCATTGACCTAGGAGCTACGATCATTGGACCATCATAAATAGGCCACTTATCTTCATTAAATATGGGGTAAAACAAGCTAGCCCAAGTGTCATAGTAGGACTACGCAGTGTAGTAGCCTTGAACAAATAACCGAAAATCAACACATCGATGCTGACATGCTGATATGATATCGCTGCATGGAAATCTATATATCAGTGTCTTACCACATGTGCATTTCTTGTCATTTAAGTTGAGTTGATGAATGCGACCACTCATAGACCTTACATGAAATATGCCTTGTATGTGATCATAAAGAACAATTTCTATTGATCCAGTCTTAACCACACGACCTTGAATCTGAGTATTAACATATGGTGTGAACTACTCATCAGATATCAATCTATCAGCACATTGTTCCCTTCTTGCAACAAAGTAACTAATAAGGCGGAAAAATGTCAACTAAACTAATGTAGTGATTGATAAGCTACGAGCCCCTTTAAGAACACTATTAAATACCTCTGACATATTGGTTGTCATTATCTCATTCTCATATCTTCGACCTCCATCATGTGAAAGTACCCATAAGGGAAGAGGGATCACGTCTAACCATTATCGTGCTTCAGAATTAATTCTCCCAATTGTTTTCATATGCCTATTCATCTTTCATGGTATTGTCGCAACATCTGTTCTACAGATCAAATTCTTCAAGAGTTTATCTTCGAAGTGGCTCATAAAATTTCTTGCAAGATTATGCATGCAGATCCTGTGATAAGCATATGGTGCATCCCAACAAAGATGAGGATCGCTCATAGCTATAATAATATCTGGATGTCTTTCAGATATAACACAAATCCTCGTCCATTGAGTTACTCTATTTCTGATACATGTCAAGAACCATCCCCAACTATTAATATTCTCACCTTCTGTAATAGCAAATGCCAATGGAAATAATTGATTATTTCCGTTAGATCCCATATCAATCAATAATGTCCCTTTATACTTCTTTTACAAATGTGTACCATCAATACTTATTATAGGACGACAATTTACAAATCCTTCAATAGATGGCTTGAATGACCAGAACACGCGCTGAAATGTCTTATTGTTTGACACACTATGAGAGATGGTTTTCCAAATAACAATGCATCCAGGATTGGCTTCTTCTATGGCCAAGAACAAACATGGGAGATCTGTATATGATTTGGAAAAATCACCAAATAAGTGTCTAAATGCCTTATGCTTCCCATCTAAAGCTTTTTTTATATGAAATTTCATATCCTCATTTCTCCATCACTATTGCTTGAAAAATAGCAGGGGACAATATAAATTATGCCCTAATTATTAATTCTATATGAGCAACAACCATCTTTGAGTCTAGTTGATGATGGTCTCAATTCAAACATGGATTTACACATGTATGCGGCCCTTTATATTTGTTGACACAAATAAATTAGTATATTTCACAACAATGGCACACAGCTTATATTAACAATAAAAATTCTTCAGCCTTCTTCCATCATAAAACAAGTAATTTTTTTGAGGAGGCAACTACAACAAACTCATAGTGTACTCAAATTGAATAAATCATTGCAGCCTCTTGCAATTTAGATTTAGAATTAAAAACTTGCCCAACTACAAATTCATCACTCGCATAACTGGTTGTTTGTTGCCCACATGGAGTCCAACCACTTGAAATAGCAATATCTATGTTTTGAACATGTTCAAAACAAGGTGTTGGTAGCATGTGAAACTGAATAGAAGTTGACTCATCAGGTTCCTCATCATCATTTGTGATATTTGATACATCACAAGATAATGCATGCGCAAATATAAATATTACTCACTCATTCTCTAGAACTTGATTTGTAGGCTGGAATGATAAAACATGTCCATCAGCTTGAACATGTAAGTCATCATCATATCCAGCATCAACATCTTCATTAGGTTTATTATTACCTTCTTCATAAGCGCAAATATCATCATCTCTATATACTCCAGTATATCGTACTGGACCACTGCTAGGCTCACAACAATAATCAATTTTTGCAACATTCTCAATTTCTACAACACCAATAGATTGAATCGCTTGTCAGTGTATTTGAAATATTTATTATTATTCAAAATGCATAAGAACCTACTTGGGATGTGTTTTATAACTCTTAGGATCTATAGAAAAATTGAGTGCCATATTGAAAATTTTATAATTAAAAAATTGATTATCATTTAAATTTACTTTAAAAAGAAAAATTTGAATTGAGTTTTTTTAATTAAAATATAAATATTCTTTTTTAAAGTTTATATAGCCTTGATATTTCTATGTGTAAATTATGGAAAACATTTTGATAAGATTTATTTTTATTATAAGAGGACAATAAACATCGACCAAAATGTTGCATACTAGATAAATAATTTTAGAATATAATTAATAATGTTATATCATTTGTCATAAATTATCTTTTATAAGAATGCCCAATTTTTATTGTGCAATGATAAGTCATCAAAAGTTCAAAATATTATTTTGTATACTTATTTTATGAAGCTTTCATAATTTTTTTTGAAAATGTTTGCTATCAAATAAGCAATGAAAAAAATAATGAAATAACATTTATAATGTTATTTCATTACGAACATGTTAGCATAACTATATTAGAAAAATAAAACTACATGAATAACTTTATGCTGATAACTTTAAAAACTATAGCAAGAGCAAAACCCATAAAACCACATAATTATGTTATTAATGTTAGATCCTTGTTATATGTTAAAATATGTGAAATCCTAAATTAAACCCTAACACCCCTAAATCTGATCGCAAGAAAATAAGACAGATAACAAACCTCGGTAGGAGAGATATTGAATGCTCGTGTAATGCATTCTTGTCATCGCCAAGGTGGGGTCTGGTGGAGAAGGGTCGTGGGGTATGGTGGAGAGGAGGCCACTAGTAAATTAAATGGCTGAAAAAATCGGGGGGTTAGGTGAAAATGGAGAAGAAAAGAATGGGGGAAGGGAGAAGACGATCGGGCGAGAATAGATCGTTCAATAGCCATCGTTGAGAATGATGGCCATTGGTTTAATTAAAAAGACATCGTTACAAATGATGATATTTGAAAAAATTTTAAATTCAATAGCCGGCATTCACAACGCCGACCTCTAATTTTTAAAATTCAATAGTGTAGCAATGACCGCCATTCACAATGACGATCATTCCCATGCTATTTCAAGATATACTAGTTTGGTAATATTTTTTTAACTAGCATTATTTTTAAAATTTTTTATTTTAATTGCATTATTTCTTTATAAAACTCAAGAATTTGAGAGTGAAATGCTGAGAAACTATTTAGTAGCAAGTACAAAAAGTCACTCAATTTATCTCACTCTCTTGTACATATTAATATCTTTCCGAATAGCCTTTTAGAATCACATAGCAAGTTAAGTCGAACGAGTGAGTGAGCTGTGACTTGTTCATGCTCTCTAAATTCTTCTGGTTTCAATCTCGTAAACAATGAGATCGTATATCATATCTATGTCTTTTGCAATGAATATTGTGATGATGTTATTTCTCATATCATTTTATATGTCGTTTAATATGAAATAATTGATATCAATTCTAACTTGATTGATTATCACATAATGACTAAGAGATGCGAGTCTGTCGGTAGTAATTTCTTAATCTCATTCCCAGAAGATTTATTCATGAGGTATTTTTTCATTCTCAAACTAAAAAAAATTGTGTTTAATTAACTCACTGTGAAAAATCATGTGCTTAAGCCTTCATAAAATAATCATCAAAAATCATAATCTTCTCCATGTGTGAATAAATGTGGCAAATAAAAAAAGAAATCAAATAATCATACATTATACCCATTTTCTCCACGATGCAAAAATTTTGCACTCACTACCTCATGCAGTGCATTCTTGCGCATTCATTGCCATGCACCGTATTGCTCATGCCGATGTAGTTGGCTTAGAAGGTGTTCATTTTCAAAAATATTTGATTTATTTTATTTGTTAAATTCATGTTTTTTATCATTTTTGTGATTATGATATATTTTAAATTTAAAAAAAAAAATTAGATGAGCTAAAATATAAATAAAAGTGATTAAACTAAATTAAAAAATATATATTTAGACGATAATAATACTAAGATACTTGGTCAATTTGAGATTTCTTGAATTGCATGTGTACATTGAGGTCATACCTTAGTGTGATAGTAAATATTTTTATCAAATAATGGTCGGTCTCATGTTTAATACTACCTCATAAACATGATTTTTAATAGTTGGGATAAAATTTATAAGATTTTATTTATAATCAAAAAAAAATTAGACGAATAATAATAACATAATGATTGATCAATTAGAAAAGTCTCATATTGTATGTGTATATTGAATGTCATATCTCAGTACGATGGTAGATATTTTCATCAAAGTCTGATTGATCTTGGGTTTGATACTTTTCAATAGACATGATTTTTTTTATAGATGGGATAAAATTTATATGATTTTATTTATAGTTAGAAAGAATATTTAGACGAGAATAAAACTAAGAAATTGATCAATTTAAAGTTTTGTGTATTACATGTATACATTAGATTAGAGGTCATATCATAGTGCAATTATAAGTATATTCATCAAATGAATTTTAGATTAGGGTTTGATATTCGATCACATTCACTATGATCATCAGAGATAAGATTATTGAGATATGAGCTTATCTCATGTGTCATGCCAAGCAGGAGTAGGTATATGAACTATGTACGACCTCCTACCTTTACCTACATATTTGTATTTCGCCTATAAACCATGAAATGTGTGTGCGTGAGTGTGTACTCACAAAAAAAATGCTGATTGGTTTTGACTTTTGATTACATGTATGATGGACATCATGAATGTTATATCGTTGCAACATGCGATCAAGATTAAAGAGGAGGATACGTAAAGTACCATAATTTTCTTTCTATTCTAAAGCAATGAAAAAGTGGCCTCTATTCTCTCACTCTTTTGGCCTTGTAACACCAAAGATACCTAGTTTCCCCATTATGTACATTACTCAGCACAAATACTCAATTGAGCAATTACCAGAGGCTACTTTAGGAGGAGGTATGCTTTGTTGCTTTGGTATTGGTTTCATCTAGAAAACTTGCGATTTCACATGCCCTCAAGCTACTAATTTTTTTTTTCTTTCATCCAACTCTATTTTTTTTTGTTGCAGCTCCGAGATTTTAATCTCCGAGAATGTGTTGGAAAAGCATTTTTTTATTATTTTACTTTTGCTTTTGTTTGTGCTTTTTAGGTGGATGTGTTGTATGGAGATTAAACTAAAAGAGAGAAAGAAAAAGAATTGGTTAAGTTAATACATAAAGCACAAATCCTGAGTTTTGGACGTGAATAGTGCTTTTAAAATAAAAAATCCAAAATTTAAGGCTGGTTTCAAACTAGTGCATCTGGAAACAACGTGACAATGACTGTCATTGTGAATGATGGTCATTGCCACCTTGTTTAAGGTTTTTGAATTTTAAAATGATGGTTTCAAAGGCCGGCGTTCACAATGCCAGCTATTGAATTTTTATAATCTTTAAATGCTTCTTTCTCTCATTGCGATGATAGAAAATATTACCACTTCTTTTAAGGTTTTTGAATGTGGCTGCCACTTCCACTGTTCACTTCATCTAACAACTCGTCCAGAATCTACACCCGAGACAACACCCTTTTCTCTCCTCCATTAAAACCCACACGTGTTCCTGTTCTTAAGTTTCTCATCGAGGGCTCCTTCCCATCTTCTTTTTATGTTAATTCTGCTTTAAAAGCCATATGAATTCCTTGCATTTTTTCTTCGTGGTTATGTTCTTTCTAGCTTGGAGCTCACTCTTTACAAAGTAAATATAAAAGAAGAAGATATGATGAGCATTAATCGATTCACGTTTCATTCTTCAGAATTTTGGGGAGTTGGATAGTTGAAAATCATCGAGATGGGCAGAGCATAAAGGTGGCTGAAAGGCTTGTTTTGGATTAAGAAAGAAAAGCAGAGAGAGATCATCGGGGATAATGTGGATGCGACAAGCTCCATGTCGGGTGGCAGCAAGAAGGAGAAGAAGAGATGGAGCCTTGGGAAATCGACTAGAAATTACCAGGGCTCTGCCAGCCCAAAGATTCAGGCGAGCCGCCATTCGGGGAATATCATCGGGAGTAACAATATGTCTTCTTCCCCCTTTACTTTAACTTGAGGAGTAACAACATGTCTGTTATGTAGTAATGGCTGTCTAAAAATCTAATGTTCTTCCATTTTTCAAAAGATTTTTTTGGTGAATTTTTGGTGATTTCTGGTGATTTTTGGTGATTTTTGTTAACATGCTCGAAAAGATCTGCAGGCATTATGAGGATTGGTTATGTTGCAAGCATTGGTAAGAGCTTATCTTGTTTGAAATCAAATGGCAGCAACTGTGAACAGCATGGAAGCCCCAATTAGAGCTCAATCTTCACGTCGAACACCACATTCTTGTTGCTCCCAAGACAAACACATCTACGGGATTCGACATGAATCACAAGCTAGAAAATCCATTGTAAGAACGCAGATAAATTTGTTTGATTATCTTGTACGTTTAGTCCTCTTGAGTCCAACAACGCCATTTGTTCTTCGATGTAGGAAAGATGGAGGGGGGATCGAGAAGATGAAAGAAGTGAGTTGTTTAATGGCAAGGGAATATCGGCACCATGCGAGATGATGACGACGACGATGATGCCGCTCGATGAAAACATGAAGATCATCAAAATAGACACTTGCAAGCCACGATCCAAATCTTGGAAGTTTATTGGCATCTTGTCTGACTATGGCAAGGACTTCCCCAGTGTATAGAATCAACATAAAAAGAAGAAGAGAACCATAAAAATTCAATAACCGACGTTGTGAACGCCGGCCTTTGAAACCATCATTTTAAAATTCAAAAACCTTAAACATGGTGGCAATGGCAGTCGTTCACAAAGACGGCCATTGTCACACTATTTTCAGACACACTAGTTTGGACATATTTTTGATACCAACCTTAAATTTTGGATTTTTTATTTTAAAAGATTTATTTACGTCCAAAACTCAAAAATCCTTGTATCATATATTTTAATCAATATTCTTTTGATATTTTGTTAGAGGCCCTGATTCATGCGGCCTTCAATGGGCCATATGAGAACAACTTGACCCTTGGCTCTCTAATCTATGTTCTTGGCTTACCCCTGGTAGCCGCACTTTGAGCTAGATCTAATAATTACCCATTAATACTATCAACTGCTCCATGATACTAAAATAGGTGACAATTAAAATATACTATAATTATTGGTTATCAAAATTTTATTTATGATTTTAGTTTTAACACATTTATTTTCAAGGGGCACAACAACTATTTATTACGAGACGATCACTCTTCCAATTTCTAGTCGCTCATTTTTTTTTCCGTATTATTGACTTCGTGATGTGTTTGATGTAGCCGGCCCAACACAGTTTTAGGTCGCCCAACTTGGCTACCGTGCCAGGCAATGCATGGGCCCACGCCCAAAAACCAACGGATTTGGCTTGGTTCAGGTCGGACAAAACCCTAATTTTTTAAAAAAATTAGGGTTTCGGCAGCATGCCACTACACCGCTGCATGTCTTCACCCTTTTGAGGCTCGACGTAGAGGTGTCAAAGGGCTCGGCCCGACATGCTACAGTGTCGTGCTCAGGCTCAGCATGGCACGCTACAGTGGCGTGCCAGGCACGTGGGCACGGCACGAATGACCACGCACCGAACGTGGTCAATACTAGTTGATGCCAGACAGGTGAGGCTCATCGAGCCCCGTAAGGGGCAAGATGCACGGGGGTGCGGTGGCGCGCCCCCGAAACCCTAATTTTCTAAAAAAATTAGGGTTTTGTCTGACTCGACATGAGCTAAACCTGGCGATTTTCGGGCCGCGTGCCCATGCTGGGTTAGACCTCCACAGTAACTGTGTCGGGCCATGCACAACATGGTTACTATTCCATGTCGGGCCAGGCACGGCACTATTACAGTACCGTGTCTGGCCTTGCCTGGCATGCTAGCCCGGTTGGGCTGCCTAAAATTGGCCCGTTTGACACCTCTAGCTCGGTAAGCCTCGCCTGTTGGGCATCAACTTGTATTGACCACATTTGGTGATTGGTCACGCGTCCCTTGCCCACATGCTTGGCACAGAATGATGGGTCGGGGTATGGCACTGTAGCGTGCCGTGCCAGGCATGCTCACGGTTGAACCATGCGATATGTAGAGGAAATGGTATGGCAGCCAGGAAAAGTGACTCTGGATGAGTCTGCAATTTCTGCGCCGCTCATCATTGATGATTTTCTCTTCTCTCTCTCAATTTTATTCTTTCCGTCTTTAAAACCTGACTAGTTTTCCATGTCGTCGCCTACTTCTTAACAGTTGACAGGCGAAATAGTAGAAGAAGTGAATGACATTGCAGACATGCACCAGAGGAAGGCATAAATGGTGAAGCGTTCATATGTGTTAATTGCCTCACCATGTTTTTGATTTGGGGTTTTTTGCCTTTATTACACTTCTCAAATCTCACCACATATTTTAGTGAATATCCGAGCTGATGATATTTAATATATACATCTTGCATCCACCAGATTTTATACGATCTTTATTCCTACTTTTAAACTAGCACATTTTAGCAATTAGAAAAAAATGATTATGAATGAGTTTTATTTATTTGATGATGATGTATCATAAATATCATATTATTTAACGTATTTTAACTTCAAATAAAATAAAAAATATTTAAATTTAGACATATAATAGGCTATGAATATTAATTCAGTAACTATACCTTCTCCTTGAATCAAAGTAACATTTTGTTGGGTGAGAAGTGCAAATTATCTTATTATACTATTTTGAATTTAAATTTCAAAATTAACAATACTCATACATGTTTAGATGTTGGGCGAGGAGAGAAAATTTTAATCTCCAATAGAATAATTGATGTGTATAAGCTAATCTATACACTCATTATTATAAAAACAAAAATAAGATTTCTCTTTATAACTCAAATTGATTCATTTGGTAAATACATACTTAAGGTTGTACCTTGTACTATCAATTCTTGAGTTTATTTTATGTTTCTAAATTGAAAACATAGCTTGTCAAAAAAGAAAACTAACACACACACACACACACATATTTATATATTTGTAACTCATTATTTATGAGGCCCTGGGATAGAAGCAGGACTATCTTCGAACCAATACTTAGAGGAGTAGCTAGCGAGGTTTGAACTCATGCCCACAAGAAAGCTCAAATCCAACAGTACCTTTAATTGGACTACTCATGTTGTGCGTATATATATTATTGATCATATCATATTTTTAGTGGCAATTTGACAATAAGAATCTTTACATGTCAATCATTGATGAAGGAGAATCTTTCTTTTTTATAAGCCAATGATGATCATGGGGATTTAGAACTTGCCTTCTCAATTTGACCCTACAGAAACATATAATAACCACATTTCCAAACATTCTTCATGTCATCCACCCACATGATAAGAGTTTACAAAGCTTGATACTTGACTCATTTTATTGATTAGCTTATAATGGGACAAACAAACATGTTCTACACAACATAGGCTTAGTGACACCCATACACAAACATAAATACCCATATAAAGAGTGTTGATTCTAGGTGGTCATGGGACCACGGAAGAATTACTAGAAGTTATTACGTGGGCACAGCTTGGAATTCATGAGAAACCAGTAAGTAATGATGATGATGATGATGATTGTGATGATTATATGAGCGTGTTTTATAATTTAAACAAACCAGATTTGATGGGATAATATTGTACTGTGTTCTTGCTGAAGGTTAGATTGTTAAATGCTGATGGATAATATAATTCTTTGCTTTCTTTTGTAGACGAAGCTGTGGAAGAGGGATTTGTTTGTCCTGATGCACGTCACATTGTTGTATCAGCTCCCACAACCAAGGTGTTGTTGATGAACTTGGAGGTTATAACACATGGTTTTGATCTTCCTATAAATGCACTCTAATTTGCACCACTATGACCATGTATTTGACATGACTCACATGCATAAGTCGTGGTTCCTCTCATTTGTGACTAACTTATATAATTGAAAAAAATGGTTTTATTTTTTATTTATCAATGGTAGCAAGAATATGTGCCTTGCCTTGAGAGAGTAGTTCCTGGCTTGAATTGGGAAATAGAGTAGCTTGGATGTTCACAAAATGATAATGTATCCATCTGATGGAATCTTTTTCTTGTTTTCATCATCATTATCATCATCAATCATGTTTTATCTTAGTTATTTAGTGTTAATTGTATACATCATGTTTTCTAATTAATTTTGTTAAAAGTTGTATCTATTATAAATTCTTTAGTGAAATTATTATTTATAATTTAATTTATATTAGGTGTATTTTTAGTTTTTTTAAATCTTTATGCTAATGTTATCAATAATTTCTAACAGGTGCATTATCTCTCCCTAGATTATAAAATAGTTAAGATATTAAGAGATTTGCGCTTTGATATACCAAACACAATGTATTTGAAAAAAGTTAATTCAAATTTTGATATTTAAAAATATGTGAACTAAATTTTAAAATAATTAATTTTAAGTGCATTCAAACCAATATTATGAATACATATATTTTAAATAATCTTAGAGTTTATTGTGCATATTTTTAATTATTAAAGTTTTAATTTTTTATAATATTTTATGGTTAGTATACCAAAACACAAATCTAGCTATATTATTATTTTTGGTTAAGCAAATTTTATGCTTAGCTTTGGCCCAAAGGGACACAAACAATAACTAAAGGCGGATTTGTATTTTGGTGAACTAAACATAAAATATTTGTAAAAAGAAAGAATTTAAAAAACATTTTAAAAATAATAATATTTTGGTGTACTAAAAATGAGAAATTGATTTTATCCTAATTATCATGTCAACAGTTAAAAGATTAATAAAAAATTTAACTAAATTTTTAACTCGAGCTACATTAGTTAACACTATAAGTGTGCTTCAAACCTATATGATTCACATTATAAAAGATTTTCTGCCATGCTGTTACATTAAATACATCATTTATGTTTCGAAGATATTTTTATATATACAAATAAATTTTATATATTTGTATATACATAAACATAAGTGTACATAAATATATAAACATATAGAAATATATAAATACTTAAACATTAACATATGTAAATATGTGTGTTTATATATTATATTATGGGTATCAATATCTATGTGTGTGTGTGTGTGTGTGTGTGATTATATATCTATATTTGTTTATATTCATATATGATTATGTTTATATATTTATATATGTTTATATTAAATATATACAAATACATTATATATATATATATGTGGAACATATGATATAAAAAATGTGGGTTTGAATCTCACTAATTTTGTTGTACAAAAATTAGTTGGGCTAAATGTTGCTAAATTTAGCAGACGTATTAGTTTTATGATTTTTAGTATACCAACAAATAATTTTTTATGTTTTCTTTTGATGCACATTTTTTTAAATTTTTAATTCAATTATTTTTTAAAATTAGTCTTTACTAAACGTTGGGCCTTCTTAATTCTAGGTGAGAGATAGTATGGAAGCTTCACCTTCAGCTTCAAGCAAATTGAGTATCGACACCTGTTGGAGGAGCCTCTAGCTCTATTCATAAAAAGCGTGGTACTCGTTACCACATGTGCATCAGCACAGAATGATGCCTGCAGGCCAAAATGTGTGTTAAATAGTACAAAGAGAGTGACGGCCACTTCGTCATGTGGCGGGGGTACCCTGATTGGTTGATACTATTAGATACAACGATTTGGTCAACACAAAAGGCTTTCTTTGGGATTCATTCTGTTTTTGTCCAATTTTTAAGCCTTGTCATGATTACTTTATTCTATTAATCCAATTCTTTTTTTACCTTAATATCTCTCTAATTGATAAATTATTTGAAAATATAAAACCAATGTTTTAATAATTAGAAACAATTTTACCAGACTATTAACTAATTGAATTTTGGTGCACTCTAATATAATAATACAAAAATATCTTTAATCTACCTCTTTATCCCCTCTCTCCTGTAACTCCTTTGTCCAGCCATCGATGCCTGACGCACTTCATCAACCACGACCCATAGAGTTCATGGTCGAGCTCCATGAGCTCGTCTTCATAAAGCTCGACGAGCTCTCTCCGAGCTCTTCTCCATGGAGCTTGACTAGCCCCGATCAAGCTCCCTAGTCAAAGAGCTCCAGCAAACTCTTCAAACACAATGGAGAGGGTGAGGGGTGTGTCATAGGGAAGAGGGCGAGTTACATGGGAGGGTGCGAGGTGTGTTTTACAGGGGAGTAAGAATTAAGTCTATTTTAGGATTTATATGTTTTAGTATACCAAATTTTAATGTGCTAATAGTTTGGTATTCATATTTTTCAAATATTAAAATATAAAAGCATTATTTTTAATTATTTTGTGGGGAGTGCACCAAAATATAATTCTCCATCAGTAAATACTATTTACTAATTTTGAAGTTGGGTGTTCTTATGGGAATTTCACAAATATGACATTATTTTATTTTTAGGTATAACTATGTTTTCGTGCATCTAGAGGTGTCAGACGGGACGTGCCGGGACAGCCCTGCCTGTTTTTAGCTGGCCTGACTGTGTTTTCGTGCAGGGTCAGGCACGGCACGGTTACTCTACCGTGTCGTGCCAGGCCCGGCATGGTTCTGTAGAGGTAAGCTCGACACGGGCCCATGGCACGAATCTGCCGGGTTCGGCCCGGTCGAGCCGAACCCCTAATTTAAAAAAAAATTAGGATTTCGGTGCGCCACCGCCGAAACACTAATTTAAAAAAAAAATTAGGATTTCTCGACTCGTGCCGAGGTACCATGCCAACGGGCCATGGTACCGTGCCAGGCCAGGCACGACACGATGCCCTGTTGGTCTCGACACGGCACGTCACGGTTGGTACCGCGGACAGGCATGACACGGGCACGGGCACGGAAAATTCCCGTGCCGTGCTGGCCCAGGCACGGCCGAATCGTGCCGTGCTTCATTCATAAAAAAAAAGAAACCAAAATTTTAATATTAAAAAATGATGCACCAAACTCTTAAAATATTTAAATTTTGATGCACTCATTTATAGTAATACCAGAATACCCTTACTTTTTAATAAAATAAACTATTTTAACTTATATCCATGTAACCACAAGCTCATTGGAGCTCGATGAGCTCCATCGAGTTTGCTGAACTCACTAAAAGCTCATGAAGAGCTTATAGGAGTTCTTTGGTGGAGCTCGGGGTAGCTCCCCATAGCCAATGATAAAATTTTCCGATATATCCATAAATTCTAAGTATCGATATATTCATTAAGACTGATATATTTATCATTGATTTGTACTCATATGCAAATACACACCAATATATCTTCGATATATCCGATATATCTGTAAAATCCAAGTACCGATATATCCGTAAAAACTGATATTTTAATCCTTGCCCATATCTCATTGGTGAAGCTCTTGGAAGCTCTGCACGGTGCTCCATCGAGTTCCAGCGAACTCGATGGAGCTCATCTAGCTTAATGAAGCTTGTTGTTACATGGATAGAAGTTAAGTTAGTTATTTTATTTAAAATGAATGATATTTTTGTATTAATATAAATGAGTGCATTAAAATTTAATTATTTTAAGAGTTTAGTGCATCATTTTTAAATATTAAATATTAGTTTTTTTTTTCAATTTTTTTTATGAATGGTGCACCAAAACATAATTCTCATTTATTTTTAAACATTCAATCCAAAATAACTGTAGTAAAATCACTCGTGTTAAGAAAATGTCCAGAATAAACTTAAGGGAAAATAATTAAAAAAAGGTGCAAAATAAAGATATATATAAAATCACTTATTAGTTTTTTTTTTTTTTGCAAAAAATATGCTAAAATAATAATATTTATGTTTTGGCATTTTAAAAATAAAAACATGAAAAAATCCTTACTCACTAAAAAAATGTTAAAAAACAAAATGATATTTAATCTTAATATGGGACATGCTTGTTAGGCTAGGCTTGCATGCTACATCTCAATTAGCCATCCACAAATCTAGGTCATAGCCCCAAGGGTCGACGCTACCATGCTAGGTAGGAGTTCATGTTTAAGCAAGTAATGCATGTCATGCATATGTTGAACACGATATATGACTAAAAGTATAATTTAGATATTTAATTTTCATATTATATTTTTTATATTTCATAATTTGATATTCACCTTCATTGTATTGGTAAATAATTTTTTATTTTTAAAGAATTTAATGCATTAAATATTATTGTATAGTTTAATTTTAAAATATAGTATATTTCATTTTATAATTATTTAATTTAATTTTATTTTTTTACATTTTTTGGTCTAGCCTAGACCAAAATGGGACAGGCGAGACACAAGCCACTGCTAATGGATAGCACTGGCTTATGTCTAGGCTAGCCTTGGAATAGCCAAGTAGCTAACCCTAGTTTCTAGGCAAGTCCAAGGTAAATGAAGCTAGCTAATGTCACCCCACAAGATATTATCCACAAACATGGGTCCTGCCATGAGGGCCAAGGCTACCAAAGTAGGGTAAGATGCAATAGCTCTTGCCCGGGCAAGCAATGGTGGATGAATGATAATCATTATATATGATCAAAAGTATAATTTTGAATTTTTTTTATTTTTTATATTTCATATTTTGATATTCGCATTCATTGTACTGAAGCATCATTTTTTATTTTAAAAAAAATTAATGCAATAAATATTATTTTATAGCTTAACATGAAATGTTAATTTATTGCAATTTTTTCTAGCCCATACTAGCCCTAGTCTCTAAAGTATCCCAAGGCAAAGAATGCCAGCCATTTCCATCCCACAAGGAACACCACCCACAAACCTAAATTTTTTCTAGGACATCAACATACTCATGCTAAGCATGACCTATGTTATATGGCATGGCACTTGACCATGATAAGTTACACTTCCTCATTTTTGAAGCATATTAGCCAAAAATAATAAGGCATGTCATCTAGTCATAACTCATCTGAGACCTCAACACAAACACATACTTGTACATGAACTTGGTAGATCACAAGTTGCATTAGGTGACTCAGATTGATATTCACCTCTACTTGGTGATGTCTTAGTAGATCATCTCCATTTGAATCCCATAAAGAAAAACTCATACTTATGGATCTTCATAAAATGAAACTGCGTCCAAAGAGGAGTGTCAGGATGACAGTGCCCATTTTTTTGGCCTAGATGGGTCATCATGCTAGGCTGGGCTTTACACAATGGCACATTGGACAACATAAATCATGTTGAGTCATGCTATATTGAGTTAGTATGGCTTGGAAACTAGCATGGCTCATGGCTGGTTTCACACCACCAAGAGGCACAACATTGAGAGCATGGTAATACCACCAGTCACAATATTGAGATCATGGTAATACCAAGGGATGACACTATGTTGAGAGCATGATAATACCAAGGAATATCACAACTCATGAGTAGGGCATGGTCTAGACCATTGGCACGATCCATGTTAGTGCACATGCCATGCACACAAAGTGTCGATTGTGCCTAATCGGATCGAGCATGTTCCAGAGCACTGGCACGACTCATGCCTAAACATATGGAACATAATTGAATTATTTTTATGCACGTGCATCCTAATCTGAACCATGGCTAGGCACATGGACACTTGTCTAAACCATACATGGGCACATTGACTATAGTCCATACTCATGACCATGAATGCACATGAGTCATGCATGTGAGACAACACAAATGATGCATAAATTGATTCATCAGGTATGACATGATCCATGAGGCCAAGTCAGGCTAGTCCATACCTCTACAAAAGTGAGGTTAGGACATGGGTTTTGCATGTCACTCAACCCATTGAACAACTCTAGAATGGAATGCTTTAATAAAGAATGAATTTTTATATAAGAATGAATGTTGAAAATTAGGTCAATTCTTGTAATTAGATGATGTCTTCAATTTGATCTGATGAACCAATTATATTGATAACACGCCTAAGTCCAAATATCATATTGATTTAAATTAAGAGTACACATTAGATGACCACAATTTTATCAATCTCCAAAAAAAAAAAAATACCACAGAGAAATATGTAATAAATAAAAAAAATGTAACTCAACAATATTATTTTTCATAGATGTCATAAATATCATATTAAAATTTCCTAACTTTTTTGTATAATTTTTAAAAATTTTTCACGTCCAATTGATATGAATTTCATAGAATTTCAAATGCTTTCAAGATGTTATATGTGAATTTGAAATTCCTAATGGCAAACTATATTACCTAAAAATATTTTAAGCTATTTTGTTCCACAAAAATTGGAATTTTATTTTTCAATCAATCTCTAAAAAAACTTAAGAACAAGTGGTAGAAAAACATTCACCAAAAAAGTTAGTATAACTTGAAAACTAATAATGATTTAGAAATACATTCTTGATCCAAAATAGATTAATGAATTTATTTTTGCGATTAAAATTTTTTAAAATTTTGTAATTAACTTTACCAAAACACAACTAATTCCAAACTATGTTGGATTTCATAGATGTATTTTTGTCTGATATATATTTAATTTTAATATCTCTATATATTGCTCAAAGTACTAGAATATATATATATATATATATATATATATATATATATATTTACATACAAATAATGTCACATATGCACAAACTGATTAATAACTCATATTACAATAATTACAAGATCACGCTTAACAAATAAATTTGTAACGATGTCTTTTTAATTAAACCAATGGCCATCATTCTCAACGATGGCTATTGAACGATCTATTCTCGCCCGATCGTCTTCTCCCTTCCCCCATTCTTTTCTTCTCCATTTTCACCTAACCCCCCGATTTTTTCAGCCATTTAATTTACTAGTGGCCTCCTCTCCACCATACCCCACGACCCTTCTCCACCAGACCCCACCTTGGCGATGACAAGAATGCATTACACGAGCATTCAATATCTCTCCTACCGAGGTTTGTTATCTGTCTTATTTTCTTGCTGATCAGATTTAGGGGTGTTAGGGTTTAATTTAGGATTTCACATATTTTAACATATAACAAGGATCTAACATTAATAACATAATTATGTGGTTTTATGGGTTTTGCTCTTGCTATAGTTTTTAAAGTTATCAGCATAAAGTTATTCATGTAGTTTTATTTTTCTAATATAGTTATGCTAACATGTTCGTAATGAAATAACATTATAAATGTTATTTCATTATTTTTTTCATTGCTTATTTGATAGCAAACATTTTCAAAAAAAATTATGAAAGCTTCATAAAATAAGTATACAAAATAATATTTTGAACTTTTGATGACTTATCATTGCACAATAAAAATTGGGCATTCTTATAAAAGATAATTTATGACAAATGATATAACATTATTAATTATATTCTAAAATTATTTATCTAGTATGCAACATTTTGGTCGATGTTTATTGTCCTCTTATAATAAAAATAAATCTTATCAAAATGTTTTCCATAATTTACACATAGAAATATCAAGGCTATATAAACTTTAAAAAAGAATATTTATATTTTAATTAAAAAAACTCAATTCAAAATTTTCTTTTTAAAGTAAATTTAAATGATAATCAATTTTTTAATTATAAAATTTTCAATATGGCACTCAATTTTTCTATAGATCCTAAGAGTTATAAAACACATCCCAAGTAGGTTCTTATGCATTTTGAATAATAATAAATATTTCAAATACACTGACAAGCGATTCAATCTATTGGTGTTGTAGAAATTGAGAATGTTGCAAAAATTGATTATTGTTGTGAGCCTAGCAGTGGTCCAGTACGATATACTGGAGTATATAGAGATGATGATATTTGCGCTTATGAAGAAGGTAATAATAAACCTAATGAAGATGTTGATGCTGGATATGATGATGACTTACATGTTCAAGCTGATGGACATGTTTTATCATTCCAGCCTACAAATCAAGTTCTAGAGAATGAGTGAGTAATATTTATATTTGCGCATGCATTATCTTGTGATGTATCAAATATCACAAATGATGATGAGGAACCTGATGAGTCAACTTCTATTCAGTTTCACATGCTACCAACACCTTGTTTTGAACATGTTCAAAACATAGATATTGCTATTTCAAGTGGTTGGACTCCATGTGGGCAACAAACAACCAGTTATGCGAGTGATGAATTTGTAGTTGGGCAAGTTTTTAATTCTAAATCTAAATTGCAAGAGGCTGCAATGATTTATTCAATTTGAGTACACTATGAGTTTGTTGTAGTTGCCTCCTCAAAAAAATTACTTGTTTTATGATGGAAGAAGGCTGAAGAATTTTTATTGTTAATATAAGCTGTGTGCCATTGTTGTGAAATATACTAATTTATTTGTGTCAACAAATATAAAGGGCCGCATACATGTGTAAATCCATGTTTGAATTGAGACCATCATCAACTAGACTCAAAGATGGTTGTTGCTCATATAGAATTAATAATTAGGGCATAATTTATATTGTCCCCTGCTATTTTTCAAGCAATAGTGATGGAGAAATGAGGATATGAAATTTCATATAAAAAAAGCTTTAGATGGGAAGCATAAGGCATTTAGACACTTATTTGGTGATTTTTCCAAATCATATACAGATCTCCCATGTTTGTTCTTGGCCATAGAAGAAGCCAATCCTGGATGCATTGTTATTTGGAAAACCATCTCTCATAGTGTGTCAAACAATAAGACATTTCAGCGCGTGGTCTGGTCATTCAAGCCATCTATTGAAGGATTTGTAAATTGTCGTCCTATAATAAGTATTGATGGTACACATTTGTAAAAGAAGTATAAAGGGACATTATTGATTGATATGGGATCTAACGGAAATAATCAATTATTTCCATTGACATTTGCTATTACAGAAGGTGAGAATATTAATAGTTGGGGATGGTTCTTGACATGTATCAGAAATAGAGTAACTCAATGGACGAGGATTTGTGTTATATCTGAAAGACATCCAGATATTATTATAGCTATGAGCGATCCTCATCTTTGTTGGGATGCACCATATGCTTATCACAGGATCTGCATGCATAATCTTGCAAGAAATTTTATGAGCCACTTCGAAGATAAACTCTTGAAGAATTTGATCTGTAGAACAGATGTTGCGACAATACCATGAAAGATGAATAGGCATATGAAAACAATTGGGAGAATTAATTCTGAAGCACGATAATGGTTAGACGTGATCCCTCTTCCCTTATGGGTACTTTCACATGATGGAGGTCGAAGATATGAGAATGAGATAATGACAACCAATATGTCAGAGGTATTTAATAGTGTTCTTAAAGGGGCTCGTAGCTTATCAATCACTACATTAGTTTAGTTGACATTTTTCCGCCTTATTAGTTACTTTGTTGCAAGAAGGGAACAATGTGCTGATAGATTGATATCTGATGAGTAGTTCACACCATATGTTAATACTCAGATTCAAGGTCGTGTGGTTAAGACTGGATCAATAGAAATTGTTCTTTATGATCACATACAAGGCATATTTCATGTAAGGTCTATGAGTGGTCGCATTCATCAACTCAACTTAAATGACAAGAAATGCACATGTGGTAAGACACTGATATATAGATTTCCATGCAGCGATATCATATCAGCATGTCAGCATCGATGTGTTGATTTTCGGTTATTTGTTCAAGGCTACTACACTGCGTAGTCCTACTATGACACTTGGGCTAGCTTGTTTTACCCCATATTTAATGAAGATAAGTGGCCTATTTATGATGGTCCAATGATCGTAGCTCCTAGGTCAATGAAACAACAAGTCAGTGGCCATCCTAAATCAACCCATTTTCATAATGAAATGGACGTTAGGGAGGGGAAAACAAAGATACAAATGGGTTGTACAAACAAGAGGATCACAATCAGTGGTTGTAAGAATAGAAATTAAGTTTAGTTGTTTGTTTGTAAATAAAACCTCACATTTTTTGCTATTGTTCTGTATAAGACTTATCTACTAGCATTTATTATTTGTAAATGAGACCCTGAATATTTTGTTGTTGTCTTGTATTAGACTTATTCTATTGAATGAAACTTTCTTATTGTACGTATGTATTATATATTGTTGTGATTAATATTGACAGCAATGTTTGACAATTATTTTGGATTTGTTATATCTTATAGGCATGGCTAGGGGGTTTCATGATGCGGATATGTCGGATACATCTATCTTGGTATTGCAAGACAGACACCGATCACACTTAGTAGATACATAGCATGTATGTAATTTGTTAATTAGCAATTACTATTAGTAGTTTTAACATATAATTTATACAGAATCACTTTTAAATTTGGTTGTTTCATTGCTTACAGCTTCAAAAGATCATCCTCCCTCGACAGCAGATGAGAACCTTCATGACTATGTGAAGGATGGATATTTAGATTCAGCCATATGTAATTAGGGTTTGATTTTATAGTATATACCATTTGGACCACATTACGATCGATTGGTCACTTATCATCTCACTCGTCGAGAGATGCCGGCCCGAGACTCACACATTCCATGTGCAAGTAGGGGAGATGATTATTATCTTAAATGACATCACCATCCTCCTTGGCCTTCGTATCCATGACCTAGCAGTCACTGGCACATATGTGTTCGATGTGGTGGTGTTGTGAACGGAGTTGCTCAGTGTCATCCCACCCGCCAATGCTATTAGTGGAGCCATTATCTCATTGTGGTGGTTATGTATCCAGTTTACCACCCTGCCAACTAATGTAGATGAGGTCACATTAGAGCATTGTGCACGTGGGTTTATCATAGTGTTGATCGGATCCTTCTTGTTTGCATACAAGAAGGGCGTGCATGTTCACATGTGCTTTATCCTACTACTATGAGATTTGACGGATATTATGATATATAGTTGGAGTGGTGCAGTACTAGCATATACATACCATGAGTTATGTCGAGCTAGCTTGGATCATATCCGTGGTATTAGTGGTTGTATTACAATCATACAGGTATGTAATAACTAGGAATGTGTAGTGTTATGTATGAATAATTTATCATATTCTTCCTAATGCTTTATAAAAATTTCAATATTTTGACCAACTTTCTCATTATTTTGTATTCAGCTATGGTCTTGGGAAAGACTTCACGTCAGGCGACCCATTTTGGGCAACTACACGCAGATATAGCACCACAACCTACTCATGCCTTATACGATGTTCATGTTAAATTCGAGGATGGTGACCAACCTGAGGCTGTCCACGATGGTTTACTAGCTCAATCTTTGGTTGAGCCAGAGTTAGAGCTAGCTCTTTCACTCGAGTGTAGGTGGAGAGTACCTTTGACATGGGTGCATAACTCATCGGGTGTATTCCTCCTGTACGGAGATCAACTAGATGCAAAGACTTCTGATCAATTAATGTTTATGTAAAATTATATGGTTTTATTTTAATTATATTCATATTATTTTATAGTTTAATGATATTAAATGTTCACATGTAGGTCTCATGACAGCCATACAATGGAGAGTTACTTTATAAGCTCCCATATATCTACTTAGCTGATCAGGAGATCCGGGCGACGAATCACAGCTCATTTGTTTCGAGATTGTTGAGTGGCATCATCCAGAAAGAGTCATGCACTAGTTTGTGATGCATCAGGAGATACTTCTAGATTACTCTTACGAGCAATAGTTGCATGCATTGGATACACGTGGACGACACCAGCATGATTGGGTGACGTATCATGCACCATACATAGCATTATGGGAGACGCGAGTGGCTAGGATAATCACTTCACCTTCTATGGTGGGCCCAACAGACTTTCATTATCTATACATGTAGTGGCATCATCGTATTACATGGCATTTTATGACATCACAACTTCATAGGAATGATATGAGATTCCATACTACAGTCGGTAGTATGGATCTTTTGGTAAGTTAGAGTCATGTCTTTTGGTTCACTCAGATTGCCGTTATGGCTGATATAGCCATTCACTCTCATGTAGATACCCCTGGTACATTATGCGACATACATTATATTGCCCGATCAGTGTTATACTAGATCGATGAAGACCATCGTATTGCCAGGTACACTAAGGAGGCTTCAACATCACATGAGCCATCTATTAGACCATCTGTAATTTAATTTTTGTACTTGAGATGTGGATGCTTATAACACGGATGAAGATTTATATATTATGCAAATGCTGAATTTTTTGCAGCTGCATGGTCTGGTGGAGAGGATGCTCTGATGGAACAAATTACTGAAGAAACACAGGGGGTTAGGAGAAAATGGAGAACAAAAAAATGGGGGAAGTGATCTATCAATAGCCACATTATAAACGACAACTATTGGTTTAATAAAATAGCCATCATTCCCAATGCCGGCTTATGAAAAATTTTAAAATACAATAACCGGTGTTGAGAATGATGACCATTAGTTTAATTAAATAGTCATTATTCCCAATGTCGGCATTTAAAAATTTTTAAAATTAGAGGCTGGCATTGGGAATGACAATCATTTGTTTAATTAAATAGCCGTCATTCCCAAAATCGGCATTTGAAAATTTTTAAAAATTAGAAGCCGGCGTTGTGAACGCTAGCCATTGGGTTAATTAAATAGCCGTCGTTCCCAATACCAGTATTTGAAAATTTTTAAAATTCAATAGCTGGTGTTCACAAAGCTAGCCTGTGATTTTTAAAATTCAACAGCTATCAATGGCCACCATTCACAATTACGGCCATCACCACGCTATTTTTACACGCACTAGTTTGTTAGTATTTTTCAAACTAGCATTGTATTTTAGATTTTTTATTTTAAATGCATTATTTCCGTACAAAATTCCAAATCCTTAGTGATTGGGACTTGGGAGTTATCCACCAAACTAGAGTTATGTCATTGATAAGTTCAATATATACAATACATACTAGGATCTACTAAAGAGACATCTCCTTCAATATACACTGACAATCAAAAGAGTATTAATCATAATAGAGATATTCACATGCTAATCTCAATTCAATATGCACATTTCATGAGGAATGGTCACACTAGAGAGATTTATTTAAATATTATTTTTTTTACTTATTTAATAAAACATATAAAATCAATTTACTAAAAATATAACAAAATAGTATCAATAAAATGTATTAGAATACATGTAAGAGAACTTTAATACTTACTGCACTTATAAACAGATCAATCATTATACTTCATATGTTGGGCCATCAACTTATTTCGATTAAAACAACATTAAATATCTTTTTGGTCTTCAAGCATTGTTCACTTTATTACTAGTCTTTTTATTTCAAACTAATGAATTATTAATTCATAAACTAAGTTACACTGTAAGTAAATATTTTCTTTTTACTATTTTTTCTCTTGTTTAATGAATATTGTAATAGTCAATGATAGGCCAATCAAAGTCATTAATTATGTTGACATTAAAATTGATTCTCTCTTTCATATATTATATTTATTCATAGCTGCCAAGTAAATTTTTTTCTGAGTTACTTTCTAAATAATTCAAATGACTTTTTTTTTCTTTCACAAATATTTATTTACAAGATCAAACAATTCCAAGAAAACCATCATTGAGATTGAAAATGATGGACCATATATTTTTACCGAAATGGAAGAATACTCTACTAAATATTTAAGTTTTGTTAATCTATTACTTGTTGAATCTCAATTTGTTCACTCATCACTACCATGTTAAGAATAGGTAGTAAGTAATTTTTTTGATTAAGATAATAAATTTTCTTTATATTTCAACCATTTTATTAAAAAAAATATAAAATTCATTTAATAAAAATATACGAGTATATTAGAAATAACAATATATTATAGTATATATCAAAGAGCTTCAACACATCCTACACTGATCACGTATCAATCACCAAATTTCATGTGCTATGTTATAAACTCAATAGAGTAAAACAATATATCATACATCATGATCTTAAGTACTATTAATTTAGCCACTCATCTTCCTAATTTAGACTCGTTTATTAATATAATAGACAAAAATCATATGATAAATAACCACTATTTTCATAATCTTTACTCTTGTTTACTTTTTTTTCTAATTTTTCATTGAACATTATTATAGCCAATTGTAGACTATCTAAAGTTATTAGCTATGTCAACACTCAACTTGTTCTTTATTTTTTATATCTATTATATTTAATCTAATTGATTTTTTTTCTATTAATTATTTTTTATACAAATCAATTTTTATTTTTATTTTTTCTTTTACTAATATTTTTTTATAGGATTGAAAAATTTTAAGAAACAATATCTTTGAAACTAAGTAAAATGAATTTTATATTTATTTTCTTTACGAAAGAACATCCCGCTAGATATTGGAGTGTTATTTATATTTAATTATTCATTGTCTACTTTGTCACCCAACAATAACCAAACTAAGAATTATTGTTAGTAATGTCTTGTATTATATCATATCAAAGAGATTCAACACTTTTTTGTCATGATTATGGGATCAATCATCCAACTTCACGTCTTAGCACACCTCTATAAAATGAGATTACAAATATAAAAAAATATATATTTAATTAAGATTGATCGAACATTCATTTACGAAAAAAATATTACAAAAATATTTTTAGGGAGGTATATTTTTAATCATAAAATATATTATCAATCGAATAAATTTTTTTCATAATTTCTCACAGTGTGCAAATTCAAATCTTACATCTTGAATAATAAATAATCATGTGACTCTCAAAATGTTTAGGAATACTTAGTTCAAACCTATCCCATCATTAGACAAGATGATGCATAGAAAAATAAAGTATATTTCCTTGATTATTACAATAAAGAAATTGTACAAGGCATACTCAACTAGGATTGATAGACTATTAGAAAGCCCTATTTTTATTTTTTTTAGTAGAGTGCTTTTTTTGATCTGTCTAAAAAAAATAAAAGTCAAGAAAATATATATGAATTTGTTACCCTTCTTTACTCCTTTATAATGTCACTTAAACATGCAATCAAAGGATATTCTTGCTCATCAATCATAATTAAACTTGTAGGTCTACATTATTAACGAAGTGAATCATCATGTATACTAACCAGTATAAAACAAATTGATTATAAAGATAAATAGATTTCATAAGAGAAGAAATATCCCTCGAGCTCAAAAAATACATCTATATAGATTATAAAGATATGCTTACTCTTTTGTAATCTCGTCTCAAAATGTGCCAAAGGATAAAAGACTTAACCACCCAAAATTTAAAATTTCTACAAATTAAAAAGAGACATAAGCAACATGTTTAAAGTAGAAGAGAGTCTTTCAAAATACTAAATTAGCCTACAATCAACTCTTCCAATTTTAATACTTTGTTCGATCTCCGAAAATAACTATATGAATTATACTTTATTACTTTTTCATAGGAAATATCATATCCATGCGTTGTTACTTTTTTTTTTCTTTTTTTTATTATTTATCATCACAATATTATAATATTCATACTTCATTTATAAACATTATGTCAATTAGGAAGATACAAGATCATATTGGATGAGAGAAATGTTCTCCGGTCCACTGAAACATGGGAACTAATATCTCAAAATTTTAGAAACATCCATTATTAATAATAGGCAATTGTTCACTTTGAAAAATAATCAAAATTAGAAGGTAAATTATTTTAAGACAAGATTTGTTGCTAAAATTTTACTTAGACATTTGATATGGATTTTCGAGATACTATCTCTAATACCCAAAATAATCTTTAATTGAATTTTTATTTTATTAGCAGTGTCTCATAAAGGAAAAAAAATTACATTTCATTTATAATTTGTAGTACAATAAGACTCGATTTTTAAGTGTTAACTTTTTCATGATAATTATGAAGAAGAAATGTATATAAAATAATAATATAAATTCAGAGCTATACAATCAGATTTAATTTATAAAAAATAATAAAAAAATATATTATATGATCTGAAATAGTAACTAATAGCTTAATTTGTAAGATTTTAACTTATAATCACATCCGTTGATTTATATATATTATTTCACAAAATTTTCATTATTCTTTCATAGGAGCCCAAATGGATGATTAATTCTTTTTATAGTATATGTGAATTATATTCTTATTATTAGTCGGGAGATGATTAGATATTAATTAGCTAACTCAAAAATTATCTTCAGTCACTATTCAAGACGAATAATCTTAAAAGCTAAATATTTTCTTAGGATTGAGATTATCTACTCTATAATATAAAATATGTTGTCACAAAGCATATAGTTTCATATTCTCAAAGATTAATTTTTTGAGTTATTCTCTATTGAATATTCAAACAGAGTTAAATACTAATTTTTTATCCGATGCAATTTCTCCAATTAACTCTACTACATATAAAAGAATCATATGAAAGAATTTTATTATTCATCAGCTTACTTATAAAATCAATATAATTAATTATTTTATAGATTTTTCATGGCATATTCATCTAGAGACAATTCTTCACATACAAAAATATGGGAAGAAGCCCTGAAATTATTTTCAGAGATCACAAAAACTTATAATTTGTGGGACAATCATATTTGATTTAGATATCAACTTGCACTAAAAGATCTTCTATATAATTTAATAAATATTCTTTCTGATAATCTTATCCACTAAAACATTATGATACATATAATCAGTTCAAGATTCAAAACAGAAACAACTACCAAAATGAGTTTAGTCACAAAATATTTTTGATCATACATCTCCTTGAGAGATCGAATACCCATTTTTTGCTTCCACTAATCTAATATTTTACGAGCAAGCAAAATATATAAAAATATATTCTCTAGAAGAAAATTCATGATGGAACTTATGACAACTTACATTCCTAATTTAGATCAACCACTAGATACATTTATCAATGTCTCAAAAAGACTCATTTCACTTTATTTTCTCTAAACCTACTTTTTTAAATATTTACACAAACTTGAATAAAAGTATTAGAATTTATATTTTTATTCTAAATTTTTATTTTATGCTTTACATATAAAAGCACTTAATATATGATTTGTATCAATCCATATCTTAGTTATATATACTCTCATTGTACATTCATTATTTTATAAAGTTTTTCATCGAGATTTGAATATTACATGAATTGAATATTTATAATAAATATAATAAAATACATATTAATATACAATTAATAGTAATATGAATCATCTTGGAAGATATGATGAACAATATATCAAAAACAAAATATATTAAATCATATACCATTTAGTTCATCTTTAATTACCTCTTTTATATAAAACAAATATTTTTTATGAGAATAATTAATTCGAATAATGAACAATATTAAAGCTCATATAAAAATTTTATTTAGTGAACTTTTTAAAATTATTCTTATAAATAAATAAATAACATTGAAAGTATTTCAAATATTATCAAATATCATTAAAAAATAATATAAAGTACTAAATTTACTCAAGCTAGATCTTCATAAACACCTACAATCTCATTACACTTACTAAGAGAGAAGATATTCCAAATTTATTTTCTCAGAGGTTATCAACTTCAGCAAAGATGTTTTTATTATTTTTACTTATCTACGTCACTCTCCAAACTCTAATGTCATAATCTCAAGAGCCTATGCTTATGCTACAACATTGTTGTATATGCTATGAATATAATAATATCTATGTCGTGTTTGTTATTTTTATATTTATTTTATTGATATCTGAATTTTATTATAATTTATTTTTATATTTTTATATTTATTTTTATATTTTTATAGTCAATTATTTTACTAAATAACTAAACCACAAGGTTGTGTTTTCTCCTTTTAATAATTTTGTGTAGGATCAATATATTATACAAAAGTTTTCTTTAGTGATTAAAAGAGATAGATTGTACTTATTTTTATGTCCTCACAAATATATCTAGGTAATTAATTACCATTAACCCACTCATTATACATTCTCATATTAGACATCTAATATTGAATAAAATAAACATTATGAAATCAAGCATGAATGAAAATTCTATTAACTATGAGATTTATTAGTTAAAAAATATATGCTAAAACTTAATATCTAACATATACGTAGTATATTAACGAGAACTCATTACATATGACTCATTCAAATATCTATGATTTTTGTATGACTATCAAACGTAATATGTTAAAATATTTTATTAATTTTATTGATGATACCCTCAATATATGAATATCTATTTTAAAAATAATATATAACATCTTGTTCAATTTTAAAATTGTATCAAATAGTAAAAATACAATTTGAATTTAATATTAAATTTTAAATAATAATAATAATTTAAAATATACCAAACAAAAATTTATTTGAGCATAAAATTACTCAGTTGCATCATGTCTTTTATATTGTACTAACACTGCTATGAATATTTAGTAAAATTAGTAAATAAACATATTTGTACACATCCTTGAGAAAAGTATTAATTATTATTATTTTTAACATAAGAATGATTCCTTATATCCTTTCAAATCATATCTCATACCAATGTATGTATGTATGTAAGAGATATTTTTCTTTTCATTTTGCACCCAAAATCCTTGTTGAAACTTATTTTGTTTATGACCTCTTTTTTGAAAGAAAAAAAATAGTTGCTCATGTCATCAAGTATGTTTTCCTTGTATACTAAAATACTCAAAAGAAGTAAAATGGTACTCACTAGTCAATTAATTGATTATTATAAGTGCAGATATAATTGTCTTTGAGGATAGTCCTTTTTTGAAGACACGAACCAAAAAGTCACATCTTTAGACACTATAACAATAGAAACTTTACCTTGTCCGAAGTGTTATCTTTCACATATTAACAAATTCTTGCACTTGATACTACTTTCATATTTAATCTTGATGAGAGTTGTAAGGCATCACCTAGTACCTCATCAAACCACGATTCTAGTGAGGCTCATGGTAGTGTGAATTATGAACGAGGAGACTTCAAATGGGAGTATCTCATAGGACACAAAATATGAGTCTCCTCAAAAGAAAATTAAGATTGGAAAATTAAATAATCTCAATGTAAAAGTATATACTATACAAATAGATTCGCAACATTACCTAGTTGAGCTATCTAGCTACTTTGTTAACTGATCCAATTCAAAGTGTCAACTTGAATTTTTGATTACTCAATGAAATTAACTAAGGATATATTCTACCAAATACCATTTGTTATATGTATTTTTTATTCCTATTTTAATAATACATATTATAATTTTTTGTTTTCTCTTGATTATTGTAGGATATGAAATATATTTTCTAAAATACTTAGTTATTCTTGATAATAACAAATTATATTAGATGAATTAAGTACAATCACTTCTAATAATATATAACATCTTATTCCAAAATTTTCAACTAAACTTTTAATGAGATGAAAATGAGTATATTTGGTGAATATTATAAACAAAATATCAAACCCATAGAAAATATCAATCAATTAAATATCAAATTGATAGTGAAAGAATTTACACAGATATATAATATATATAATTAGAATATTTTTCTTTGAGTATTTTTCTTTGAGTAGCCAAGATCTATAATGTATATAACTATAAAAATTATTATTTTCTATTATTATTTCTTACATATTAAATATATATCAATTAGACATAAGAAATATATTTCTTTATTATTATTTAGAGGAGAAAGTATTTACAAAGCAGTCACTAGATTTTATTATTTCAAGAAATACATGTATGGTGTATAAACTATAAAAAACTTGTTACAACCTAAAATAAATCTTCTATTCAATTGTTTCTCTTCAATACTTATTATTTTTGACATTATAATATATGCATTAATTAATTCTTATTTTTAATGACATGAATCATAGAGATATTATGTTATTAGTGATATATATTGATTTCTTATTACTGATGATAATCAATTAGATATGTACAATTCAAATTATTCTTGCAAATTAAATTTCAAATAATTATTTTAAAGTATCTCGGGTACTTTCTAAGTATTTACATATTTTATGCAAAGTTGAGAATATATGATTTTTCTTTCCCAAATAAAATATTATCTATATATTTTATGCAAAATTGATATAATCGGATGTGCATATATTAACTCACCACTTGATCAAAGAATAGACTTATTAATAAATATCAATATTTTAGTCAGTTCTTCCAAATACAAGAGAATCATACCACAACTTAATTATAAAATACTCACTAGACCATATACTACAAATATTATTTGTATATTTAATTATTTTTTAATTTCTCTCAAACATATTCATATAAACATAATTTTTCAAATTTTTATATATATGAAGAGAGTTCTAAGATGCTATAATTCTTTCAAATATAACGAACACAACCTATTAGACATTTACTCATATTTTAATTAGGCTCATATGATCACAAAGAGGTGATCTGCAACTAAGTCTCATACTTTTTTGAAATACAATATTATCTAGTAAAAGAGAAAATGACACTATTATTTTTATATCAAATAAAAAGGCAATACAAACCTATGATATTAATTATTGTTGAACTTTAGTGGATTATATACTCTTTGGAAGAATTTGGCTTATCAATCCATAAGTCAATTTCATTTTAATGTGATCATTAAATAGTTAGACATATCACTGCCAATTTGACATTTTATGATCAGACAAAATATATCGAGATTAATTATAATTTCATACACAATAATTTGCATCATAATTTTATAACAACTTATGTGTATACTACAATTTTAATTAGTTTATAACACAAAGTGTTTATAAATATGTATTAATGATAACACCAAATATGTGGATTGCCCAAACCCTAATTATACATATGTCTTTTTTTTCTATTGGAAAAATGATGAATGAATAAATAGTTTTTTGCTCCTCAATTTCAACAACTGTATAACAATTTTGTCATTTATTATTTGTGAGATTTTATAATTATCCAACCCCCACATTTTTTACAATAAACATTCAAAATGATGTTGGTATTATTGTATCTATCTCAATTATTTTTCATGTATTTCTAAGTCATTTATACTACAATCATTCATAAGACATCTTTTAAAACTATGTTAAAATAATGACTATTTAAATTCTAGCTAGCTATTTTCTTCGACAAAATACAAACAAGAAATCTACTATTGATTATTATATTTAAAAACCAATCATATATCTTCAAAAAAACAAAATAAAAAAAATGACTTTTATTTTTTGATCCAATAAAAACATAGGACAATGGCCTATGGTGAATGTGACCCTTATATGAGAAACATGAAAAAATTAAATTTCATATTTTCATTTCTTGTATACTTTATTATGATAATTAAAAACTCAAACATCTAATTTTTTATCATATATATAATATATAAAGATAAATTATTTCTTCATTAAAAATAATATGAGATAAAACAATTATGAGAACTCATATTTCTAACACCATTTAGTCTTAAGATATTTTTATAAAAGCTCTAAGAATACAATTATTTTTGTTTCTTTCATCCAAGTACAATGTTTGGAAATATCCAAGCACAAAGCTGAATTTATAAAGAATTCATATTTTCTATTCCAATTATTTTTCATATGTTTTTATGTTTTACCATGTATTTAATATAAGTAGAGAAGAGTTGTCAAATAAACCAAGCCTAGTTAGCTTGGTTTATAGTTGACCTAGATTACATTTTTCCAGAATCAAGGATCTGGGTGAAGCTAGGATGGGTCTCCCAGTATTGCAATACCCAATGCATAATTGGTTTATAGCAGCCCAAATTATCACATATAGTTATTCTCAACTAACTTAAGGATAAATAATTGGTAATAATGATAATAATAATGATAACAATATAGCAAACATCCATACATAATAAAAAAAGATCATACCCAATGCATAAGACTCTCTGTCACTTCAACACTTATGGAGGGTCCATGTCTCCATCAAATGGAGGCAAATAACCCTTAGGAGATTTCTATATGGAAATAAAAATCTTCTAGAAACATAAAGACTTTCCTATACAAACAAAGTATAAAAGATTCTAGAGGATTAAAATATCTTGAACCTTCCAAGACTCTAAAATATTATAAATTATATAGAGCCTTTCAAGATTCATGACACTTTCACTGATATATATAAAAGAAAAGATGCCCTCATTTTCAAACCATTAAGTTGTAAGCTTCTTTTTTAAATACTAAGTCATTTTCTTTCTAATAGTTCTTTGGATTTTCTTTGCTCTTAAATTTTTGGTAGAAGTTGAGTATCACTTAAATAAGGGACCGACTTAGCAATAATAAAGGGGGAGTTGCCCAAGTGACGCATCGAAGCCTAGCAGAAAAAATAAGTGTGTAATCTCACTTAATGTAAAGTCTATAAGGTCATAATATATCAATAGTCTTACATTCGAAAATTAAAATACTATTATGAATACATCTTAAAAATTAGTCTTGAAATGCCTTTGATTACTATTTCCATCATAAGACTTCCAAACACATAATGACAAAATAAAAATGGTCATTTTCTAAAAGTTAATAATTTCTTGTTTTCACAATCCATGTCTTTTGTTATATAATAGGGACTTAAATTATATCATGAATAAACTGTGAAAAGCATTGGATTTTAAAACAAAAAACAATCAGAGGCTAATAATAATACAAAGAGTTTAGGAATTGTTACCATAGTAACTATTTGGACAATACAGTCATCAGCATAGTTCCCTGGATTCTTTGCAATCCTGTAAGAAAACATGAAGCTATTGACTCCAAAGACACAACCCAAAATGCATAAAATTTACTGGTGGAACTTGAAAAAAACAAAGTCTTTCTATAATGGACATCATTAAAATTGCCATCAATGCAAAACATCTACATCTGATCTATTGCTAATGAAAAAAAATAAATTTTCCAAACACACAAACAGAACAGGAGAATGAAAAATTCAAAATTTTGAAAGAAAAAAACACCAAAAATAATGGCCAGAGCAAGAACATACCTCAATCCCACATGATATTTCTGCCCTAACTCCTCAAGCTCAGCCATCACACAATTAGTGATACAAGGTGTACCTCTATACAAAAACATGAATCAAAACAATCATTCACTATTTTTATATGGAGATCATACTCATTACACAAAACTTTCTCTTTAGCATGTGATCTGAGAAAGACTACTATCTCAACAAATTTAACCCATAAAAATCAGACAGACTACCTCTAATGAGAATGAAACATAAGTCCTATCACCCTTGGATAAGGATACTTGTCATCGTGCCAATGCATGAACTCCAGCATATGCATACAACCCAAGAATTTCTCATATGAACAGACACACTAGTACAATCCTCGCCCAAACATGTTCATCATTCTTAGGGTACATTATGAAATGCATTATCTTATTAAAACAATGATATTCAATTGCTACAACTAGAATAAACATGTACAATAAATAAGGATGCACATAGGATTTAAGACTCACATTTTGCATCAAGCATACCAATATTGCCTTTTGCAAATCCAACTACAACAAAGGAACATAACGTATCATAGATCAAAACCCAAAAAGAATTAAGAAAAATAATATTTTTTGATTGTTAACATAGGCATCACAAGATCATATCAAGTTCATCTATGAAAACAAGTGCAACTCTCCCATAAATCTAGTTCAAAGGCTTAATTTTTCAGGTGCATAGTTATTTTATCATCTTTTTTTTTTAAGGTGGAAACTCACTCAAAAAACATGATTGACTCGATGACGAGGATTCACCTTGTTCTTGATTGAGAAGTTGAAAAAATTAGTGTCCACCAAAACCTTATAAGGTTAGCCCAGAGCTGTGTTTTACTTAAAGTAAAGCACCGATGAAATTTGAGGCCTATATAACACAAAGAACATCACGCATGCCCAGGTGAATGAATTATTAGCCGAATGTAGGAATCATAATTTGGGAATACACATTTCTAGGCAATTTTTCTTTAGACAGATTTTTATTATTTGGATTTAAAACCTCATCTTTGTACCTACCGACCACATGATAAAGTAAACAAACCTTGGGCAAAGTAGCCATTATTTAGAGAAAATAACTTAAATGCTTGAGTATTTGTACCTTGGCCATGTACTTCATTATTGTGAATTTTCTTTTCCCTTTTGCCTTCCCCATTAGTTTGTTAGAAGTTTTCGAGTGATTTTCAGGATTATCACAACCAAAAAGTTTGCAACAACTTGGAACTCTAGAAAATATTAGCACGATTGACATAGCAATTTTTTTTCTATTGTAATATTTTTTGTTGGGTATAATTTTTCTCATTATGATAAATTCATCTTCATTATTGTCCGTGAATACAGAAATAATTAGGATTCTATACAGAAATAATGCTAATATAAATGTGTGCTTATAAACTCACATACACTTTCAAACAATAGTACGTACACACACACACACACACACATATATGTATCTATAATTATGTATAAATATTTATACTATTGTCAATGTATATTGATACATTGTTATGCATAGCATATATACACAATATATATATACATATAATGTTACAAAAATTTTAGTATATTTACATATACTATTACACACACACACACACACACACACACACATCTAGACTGTAGTGCACATTAATGTGTATACATTATTGTGCATACATACATCATTTTTATCATATGTTACAAATTTGGCAAAATATGCATTGTGGATCTTGAACTATAATAAAAGACGTGACATATCTTTTGTTATTATTATGTAAACATTCATAATCTATTTTAATATTGTTTTATATTAATTCTCTGGTGAATGTAATATTAAATTATGATATCAAAACTCACAAGTGTTTGTGAACTATTTGTTTCACATATTATATTTTTCCATATTCATTTGTAATTTATAATGTTAAAAAATTTTTAATTTAAGTGAATTTTATTGAAATTTTAATCAATATCTATTCAATATTTTAAAAAAATATATTTAATTTTTTATAAAGAATATTTAGTTTTAAACAAAAAAATTTAAATGGAATTTCATTTTTTTATACAAATAAGACAAATTCATACATAAGACATTTTACATGCCTAACAATATATTAATTCAAATTACAAATAAAATGCAACACATAGATAGTAGAATAAGTCGAAATTTAGTTATAATTAATAAAATTATTAATATTAAATTTGATTTAAAAAAATAAAATAAAATTATATATGCCATGCATAACATATTATATATGTATAATAATATATTAATTTGAATTAAAAATAATATACAATATACCTATAGCACTATAAGTGATACTCTAATTATAATTAACAATATATAAACATAATAATATATATGTATAGCTATATATGACCTCATTAAAAATAATAAACATATAATAATATTTATATATGTACCTATATATCTATATATGGATATATATTCAATCACTATATATAAATATGAATATATTTATGCCTCTATATAAATGAACACTTATATTTATTTGTATTATATATATATATGTGTGTGTGTGTGTGTGTTTAAATTAAAAATAATAAACATTTAATGTATGCCCAAATATGAATATATGTGCATTTATGTTACTTCTTTTGCTAAATTCTTTTAATGGTAATTGATTTATCAATCGAATGTAAAAAAAATACATTCTTTACTGTGAATGTAATAAGTGATTTTTTAATGGATGAAAATTACCTTCAAACTCAAATAGTTATCAAAAAAAAGTTTCAATTATAGAATCTTATATGTCCTACATGTATTTAATTAAGAATACTTATTTGAGTTTGAATATTACATTTTCACAAAGAATATATGCATCGGGTATTCTTTTAGAGTTTAAACTATTAAGATATGAACAACAAAGTCTTATTTTGATTATTATAGATTTCACTTCTAATGCAAGACTAAAAGTACAATTATTGTCTCAACTAGTAATAAATAAGATTATAAAAAATTACTATTTATAATTATATCATTTGAAAATTTTATCTTTTGCAAATTACTATTTAAAAATAAGATAATAAAAAATTACTAGTTATATAATATTATATATGATGTCAATATACTTAGCCATTCCTAATTTATTATATATAAATTCTTTTGATGAAAATTTGGAAATTTTTTGGATGATATTATGATGATTATTATCGAATGGCTAAGAATTTAACTTGAGTTAAGCATTAATTATCATAAATAATTTTATATTTTGAAAAAGTAAATAATAGATTAATAATTCTAAAGTTTAAATAGAAACTTTATTATTGTATGATACATTTTTTTCATGACAGAATGAAAAACTTTGTAATTCATTGAAATTTCATCAAAGATAAATTTCAAGCATTTGATTATTACAATTTATTCCATAGTAGAGATTTATCTATCATTTTTTTTTGTTTATTTAATATAAGAAAATAAGTCAATAAATACCAGCAATGTTTTGAGATTGATTTTTTCTTCTTCAAACATATTGTACGATACATTTATATACTAGCTTAAAAGAATATTGAGTTATTTTATAACCATTTATGATATTTTCATGTATTAACTTATAAAAAACATCTAAAATGAAGAGCAATTAGTATGATACAAATTCTATGACATTTATTTTGTATCCATTATGCATCTTTCATTTAATTGATGAATATGAAATCAAATTCATAAAATAGTCGCATATGTCAATCTTGAAATAATAATAAAAAATCACATATCAAAAAAGATCATTATTTTACCTCAAACTAGCTTTCTAAAATATATATCCCCATGATGTAGTTATCTTGAACAACATTTCTCTAAAACATTACTTATTTCTTTGAGACATTAAAATTACATCAAGAATTACTTATTTATAATAGGCACTACAAACTTTATCTCAAACCATCATTTCCAATAATAGCCCACTATTTTATAAATTCCCTAAACTCAAGTGATAATCTTTGTTGTATATGTAATTTGTTTTTAATAATCTGTTTGTATAACCAAATATTTTTTTTATTTTAATATTTTCATGTAAGTACAGAAAAGTAAATATTAAGGGGATGGGGATGCAGTAGTAGCACAATAATGGAGGTCCCGCTGTCCGGTCAGCGGGCCAAAATTTTTGGAGCAGAGCCTGACCCCTCTCATGATCCGACCCGCTCCGGTTAAATGAACCGAGAGATTTTTTTTTAATATAGAATGTTTTGTAATTTTATTTTTTGGTGATTGTTTTTGGACCCGTGGAATTGTTCATCGTCTCTCTCTCTTCTCTCTATGTGATTTATCATGACTGCTCTGTGTGCTGCATATTGTAAGACATTTCTATTGATTTAATCTGTAACGCATAAGCATTTTCTGGTGGATGTAGCTAGTCATACTGAGCGACTAGTGAACCACGTTATTTTTGGTGTTTGGTTCTCGTTTTTGATTCTGTCGTGGATGGTTGCTAGATTGGGATATATATATTGCTTGTTTTCTGTGTTTCTGTTATTTTTGTATCTTAATCTTACTACCGTGGAAGCACAATTTCCCAACAATTGGTATCAGAGCAAGGTTTGAGAAATTTTTCGAGAAATTGTGCTATTAGGGTTTGAGATTTTTCTGTACAAGCAATATTCTATTAAAATGGTTGGAACCCTAAACATCACGATTGAGAAATTCAATGGCAGAAATGGGTTTAGTATGTGACAAATTAAAATGCGAGCGCATTTAAAAAATTTTGATATTTGGAGTCCTCTAGTTCAAGGTTTCGGTCCACACACCGCTGTTGCTCTTGGAATAACTGAGGCTGAGGCTTGGAGATGTGAAGAGAAAACACACTCCACCATTCTGTTGAGCTTGTCGGATGAAGTCATTGCTGAGGTAGCAGATGATGAATCTGCTGTAGGACTGTGGCTCAAGCTTGAGTCACTATACATGACTAAATCATTGATGAACAAGCTTCTGTTGAAGAGAAGGCTGTTCACACTGAGGATGCAAGAGGGAACCTCTTTGAAGAAGCATCTGGATGACTTAAACAACATCCTAATGGACCTTAAACCTATGGATGCTAAGGTGGAAGATGAGGATGCTGCACTTCAACTTTTAGTTTCTCTTCCTCCTTCCTATGAAAATTTTGTTGACTCTCTCATTGTGGAAAAGAAAGAGATTACACTAGAGGATGTTTGGGCTGCCCTACAATCTAGAGAGATGAGGTAGAAGGCATCGGTTGAAGGACTTGAACAACATCCTGGTGGATTGGTGGTGACAAACAAAAGGCCACAACCTGTTCCATTCAAGAAGAAGGGAAATAAGCTTAAGAAGAGGTCAAAGGAGGGTGACATTTGTCACTACTATAAACAGAAAGGGCATTAGAAAACTGAGTGCCCGAAGAAGAGAGCAAGGCTAGAACAATAAGGTCAACCTAACCCACCACCTACTGCTGCTGTGACTTTTGATGATATGGATGATGGAGAAGACCTTGTGTTAGTAACCTCCACAACGATCACAAGATCAAATTCTTGGATCTTGGATACTAGTGCTTCCTTCCATATAAGCACTCACTTGGAGTGGTTCAACAAATATGACATGAAGGAAGCTAGCCATGCTGTGGTGGGGAATAGCCAATCATGTAAGGTGGTTGGAATCGGCACAGTCAGACTGAGAACTTAGGATGGCCGAATAGTCTCACTTTCAAATGTGAGATATGTCCCTGAGATGACAATAAATCTCATTTCTCTTGGTGTTCTAGATGATCAGGGATATTCATTCAGTGATAGAGAGGAAACACTGAATGTTCACCGAGGAGATGATGTTGCACTAAAGGGGCAGAAGACTAGAACACTATACACATTGATAGGTTCCACAGTGACAGGGGCTATTACTGTCACATCCGGAAAGCTAGCATCTAAAGACAAAGTTGAACTTACCAGACCGTGACATATGCAGCTCGCACATATGGGAGAGAAAGGTATGAAAATTCTCTCTGATCTTAATCTTCTTGTTGGTCATAGAGTCAGTAAATTAAATTTCTGTGATCATTGTGTTTTTGGTAAAAACATAGAACTAAGTTCGGTAAAGCCACATACTATACAAACAGTATTTTGGATTATATCCATGCTGATTTTTGGGGCCCTTCTAGAGTCACATTTCTTGGGGGTGCTCGATTTTATTTATGTTTAGTTGATGATTACTCTAGGATGTCCTGAGTATTCATGATGAAATATAAATCCAAGACTTTTATAAAGTTTAAGTAGTGGGTTAGCTTAGTAGAAAATCAATCACAAAAGAAGGTTAAACTGTTACGAACAAATAATCGTCTAGAATTTTGTTCGTCTAAATTTGAAAAATTCTGTAAGGACAAAGGTATAGTTAGACACAAATCTATTAAGGGCACTCCTCAACAGAATGACATTGCCGAATGAATAAAGCAAGTTTTTCTGGAGAGAACTAGATGTATGCTCTCTCAATTAGGCTTAGACAAGGAGTTTTGGGTTGAAGTTGTTAATACAGCATGCTATTTGATAAACAGATCACTACATAGTGGAATTAATTTTAAAATACCATTTGAGGTGTGGACTGGTAAACTTGTTGATTATTCTAATCTTAAAGTGTTCGGGTGTGTTGCCTACTATCATGTAAATGATGGTAAGATTGAACCACGAGCAAGAAAAGGAGTATTTGTAGGATATGGTGATGGAGTCAAGGGATTCCGTATCTAGTCACCATCTGAAAAGAGAGTAATTCTTTCTAGGAGTGTTACCTTTGATGAAAGTGTAATCTTAAGACAAGTACCTTATCCTATTCAGTTACCTGACATTCCACAAGCTGAACTTAAGGTGGAGCTAAAATCTGAATCTGTAGCTCCAAGAAGGATGTCTGTTATCTCTAGACAAACAATATCTAATCCTGAAAATGATGTTAAATCTAGTACTGAACCTGATCCTGAACCTGCACTTGAAAAATCTATTCCCTACTGTATCGCAAGGGATTGACAAAGGAGGGTAAATTTACGTCATCCTATGAGATTCGGCTTTGATGAATTTATATGGTTTGCCCTACAAGTTGCCGAAGAGATTGATATTCCTGAACTATCCTCCTTTAGGAATGCTGTTAGATGTACTGAATTTGAGTCATGGTTAGTTTCCATGAATGAAGAGATTGAATATCTTCATAAGAATGATACTTGGCTTATTGTACTTAAACCAAAAGAAAGAAAGATAGTTTCTTGCAAATGGATTTTCAAAAAGAAAAATGATGCCTCTATAGCTGGTGGTGCAAAGTTTAAGGCACGTTTAGTTGCAAGAGGGTTCAGTCAGAAAGAGGGTGTCAATTATAATGAGATATTTTCTTATGTAGTTAGACATACCTCAATCAGGGTGCTCTATCATTAGTGGCACATTAGAACCTTGAATTTGAGCAACTAGATGTTAAAACTGTATTTCTTCATGGAGAACTGGATGAAGAAATTTACATGAGCCAGCCTGAGGGTTTTGAGGTATCACATAAGGAAACCCATGTGTGCAAGCTTCTGAAGTCCCTTTATGGACTTAAGCAGTCTCCCCATCAGTGGTACAAGAGATATGACTATTTCATGACTAGTCATGAATACAGTAGGTGTGACCATGACTACTGTGTTTATTTCAAAAGGCACAAGGATGAGTCATATATCTACTTGCTATTATATGTAGATGATATGCTTATTGCTGCCAGAAATAAATCTGATATTCAAGAACTGAAAGATCTTTTCAGTTCTAAATTTGATTTGAAAGATCTTGGAGGAGCAAAGCAAATTTTAGGGATGAAAATATTCAGAGATAGAATTAAAAGAAAATTGTTTCTTTCACAGAAACAATATATTCAGAAACTTCTATCTAGATTTGGAATGACTTCTTGTAAGCATTTGTCCACACCATTTGCTTCTAACCTCCATCTGACATTAGAATGTTGTCCTCAATCAAAAGCTGACAAGGAATAAATATCTAAGGTTCCTTATTCTAGTGCTGTCGGGAGCCTCATGTATCTTATGGTGTGCACCTGACCTGATATTGCTCATGCAGTAAGTGTAATGAGTTGATTTATGATAAATCCTGGTCAAGAGTACTAGAAAGCTATTAAGAGGATACTTAGGTACCTCAAGGAGACTTCAGATGTTGGTCTGATATTTGGTAATGAATCTGAACTCTTGCTGGCAGGATATTCTGATTCTTACTATGCATGAGATGTTGACAGTAGATGGTCTATGACTGGTTATGTCTTCATTGTATGTGGTTCTGTAGTTAGCTGGAAAGCCACACTACAATCTTCTATTACTTTATCTTCTACTAAAGTAGAATATATGGCTCTGACTGAAGCTGCGAAGGAAGGGATATGACTGAAAGGTTTTCTCAAGGACCTTGGTTTTATGAAGAGGTTGCAACCGTTTTTTGTGACAACCTCAATGCTATCTGTTTAGCAAAAGACCAAGTGCACCATGAGAGGACAAAGCACATTGATGTGCGATATCATTTCCTTCGATATGAGAAGAGGGTACAAGTAAAGAAGATTGCAACTTCTGATAATCCAGCTGACATGTATACCAAACCTATTACTCTGAAAAAGTTAAGACACTATCTTGACTTACTGAACATAGCAAATCAGATGTAGTCTTTGTGGACTAACTGTTTATAGAGAGTCTCTCCATCTGTATACAAACCAAATTAAGGTGGAGATTGCTATATATGTAATTTGTTTTTTAATAATCTGTTTGTATAACCAAATGTTTTTTCTATTTTAATATTTTCATATATGTGCAGGAAAGGAAATATTAAGAGGCTGGGGATGCAGTAGTAGCACAATAACAGAGGTCGCGTTGTCCGCATAGTGGGCCAAAATTTTTGGAGCAGAGCCTGACCCATCCCATGATCTGACCCGCTTCGGTTAAATGAACCGAGAAAATTTTTTTAATATAAAATGTTTTGTAATTTTATTTTCGGGTGGCTATTTTTGGACCCATGGAACTGTTCATCATCTCTCTCTCTTCTCTCTACGTGATTTATCATGACTGTTTTGTGTACTGCATATTGTAAGACATTTCTGTTGATTTAATCTGTAATGCATAAGTATTTTTCTGGTGGTTGTAGCTAGTCGTACTGAGTGACTAGCGAACCACGTTATTTTTGGTGTTTGTTTCTCATTTTTGATTCTGTCATGGATGGTTGCTAGATTGAGATATATATATTGCTTATTTTCTGTGTTTCTGTTATTTCTGTATCTTAATCTCATTACCATGGAAGTGTAATTACTCAACAATCTTACATCAAGTTTAAGGACTATATTTTGGAAATACTAAAAATTCCTTCTATAACAAAACATTAGAAATTCCTATTAAATAGCTTCTCGTTATTAACAATGATGTGGTTCAAAAAGATTCTATCAAAACATGATAAAAAATAATAAAAAAAGCATTATCACCAATAGTCTTGGTAGTTTGATTGGCGAGTGTTGAATGCGTGCCTCATTTAAGCGGTGTGTTTGATCTCCACTAGCTAACAAGTAATCATTGTGACAAGAAAGCATGCCTCCTAGAGTACAAGTGGTTGATATCTAGGCCTAATTTCATCCACGGATCTCACTTGGTTAAAAAAACAACATTATCACAAAGCATAAAAAACAATTATATCTGATAAGTACCTAAAACATACAAAACATGGTAAAAACCTTAGTAATAATAGAGTTCGAAGCCCACTCCGTAATGGATCTTGCAATCCCTTAAGAGTAAGTAATACTGCTAAACTTTATTATGTGGTATATATGTTGCTTGGGTTGCATTTGACTCTGGAGGATGAGAGATGAGTTTTGTCAGCACCTAATTATAGCAGACATGGTTCTGGTAGATGTTCCACTTTTGGATATGTGCATTAGAAATAAGTGTATTATTGAATTTAAACAATAGCTTTTCATATGTTTTATACATCCAAACTAAAAACCAAAAGGGTCAAACTTTATGGCCAATTAATTTCCAACTTATACTTGGCCATTATCTTGTACTTTTTTTTTGACAACATATTATTTATTAATTATAACCATCTCTTTTGGTGGAGGAATACTTTTGTACAAGCTACTTCTACCCTTCTCCCTTTTACACCCTTTCCTAAAGCTATGCATATGTATCTTAGACTGTGTACACTTTATACATTTTTGTTATATCATATGATCTTATGTCTCGTGCTTTTGGATTTCTGTTGAGTATTTAAAATGAATAACTCTTTCTCCGTGTATTTTGGATGATGAAAATTGAACCGGTTTGTGGAAGTGAGGACCATCTATCCTGTTTTAGTAGGTGAGCTTTGTAATTTTTATCATGCTTTCTATCATCTTTCGCATGCTTTATTCAAATCTTCTCCCTCTCACATCCTTATATTTGGTTTCCTTAATCTGCATGAGAATTATCCTGCGAGAAATAAATGAATCATATTCCATGATTAGAAAACCTTCCCCCCTTTCCCTTATAGATTTCAATAAAATCAAGCCGTTTATTTCCCTTTATTTTCATTGCTTGTGTTCTTTCAATGAAAGTATTCTCCTATTCTAGCTTCCAATAGTCTCGCCGACTTTGATGCTTTCCCTTGCTTGCCTTACTTCCATTTTTCCATTCCTTGTATAATCTTTATTGACTGTATGACCCTTATCGACCGACATAGACCTTACATACATGCCATTACATACATGACCTTATATACATGACACATAGACTCTTGTTTAATTACATAACACAGACCGCAAGATTCAAAAAGAATAGAATTTAACACAGACTACCAGATCATTTAAATAAGCAAACAACAACCGAATTACCCCTTAATACACAAAGCAAGAATACTGTAAAAATGCTGCTTCTGTCCAGCTTTGTTTTAAAATCTTTAGCCTATCTGCAAAAAAGAAAGACTACATTCCAATTGAAAACCCCTTTTCCCAATCTCGCCTCCCTAATCATATATTCTCGATTAGTGGACCTTCCCCAGAAGCTACTTTCCTGTAAAATAGAATCTTTACAGATATCTAAATAAAAAATTTTCTTACCTTTTTACCACTCTATAATTAAATTCTACCTAGAAATAGGTTCACCCCTCAGGACCAGGGTGATTCTTTATAGGAAATGGTTAGTGAAACTGGAAATAACATTTACTTTATATGATAAAATTTTCAAACGTAATTTTTGATTTTCCTAATATAAGGAGTGCCTTTGCTGTCTAATTTTAATATACCCTTATGCTTCTTTGGTAAAATATATTCATCATATTCTTGTTCCCCTTTCTTTTCCCCCTCCTTGGCTAATCCATCTGCTAGAGCGTTAGCTTCTCTTAAGATGCGATTTATAGAATAGTCTATTGTATTTAATTCATGTCTTCTACTCATTCTCATATTTCCATAATATTGTTTTTTGATTAATTAAGTTTACTAGTATTATTGAGTCTAATTGAATTTCTATAGCTTTGATAGCTAGTTGTTTACATAATCTTAACCCCTCTCTTAAAGCTAAAATCTCAGTATGTAATATTGATGAAGCTAGGAACCGCCTTGTAAAAGCTAAAATTAGTTTCCCTTCTGAATTTCTTATCGACCCCCCCCCTCCTGCAGCTCCTATATCTCTGTCAAAGCTTCCGTCTGTGTTTAGAGCTAATCTTTCTTTTGTGGGTTTATCCCATTTTATACTTATAAATTTAAAATGTTTTGATTGTTTTTCTTTTAAGTTCCAATAAGTCCTTATATCTTTATCTAAATTCGTGTCTTGTGATATTAAAGAGCTAGTTTCAGAATTTTTTTTTGTTTCTTCCCTTATATCATTCCAGATATCTTTTATTATCATTTTGTGGCCTTCAAATCTACTTTTGTTTCTAGCCTTCCAAATGCACCAAATTGCTATTAGTGGCACATTGTTTTTAATCCATTTCTGAGTCGGACTTGAGACTTTTTGCTTATGCCATTTCTGCAATCTACTTTTTATGGTAAGATATTCATATTTTATTTGAAATTCTGCTCCTAATTTCTTCCAGATTTCAGAAGCTATTTTCCCATTTGAAAAGAGATGATCTAGCATTTCCATCTCAGATTCACAACAGTCGCACCTAGAAACTAACTGAATTCCTTTCTTTTTTTAAATTAATGTCTTTTGGGATGATATTAGATAAAACTTTCCACATAAAACTTTTAATTTTTTGTGGATTATCATTCTTCCAAGCCCAATTAAATATATACTATTTTTCTTGCTTTTTTCTTATGATATCTTTGACTGATTTAAGAGAGAATGAACCTTCTGATGTAAGTGTCCATACCCATCCTTTTCTTGTAAGTTTAGAGTGATTCTCAACTAGTTCTCTTTGTCTAAGCATTTGTATCCAAACTCGTTAGCTCTTGATTTTGTTTTTTACTTTATTAGTATAATTCTTGATGCAATACTTTCCCCGCATAGATTTAGACCATAAACTATTATGTCTTTAGTCTCCACCATCTCTTGCTGGCCCCTGCTTTAGCTAAATCCGAAAGATTGACAAATCCTAATCCAGCTTCTTGAACAGGGAAGCATAAATCTTTCCATTTTTTCTAATGAAGTTTATATTTACCTTCTTTTTTACCCCACAGAAAAATAGCAAGTTCTCTTTCTATTTTTTTAATACGCTTAACCGGTGGTTTGATAATCATAATGTTATGCATTAATGTACTTTCTAAGACATGTTTTATTAATGTTATTCTACCCCCTAGGCTTAAAAATTCCTCTTTCCATCCCGAGATTTTCTTTTTTAATTTATTCACTAAAAATTTTAAGTATTCAGACTTGAGTTTACCTTCATAAACAAGGCAACCCATATAAGTCATTTCACCTTTTTTATGAGAAAAACCTGTTATTTTTTTAATTCTGTGAGCTAGTGCCAATGGAGCTTTGGTAGATATCATATATTGACATTTTCTATTATTTAATTTTTGACCTGTTTCTTCTTCTATGTTTTTTAACAAATTCATTAAAGTTTATAATGATCTACTACCTCCATTGGTAAAGATCATTACATCATCTGCGTATGCCAAGCAAGAAACCAGTGGAGTATTTTTAGGTTGCCTAAATGAACCTATTAATCCTTTTAACATTTATCTTTAAGATTAACTATTAAAAGTTCCAAATATATATTGAATAGTAAAGGGGAAAGAGGATCTCCTTGTCACAATCCTCTAATTGGTTTTATTTCTTCTCCTACTTTTCCATTTGTTATAACTCTAGCCCATGTATTTGATATACATCTATATATCAAATCTATTCATGTTTTCGAGAAACCCATTTTTCTCATAATGAAACATAGCATGTTTCATTCGACTCTATCAAATGCTTTGGATAGATCTAGTTTTATTATAACATTATGACTTCTAGTCTTTGTTCCTATTTCCCTGCACATCTCTCTAGCCAAGCAAATATTTTCCATTATTAGTCTATCCTTCATGAAACTTGTCTGTTCTATCGAAATAATTTTAGGCAGAAGATTGGTTAATCTATTTTGAAGTATTTTTGCTAAAATTTTATAAACTAAATTACATAAACTTATTGGTCTAAAATCTTGACCTGTTTGTAGGTTTTCTATTTTTGGAATAAGGACAATGTGAAAACTCCCCCACTTCTTTCCTATTTCAGCCCCACTGAGAATACTATTAATAGCCTTTTCTATATCTTTTTTAATTATATTCAAGCAATTTTGAAAGAAACACCTATTCCATCCATCAGGTCCAGCTGTGCTATCCTTATTCATACTAAATATGGCCATTTTAATTTCTTCTTCTCCCTCATATTTAGTTAGCATATCATTATCTTCTGTTGTGATTTTATTTTATATGTTATGTATCAAAGTATTACCTATAAGCATCATTTTTCCACTTAGTTGATTATTAAAAAACTTTGTGAAATAATTTTGAATGTATATATCTTTGTCCATCCATTTTTATTCTTTATCTTTTATACCCCTAATTCCGTGTTTTTGATGTTTTAATTTAACCATTTTTTGAAAGAATTTTGTGTTTTTGTCACCTTCTTTTAGCCATTTTATTTTAGCTTTTTGTTTACAGTATATTTCTTCCATTAAAAGTTTTAATTTAAGTTCTGCTTGTGCTTTGCTTAATGCACTTCTATTATTAGCATTTTGATCTAATTAGAATTCTAATTCTTTTTTTAATACTAATTCTTCTTCTTTTATATTTTTATTTATGTCTCCAAATGTTTCCTTGTTCCATTTTTTAATTCCATTTTAGCCTACTTAGTTTATTGTTTAAGGCTTGAATAGAATATCCTGATACATCTTTATTCCAGGATTCTTTTACCAGATTTAAAAAACCATGATGAAGGCACCAAGAATTTTGAAATCTAAAAGAGCCTCCTGAATAAGCAATATTTTTAATGGTTATTAAAAGTGGATTGTGATCAGAACAAGTTCTATTTAAATGTTTCACTTCTGTTATGCCAAAAAACTCTAACCATTTAACATTAAATAGTATTCTATCTAATCTTGCCCAGATTGTGCCTTTCTTTTTCCAGTTATTACACCATGTAAATGGTGAACCTAAAAATTTAGCTTCCATTAGATTAGTTTTTTTAATTATGTCATTAAATTGATCTGTGGCTTTCTTATTTGGTGTTTTTCCGCCCTTTTTTTCATTAGAACTTCTTAATGAGTTAAAGTCTCCCCCTATAATCCAAGGCTTATTTTCTTTAAATGTTTTTTCCATGTCCTCCCATAATTCTTTTCTTTCTTCTCTCTTATTCTTTGCATAAACTATAGTAATTATTTCATTTTCATCTTGACTTAGACTAATGTTTACTAACTGATTAGTATTTTTTAATATTTTTATATTTAACTTATTTTTCCACATTAACCAAATTTTACCATTTTTATTAACATAACATTGATCAAAGCCTAAGCTTTTTTTATAATATTCTAGTTTTTCTATATCCACCATTGGTTCAGCTATCGCTATAAGTTCAATATAATACATATATATCAATTTTCTCAATCTATTTTTAGAGGGGATATTAGCAATTCCCCTAATGTTCCAATAAATGTAATTATACATTATTTATTGACTTTGTTTGCGCTCTAGTAGTGCATTTAGTTTCATATGTTTTATTTAGGTATTTTTTCATATTTTTTGGTTTTCTTAAAGAGCTTAATTCTCCTTCCCTTTCACCTTTCAATTCCATACCCATTTGAATAGCCATTATTTTTATCTCCTCTATAGCCCAATCTTTATTACCCATTTTTTGTATGGATTTTTCTATGTCTATATCATCTCTAGTTATCTAACTTTCTGCACATTTTCTTCTTCGTCTATGTAGAGCGAAGTTAAACTTTTTATTTCCACTTCTTCCTCCGAATAGTCTATTATGGGAACTGCCCAACCTTTATTTTTTTGTTGTTTATTTTTCATGTAAATTCTTGTTCTTTTATTTAGTTCAGCTATTTTCTTTAACATATCTGTTCTCTTTTCATCTTCTAGGGAGGTTACTGCCCCATTTTCTTCTTCGTTAATTTTTTTATATTCAATTAGCTTTAATTCTTCTGAATCGGTTTTTTGTTCTTCTAGATGAATAGATTGAGGCTTTTTCTGATATCTAACTATCTCTCCTCTCTTACCTGCTGCCCTTTTACTTTCTTCGCTTTTCTATTCATCCTCTTCCATTCTTTTTCTTACCAGGCAATCATCAATACAGTGGCCAAGTTTCATGCAGCATGAACAATAAGATGGGAGGTTTTCTGGAACAATTTGCTGCCAAAATCCTCCACCCTCCATGCTTCCTATCCAAATGTGCGAGGGTATAGGCTTATGTATATCAACTTCAATACAAATTCTTGCTACACTTGGTCTAGACAGTATAGCCGTGGCACCATCAAGAAGGAGAGGAGAACCAGTGATACAAGCAATATGATAAAGAGCAAATTTTTCAAATAAATGTAATGGTAGCATAGGGATCAGAAACCATACTGGAGCTACCGACGATTCTACCTTCGCCGAGAAATTGCTTGTCCATTTGAACGTTCACATGGGATAACCCATGATGTACCAAATGCCTCGCAACCAAATTCGGTGAAAATCTTCTTCCGAATAGGCTTGAATCAGTACATGTTTATCATCGATGAGTCCCACTTTGATCAATGTTTTTAACTTCAGTGATGCAAAAAATGCACGAACATCATCCATGCGTGGTCTTCCATGCGAAAATTTGCCCACAATTGTGTGTTTATGAGGTTCGGTGAGTTTTTGGATATCTTTGGGAGAACAATATCGAGGGTTCCTCGATAGAATTCGCGTGAATTTGTGAAGTAGCCAATACTGTGCACGCGGTCTTTCTGAAATAATCCAAAAAGGATTTCTTATTATCTTGTACTTGATGCAAACCTAATTCTAGAAAAGTAACTCGAATAGAGAAAAAATATGATCCAAACCTGGTGTAGCCATCAAGTTCATATATTCAACCGACCAAGGAAGATGAAATTGAAACTCCTCAACATGAAGGATCTTCTTCTAAAATAACATTTAAAAACAAGAAATCCTTACCCAATATATATGAAATGTGCTTTTTTTTAATCTATGATATTAAATAATTTTGAAGTCACCTCTAGGAAAAATAATTGGATGATAGCAAATGAAGAATAAATAAATATGATCGATAACAAAACCTAAAAAATAGTAGATCATCCAAAAAATACAGAAATAAATTGATTCACTTGGATATTCAAGGTAAAACTTCATTTAGATGGTTCATTGAAAAAATCTAGAATCAATTATAATGAAACATTTGTTATTGTTCATTGCAAAAATGTCCATCTTGAATGATTAATCTAGAGTCAATTATAATGATATAGTAGATCAATTGTGTGAGTTTGACTTTGAAGGTGGTGAAGATAATGTTTTGCAACCAAGGAGAACAATTTGGAATTAAAGAAGGTATGTCAAGCATGGTATATTAGAGTTGATAATTAATTAACTACATGAAATTTGAAGAGTAAAGGCAAGCCAACTTTCTATACCAAGAATCATAGTAAGAATATCCCAATAATATTTCTAAATGCAAATAATCTTATATAAACAAGAATTAAAAAAAATAAATAAATAATTCAAAAATGACATCAAGATGGTGTTTGAAATAATATATTTTGGCTTGCACTATAATTTCTTTGGAATAAACAATGATCAAAAAATAAGATATTAATCTTTTTTCTCTAAATAAATGTATATAATATATAAATTTTTTTGGTGATTAGAGTGGATCTCCAAACAACATGAAGAATATCTTAAGAAAAAGTGTGTATTTAATAAAAATTACTTTATGGTGGAAGAGGAAGCAAATCAAGAAAGAATACCTCAATATTTCTTAATTGAAGTAGAATAATAAATAGTAGATATTTTACCAAAGCATTATCTCCTCAAAAATTTGAACTACTAATCGAGATAATTCACATTGTGGAAATAACGTTTAAAGCAGAGGGTTAAAGGTAAAATTTAGACATTACAAAAAAAAAAAAAACTGAGACATTTTGCACGTCCAAATTTAAAACGGTCAAAAGGGTAGAATGTATTGGGTATGTATAGGTTGGGCAAACTAGATATTTTAATTAAATGTTTGATTTAATTTTTATTGGTTTCAATTTAATAATGTGCATGTAGTTCAATAATTTTTTTTTTGTATGTAAGTATTTTATTTAATTAATATCATAGTTATTTATTTTAATAAAGGCCATTGTGGGGGTATGCACATTAAATGTGTGAGGACTAATCATCTTTTATATAAGAGAAAAACAAAAAAAAATGATAGTGATAAAATATGAGGTTAGACCACATCCATGTGTGATGTGGTATTAGGCTCATAAAAATAGTGATAAAAATAGATTGCCCATTTTAATTTTATTTTTTTATTAGCCTGATCCCTTTAATTTTTTAAAGGGATCAGGCTCATAAAAAAAATAAAATTAAAATGGGCAATCTATTTTTTATGAGAGAGATTCTTTGAAGACTTGCGCTTGATCCCCATTCTTCTGTCAAAGAAGTGTATGTAAGTGAAGAAGCTCATCTTTGTAACAAAAATTTTTGAAAAATTAATTATTTCCAAAAATAATTTTCAAAATCTGCACAACGGCAGAAGATATTTTTCTTAATACCTTCCGTAAGATGCAAGGTATTTCATGAGGGAAGTAATACATCAAAAGGTGAGGCGTTTGAAACCCTTAAGTATTAACAGAAATATATCTCCTCACTCTCTTTTCTTCTCATGTAACATTGGTTTGTAGGGTTTTCATGTGGTGCTCAAGTATTGTTCATGTGGTGCTCAAGTACTGTTCATGTGGAAGTTAATGCTGAGGTCCGGGTAGTGGTTAGTGTGGTGGATCATGTGGAAGACGTGCTTAGGTGCTCTAAATTATCTCGGAAACAACAAAAACACTTCAAATTATTAGATATTTTTAATTACAATTTAATATTGCGTGTTTAATAATTGTGGTTGTAATTAGACTTTCTTGATTAATTTTGTTTGTGAAATCATTAGTAATTTTTAGATATAGTATTGGAGTATATTTTAAATATTTTTCAAAATAATTTGATAATTTTTAAATATATATATATATATATATATATTGAATTGGAAATATAATTTTTATAAATGTGAAATCAAAATTTTAATTTTAAAGAAATTAAAAAGGAATATATTTGGTTTTGACTTTTCAAGAGTTTTGAAAATTTAAAACTAAATTTGGATTTTTATTTAGTTTAAAATTAAAATTTAGAAAGTTGTAAAATTAAAATTAAACAAATTTTATTAAAATTGGACAAAAATTATATTTGAAAATCAAAAATATTGTATTTGTGCATATGAGAAATAAAGTTTTGAAACCATTGATGTAATTAGAGTCTATCTTGGTTCTTGCTACTGCACCATAAACTCTTTGGATGTGTGTGTGTATGTGTGTGACTAATAGAATTAAATAAATTTGTGTCGTACAAGTAATAAAGTGAGTGTAATTCTAGATAGTAATCCCACAAACATTGATATAACACTTAAAATTAACTAAACACTCAAGTTAAATAGATATAACTTGGTCTTATCTTTAAATTTAAGAGATAATTTATTTTCTTGCATTATGTGATATTTTATGTGATATTGTGACATTGTTATATCTATTTGTTAGATGAATGGTAGGAGAATCTACGATTTCTTATCATCTCATTAGCATTCAAGTGATTATCAATCACAGATTATCACAACCATATCTGATCATCTTGTAATTGTACATTTGCTATACCTGTCATAGTCCACCAAAGATAAATATCTACTTATCCATTAAACATCCTATAATTCCTACTATTTTTAGACTACATCACCAAAATTTTGATGACCGCTTCGACTGTGCATCTTTATTCTTTGACATAAATTATCATTAATGACATATAATGACGTGGTCATTTAGTATTTAAAGTTATAGCTTTATTAGTATCATACATTCATCAATTAAACATATGTCACCCTAGTTATTTTATTCATTGAAACTATATGAGCAAAAAATGATTATAGGATTATCACTTCATATGAGTGTACATTCCTTTGCATATATCTCATAACTTACTCATCAATAGCTATCACATTTAACATACAACATCCAAGAATTAGTAAAATCTTAGGTTATATGTTATGATAAATACCAACATCATATCCAATTCAATCCTAGAAAATACAAAAAAAAATATGATCATATTATTTGTGTTTTTAATCTTATTAACACTATGCTTGTATCAATTGAATTTATGCTAATATAGTAATTTCACACATGAAGTCATCACAAGCGGACGAGAGTCGGAGGCTTATCATTTCTTATTGATGCTCATCTCTTGTATTATATCTTATATCTTACTTGTCACAATCCATGACATTCACCACATATGAATCCACCAAAGGGTGAAACCCTAAATTGATATTCTAAGAAATACACATATTCATCAATATTCAATGTATAACAAAACTATAATTATTCATTACAAATCATATCAATTATATAATTACATAAATCAACTATAAGTTCCTAACTAGCATGACATTAGAATTAAATTCAAATAAAAAAAATTTGAGAATCACCTCACCAAATCAAGTGGCTCCGAAAGCATTTGGTTTATGATCTAAGTTTTAAATCCAATGCCCAATCTATTCTGTTTTACATTCGACTTGCAATTATATCCTAATGAAAGGTGGAATCCATGTCTTGGGTTGTCTCTAAATTCTCTTATATTAATTCTACCCCCCTCAAATTTTTTGATTTCTTTAAATGCAACATTTGGGTTCCATCGTTGACTTTAATTTTTTAATGAATTTAATATCAGGATTTGAATTGAAGTCGCAATAAAAAATATCTTCGAATTGCTTCTACATCATCATGTCATGAAATATCATGAATAATTTCATGACATCATTTTGCATATGTAAGGGTAATATCACGATACTAAAAAAATTTTATAACTCAAAAATTACATACTAGAGTAAAATGTCACAACATCAAAAGAATGCTGCAGCATTAAAGAATGTTATGGTAAAAAAATATATACAACCAATGCGGCTGCAATTCTAAAATAATATCGCAATCAAGTAAAATGTTGTATGATAAAAAGATATTAAAACTAGATGATAAAGTTGAACATAGAATAAATATCATGACATATTTGTAGAGTCACAACCAATATGGCTTGTCACGACTATTTCATAGATATGTGCTAATATAAATAACATCATGATATTAAAAATATCATGACTTATTTTCGTACTTCAATTCTAATTTCAACAAGTGTATATTCTATTCCCAATTTATAGATAATTTCACTATTTTTTTAAAATCTATCAAAAATATAATCTCATGAATTAATTGTCATTTAAGCTTATTTCTAGTCAAAAAAAAAAAAAACATTGGAAAAGCTAAAAAAATAGTGAAACTTAAGTAATTTGAGAGTCGAATAAACATTCACACTTAAATATTTATTCATTCTTAAGCTAACAATCTCTCTCTTTTGGATATTTTATTTGGAAAGAAGAGGAGGTTAAAAATTAGCAACATGATACATCATGGTGGTGAAGAAGACTTATAGACTACTCATTTCTTTGCATTAAACTCCTTGAGTAGAAATTAAGCTTTAGACTTCTCAAATCATGGTATGAATATGAAAGACTTCATTATATATTTCTTGTTGTTCACTACACACTGCTTTATCCTAGAAATAATGATGCACGACTCTTCTTACCTCTTGTAGATTGAGTTGAAGGTTTCCTCAAATACTCCATGTTCATAATACAATTCTCCTAGTTTGCATTGCACAATTCTTCTAGTTTTCATCCATATTCTTGATTATTCATTTTCACTCATTAGAGATGATAGTTTAAAGTGTGGAAATAGCTTCAGCACTCCCCCATCACATCTATCTCTATTTTTTTTCATAGTCTATTCCAAAATTTTCATAACTCTTTTCAAATTTATCTTAGTGGGACAGAATAACCTTTACTTTGCACCCAGATATATTCTTAATAATACATCATTTTACTCAACTTTTATTTTTCCTTTTTATTTCTTTTTCTTCGTGTATTCTTCCTACCGGCCATCAATGCCTTTGAGCTTTGCTTCCAAGGAGCTATGCATCTTTTTCAGCACTCCTTTCAATCGGGTTTATTTTTCATCAGCCTCTAATTTCATGTTCTTCAGTAGTGTTAAAATTTTCCAAGTTTGATACCCTTATTCCCTTTTGATACTCATTGTTGGGAGCAAGTCTTCCTTAAATTCTCACCAATTCCTTTTCTTTCTTTAGTTTCCACATCAGGGAAGGTTGGCACTTCTTGCCCATTATCTGCTAGTTATTCTCTTTCAAAAATTAGCTTTCTCTTTTTAACTTCTTGAAGTTTTCTTTTTACGCTAATGTCAAAGGGGATTGATATTCAATGGCATAATTGATTTCTATTTTCATATGTTGAAACTCATTCAGCATGCATGACATAAAGGTGACAAGTGGGTCGGGCAGCCATAGCATGGGACGGCATGGTCCACAACCATTCCTAATGCTGTGTCATGCTGGCTCGAGGCATGGTTCATGCCATGCTGGGTAGGGGGTACAGGGTCTCATGTTGAGTCAGGCACGACCCGATTGCCTGGTCCAAAGGCATGGCCTGTGACATAGTCGAGTTTCATGCCCCATAACTCGGGTCAGGTTTCAAGCATGGTCCGATTGGACTGCACCAGAGCTCTCGCCTTCCATGACCCGTTGGGCCTTGCCAAGTCACCCAAGCTCCAGAGCCTGACCCAAAATCTAATTTCTAAACCTTCTAGAATCATTCTTTTCTAAGTTGCAATCGAAAAAATGCTTAGTCATGGAATCCCTCCATTTCTTTTCGCCATGGGATTGAGATGCATCTAACCATTGGAATTGGATGCACCCCCAACGACTCGGACAAAAAAATCCAATGACTGTAAAGTTTCTTCCCTAAAGAATTATTAAAAAAATTCAAACAAAAATAATTTTTAAATTTTTTTATAATATCTATATATTTTATTTCCTCATATCTCTCAATCTCACTTGTCACCTCACTCTCCTCTCTTTCTCTACTCAATCCTATCCTTATATATATATATATATATATATATATATATATCTCTCTCTCTCTCTCATCTCGTCTCTCCTCTCAAAGTTCAATTCGAGCATTCAATTTTTGGCTTTCCTAATTCCTATCACCTCTTGGTCTCGGGACTCGGGTGATGAATGCAAAGTTGCAAACATTGGATAACAGACTTTGGCAATTAATATTCCATAAACATCCAAATGAGTATTATTTTTTAAATTTTATTTAGTTATTTAATTTTAATTTTTATTTATAATTTAATATCAACTAATATTATATTAAAATATAGAATTTAGAATATAATTAATAATCTAATAAAAATCTAAAATAATAAATAGTAAATTTAATGACAACGAGATTAAGATTAACATAATATTGATAATTTAAATATTGATAACCTTAAGAAAAGGTCTGAGGTTGCTGAAACTTTATTTTCTCCCATTGCCTCAACCCAAATATCTAAAAAAATTAGAATAAATCTATAGTTTGAACTCAATTTAAAATTATACAAAATAAAAATATTAGAGGTATCGTTGAAGAATCATCACAATACAAATATTATTAGAAAAAATTAACCTATAAGAGTGGATATGAGATTGGGCACCTAAAGAGGCATGCCGAATAATATACCAAAAAAATGGTGCATTAGATCCTAAGTAAACCAACTGAGCGGTGGGGTATTTGAGGTTTACTCAAGTTCAACTTCTATGTTGACTTCTTTCATATACTGCAACAAGTTATGGAGAGAAAATATGACCAAACTGATCACCACGATAGGTCTTTCGATTAGTCTTTTAAGGATCCAAGGATAGTTAGTATCATACCAACATATTTTCAGCCTACAAATCATAGGATTCCTAAGTCCACATTTTGGAATGACAAACTATAATAATATATGTTAGAAAAATAGATAATAACTAATAAATTTAAGGAATATAGTAGTGTGGTGTTAATGATGCCCGATATTTGGATATGTCGCAATGATGTATCTTATGCATGTCTCACCGGCCACTATATAGATTTTAAATGGACACTAAATAAAAAAATATTAAGATTTTCAAATATTTTTCATCTTCAAGATGACCTAACCATATATGAGTGGATGATTAGAATCTTTAGAGTATATAATATTCAAACTAAAATATATAGTATCATATTCAATAATGAATCTAACAATTAAGTAGTCATCAACATATTTGCTAGGCCCATTAGAGATTGGCTATTAGAAGAAAATTTTTACATTAACTATATGTATCATGTCATTAACCTAATAGTATAAGCAGGGATAAAGATTATTTCCCTAGCTTTGCAAAAATATATAACTCACTAAAATATCTTCAGACACCTAACAGACAATAAGAGTTTGGTAGTCTTTGTTTGTTTGTGAGTTTAAAGAAAAAGAAATTTCAAATGGATGTAAAACACCGTTAGAATTACACATACCTTATTTTTGAGTCATGTGTTAGATACAAATGCATGATATTCGATTACATCAATTGTAAGAGTGAAACTTATTATTGATGATACTGATTAGGATACAGAAATTTCATTTATGAATGTCCTAAAATTTTTTTATGGCGCGACGGACATGTTCATCAATTTATACTCTCATCACTTGCATTGTACTCATGTGCATATACAAAATTAGTAACATGTTTAGGAAGTTTAGAGATGACTTGATATTTAGTGGCATGATTGTTGAGATGGAAACCAAGTACTTAATGTATTGATCCACCATTCATGCTATAGTGCCGTGCTGACCCATCGTGTCGTGAGAGGCACGTGGGCACGACACGCATGACCACACACCAAACGTGGTCAATACTTGCTGACGCCTGATAGGCGAGGCTCACCGAGCCCTGTAAGGGGCAAGACACGTGGTGGCATGGCGGCGCACTGCCAAAAGGCTAATTTTCTAAAAAAATTAGTGTTTTGTCCGACCCGACCCAAGATGAACCCGATGGTTTTTGGGCCGTGTGCCCATGCAGAGTTAGACCTCCATAGTAATCGTGCTAGGTCACGTACGACACGATTATTGTAGTCCCGGCAAGCCTGGTTGGGCAGCCTAAAACTGGGCCTGGCTGGGCCGGGGCTGGCCCATTTGACACCTCTATACGTATCATTGTGCATAAACCAAGAACACCAACTTGAAGGATTTATTGATGAGAAGTTGACTAAATTATTTATGCTCCATGTACTAACATAAATATATTATTCAGAAATGATGACTTATTTATTCAATTAGTGAAAGTAAAATGATGAGGTGAACTATCGAATAAGAGCGAGCTATCTCAATACTTTGATATTGATTACTCCTTAATCCTATCATATAATGATAGCAAGAATCTTGATATTTTATAATAGTGAAAATCATGAGTTTACATATCCCAACTATCTAAGATGACACGAGATCTACTAATTCCTCTAGTATTGAGCATAGCATCATAGTCTAATTTTTCTATTACAATCAATATGATTTCATCTAGGAGATAAAAACTATAGCCAGATATCATTGAAACACTAGCATGTATGAAGGATTAGGAAAATTCAAGGTTGGGTATCAAAGATCGAGATTGTACTAGAACAAAAGTGGAGAAGTTGTTGGCAGATGATGATTCATGGAATTTTGAGAAAGTTGAGCCCACCACTAGTGATGCTATCAAATACTTATGCGATGATGATCAGTTGCTTGCTCATACCGGCTAGCATTGAGATTGAGGTAGTTGAGCTTGCATTATTATTATTATGATTGAGATTGATAATATTTATTTTATGTTGTTATGATTTGGGAGTTGTGCCTTTGTGTTATTTATTTTTGGATCGAATGATAAATGAATAAATAAAATATTTTTTTGATATTTTTTGTGATTTATGTGAAATAAATAAATAATGTAATATCATACTTGCAACTCATAAAATATAACTTAAAATATAAAATTTGTAAAAAAATATTAAAATAATTAATCCACAATTTTGAGACCGGGATGATGAGTCTAGTGTGACTGTGCAAGTCAGTCTATGAGTCGAAGTTCTGGCTATGGCCTATGATGGTGCTAGGGTAGTAGGGCTAGGCTAAGATAGAAAACCCAGGCTCGACTAGGATTGGGCCGACATGACACAGCTTAACATGACTTGGCATGACATGGTAGCCCCATTGATCTACCAAAAATTAGGTAATACCGGCACGACACAATCCATTTGACACCTCTAGCATGACATAACATCGTATTAAAAGATGAGTGAATTATCTGGCTTAAGAACCACCCTCCTTGATAATTGAGGAAATATCTCTCCAAAAAATTCATAACATACAATCTATATCTTTTCACCAGGACAACCAATTAGATTTTCATATCTTGGTTATAGTAGAACTATGGAGAGTAAATTTCAAGATTGAACATAAAAAATAAAATCATATTTTATATCTCCTTTGATGCTCACTATGCACTTCATCATCCAATAAATAATATTGCACAGCTCATCTCACTTCTTGCCATCTGAGTTGAAGGCCTTCTTAAATGCTCTATGTGCATAATAGATCTTTTTATGGTTCATATCACACAATCAAAAATTTTCTATCCTTAATTTTTCTCTAACGATCACAACTTATTCCATCTTTTCATTAGTCTTCTCGATCATCTATTTGTACTCATTAAAGATGAAAGTATAATCTATGTAAAAAATTTCAGCACTCACCTTAACATTTGTCTCTATTCTTTTCATAGTCACATCCAAGATTTTCATAATTCTTTTTTCAAATTTTTCTCGGCGAGACACAAATAATCTCTCCTTTGCATTTAAATGTTATTTATATAATGCATCATATTATTCAGCTTTTATCTTTTATTTCTCTTCTTTTTTTTATATATTCTTTCCATCAATTGTCTTTACCATCCAATTCTACTTCCAAGAAGCTGTGAATTTTTTTTGCTATCCTTTCAGTCAGCTTTCTCTGTCATCGACTTCCAATTTTGTGTTCTTTGGTAGGGCGAACTTCTTCCAAGTCTCCTACCCTTATCCTCTTTTGGTACACGTTTTTGGGGGTGATTCTTCTCCTAAATTCTGATCAATTCCTTCTTTTTATTCAGTTTCAACATCAAGGAAGATTGGAATTTCTTGCTCGCTATCTACTAGTTTTTTTCCTTCAAGAATTAGTTTCCACTTCTTAGCTCATTTGAGTACTCTTTTTAAATCATCCAATGTCAAGGAGGATATGATAAACTTCTCCAAAATCTTTCTGACATTCTTTAATATTATTTTAATAGGACATTTAGTCAGATTTTTTTATCATGATTTAAGGTAGAAATATGGAAAGTTAGTTGCAAAATTAAATATAAAAAATAAAGTCAATCCTGACACTCTTAAGTTACCTCTCCCCTCGATATGTGTTTGTAATGACCCTTCATTGATCCACTATATTTTCTCTAGTCATCCATTAAGTGTTTGAAAATCATTTGTATTTGAGTTGTATTTTTACAAATTTAAAGGCTACACTATATGAAATTCCATTCAATTGTAGTCTCATTGATGAAATCTCTATCAAAATACACTTAAATGCCTCATATATGACATATCATCTTTTTCATGTCTTTGAGGTTCAAGTAAAACTCTTTAATGATAGTCATATTTCCCCTTTGAAAATATCAACACAAAATCATCTAATTCTGCTTATCGATTATCTGGTGGAATAGGAAGATTATCTCTCTTAATAATCTTTCTAACATAAAACTTTTCTTTGTTAGAGTTGTGATCATATAATTCCTCTCATTCTTCATTAAAAAATGTTACTTTATGCACCAAAATTGAGTTATTGTAATGCGAATACTTGTTTTACTTTGCTTTCCCTTTGATTTCTAACAACTTTTAACTTTATTATGCCTTCATTTAAACCTTGACATTAGTATTTCTTCATCCGACATGATGTCTAATCATGCAAACCATTTTCACATAGGGTTTAGTCAGCTATGATGTCAGAAGAAGAGTTGTAAAATAAAATTGGAAATGTGCGAATTTTTATAAAGTTTCAGGTAGATATCACAACTTTGATAAATAGTCAGATCTCACTTGGAGTGTTGCAACTATAATGTATAGTCAATTCACATAAAAATATCATGATGGAATTTGGGTATCATGATAAATGTTATGACAGGAATTTGAGTGTTGCAATTTCTTTGTCTTTTTATAATTGTATATGAATCATTAAAATATATATATATATAAATACAAACACACTTGTGACAAAAATAAAAATTTGAATTGCCTCCAAATAAATATTATGTTTAATGTCTTTAACTAGACTAATTTTTTGGTCTAGTTTCTCCATTATCAACTTATGCTATCTAAGTAATCGTCTCAAAATAATATTAAATTTTCTTTAGTCTCATATTCTTCGAATCCGTTGTTGATGATTCTGGAAAAAAGATACACTATATCTCTTTCTTTCCTAGCTCAGCATAACCTCAAGTATCTCCTTCAACATTTAGCCATAGATCACCTTCTTTTCCTCATGATGTACACCTTTGGATGTCATAATTTTATTCATTATTGTCCGTTACTTCATCTATAATGACGACTTTAAAAATATACCATGATCATTTTGTATTCTATGCTATAATTATTTCACAACTTTGTAAAATATCATTATTTTTTCATTTACCTATTATTCTTCCATGTTGCAGCTTCTTCAGTTTTTGTCATGGCTTCTTCTTTTATTTAAACTGGTCATAGTAGTTGTGACTTTTTTAGATACTATTTCTTTTTGCATGTCAACCTCAACTTTTTTCCTATGCAATGTTTCTTCTTTTTAATGCTCTTTTTTCTTTAGGTTTTCATTATAATTCATCTCAGCTTTATCTCTTTCTCTAGACATTTAATTAATTAGCATTACAACATCTTTCTGTTGTGTTCCTTGTCCATTGTGACACATGGAAATGTCACGACATTGAAAATAATTATCACAAAAACATAATAACTTAGCTTTCATTTTTTTTATGACGTAACTTTGAGAAATATTGACATCATAGCATGTATCTTCTTCAAGGTGTACCACGACTTCTTTTTATTATAAGACTTTTTCACTCCATGACTTCTATTTCTTTGGGACAACACCCATGTAGGAAATCTTTCATTTTTAAATCCACATTCTAATCTTTTTGATTGTGTGGATAATGTTATCTATTCTTTAGAAGTTTTACTCATTATCATATAGAACTGACAATATTTTATAAAGAATGAGCTGCACTTGTTATTTGCTCACTTGAAGTATAGATTCTTCCTTGTTTTTTTATAATATTTAATCTCACTCCATCTCATAGTATTCATATCTTCTATTGATAATCTTTGATAGAAGATCATCTTTATTACATTTCCTAGCTCAGCATGACCTTCAAGTATCTTCTTAAAAGTCTAGTACTTTATTACCTTCTTTTCCCTCTAGAAATCATTGGATGCCATGACTTTGTTAAAAATTATGATATCATTTATGTGTTTTCTCTACTTTATCCATAATCATGACTTTTGAAAAATATCACGATATCATTTTGTGTTCCTTGTTATAAATTTATCATGATTTTGAAAAATATTACAACTGTTTCATTTGTCTTTTGTTTAATTAATACATGATTCCTTCAACATCGATTATAACTTCTTTCTTTATTGATTCGGTCATAGTAGTCATGACTTTTTCATGTCACAACTTCTTTTTACATGTAAACCTTGTCCTTTTACATGTGAAGTGTTTCATCTTTTTTTTGGCCTATTTTTCCTCCTTGTCTTCATCAATATTAATATCAACTTCGTCTTTCCTTAAGAACAATAATTTGTACTTCTTTCTATTATGTTCGTTGTAAAATTTTAAGAGTCCTCGTGTTGATTTTTCCATTGTCTTTTTACATGTCATGGCATCAATAATATTAGTCATGACATCATCATTATTTATCTTTCATTATTCTTTTTTCATGATTTTTAGAAATATTATTCCACCATAACATATGCCTTTTTCAAGATATGTTATGACTTCTTTTTGTTCCAAGACTCTTCTAACTGCATGACTTGCACTATTTCTTTGGGCCAACATTTATCCAATAAATCCATCATTCTAAAATATACATTCTATTTTTCAGATATGCTAATGACTTTATTAATTCTACAGTAAATTTTTAAGGCATTCATTTGAAATTTATAAACTTTTTTAAAGATTGAACTTCATTTGTTCTTTGCACGTATGAAATGTGAAGTTTTCTTTCTTTACATTAATCAATATCTATCTAGTCGCCATAAAAGATTTTTACAAAATCAATGACACATATGAATTTTCCTCCATCTGCAGTATCACAAAATTAGCAATGAAGATAAATTTCTTAATTAGCATATTATTAATGATCCTCTTCAAAAATCTGATTGATTTATCATTCATTTGTAGAGAAAGTAAATTTCTTAAGATAGAATAATCTTTCATATAATCAACCTTCTTACTATGAATAATGATATCAAGTTAATACTTAGTCTCAAATCACATTAGATCTTTTGAAATGTATGCTTCCTAATAATGCATGAAATATTTAAATTTCTTAAATCTTTGAGTTTTCTTCTGAATTCTCTTTTGATTATTGTACTGTATTTCTCGATTATACTCACTATTCCAAATATCTTTAATTTCTTCTTACTACACATTATATCTTTAATAAACTTTAAGTAATACGACATTTGAGATATAACTTTCATGAAAAGTATATTAATTTCTAGTTTACTAAAAATATTAAAAAATTTGTCAATTATGTTATCCAGATTTTCCTTTCCAAGGTACTATGAAAAAGAAAAATTAAAGAAAAGAAAGAGTGTGAAGCATCTGAATAATTATTATTTTCCACATTACCATTCTATTTGTTTTGATAGTTTAACTTCTCCTTAAATTTAAATCATTCATGAGTAACTACTGGTATAATAAGTTGGTCAATGAGATTAGGCAATGTCATGACATTGGATGTCACAACTTTAAGTGTGCTAACATTTGATGTTGTGACATTGGGTATGACAACATCATTTGTAATTAAATTATATTGTACAACAACTTCCACTTATACATTTACTTATGTTTTCTATTCATTTAATTTTTTACCACTACTTAATATTATGGACATGCATCACTTTAGATTTGTCTTTGTATTGCTAGACAATCCGTTAACATTCGTTTCCTTCATTATGATCGCAAGTTATCTAATTTAATTCTTAATAGTTTTCATCATCGTATCAATGTGATGCAACCTTCTTGCATTCCGTCCCATTCAATTTTTTTTGTGTAATATTTTTATTCTTGTATCCATCAATAGCACAATATACTATCATCAAATGATGACTTCTTTAATACCTTTTGTTAATCATGGTTGGAACTTGAAGCTCATTAAATTTGATATCTCATCAAATTACTTTCATTGTTTTTCTAATATTGACCAATGTTCTATTGCAAATTTTCTTTGTTCTTAAATAATAAATTCTCATTTTCTTATGTTCATATGATATTGTGTAGAGATGTTGAATTAAAAATATATCCTCTATTGTGCAGTACATTGACTTCTACTTGATGAGTAGTGTCAAAATTACTCATCTTTTGCTCTTGTAAGACTCAAATTTCTCTCTCTCACTTTGTATTTTTTGTGTTAGGCTTAAACTTGCTGAAAACTACATTTATTTTCATCTTCATCATTGTTAATCTATCCAATTGGAACATTCCAATGCATTTCTTTTCACTTGCACTTTTATTTAGAGTTCAGTTGTTATTTTTGGTCAACTCCTCGAATAAGATATAAATCTTTTTGGGTATCTTATTCATTATGGAACCACCCCATACTATACCTACCATGTATTTTATCATATAATTAAGTTTATTATTGAATGTATGAGCTTAAAATCATAATTCAAATGTGTGTTGTAAATATCTCCTCAATAGGTATTTAAATTAATTCCAAGCATCATATAAAATTTCCTATTCCTTTTTTTCTAAACTGACTAATCTCCGTCTTCAATTGTGAAATGATTTGAGTTGAGAAAAACATGGTCCAAAAAACATGCACAAATTCATTTCAACTCTCAATATACCATCTAGATTGGCATAGAAATCATCACTTTGTTTTATCCCTCAAATTAAATAGAAAAAAATATCTCAACTTGATCGCATCCAGACTTTGTTCATCTTTGTCATATTGCAAAACTCTAAAAATATTATGTTAGAGCTATTAAACTCATTTGAAAAATATCTTTTACATTGATGTTAGTGTACCATAGATATGTGACTCTGCTTCAACTTAAAAGTCATTTGCTTGAATAAATTATATTTAGACCTCATAATTCATTACTGCCATTTGACACCCAATATCGACATCCAATAATTCCCAAGTGTTTAGTAAAGAATAAATTATTAAACATCTTATTTGACACCCCCCTTATTTTTTGTTCTCATTACTATCACTATCATCAATGGTGCTCACCCAAGTCTCTGTATCAATAGATATCTTCTTATTTTCTTTATTTCTAAGCATACAAATATTGACCGAGTTTCAGATCTTTAAAGCATATAATTGTGTGGCAAAAAAAAAATATATAAAAACAAATAAACAAAAAATTGAAGGTTATCTAGTCAACTAAAAAAAAACTTTTTTTTTAATTAATTGAGTTAACTCGAAGCTACTTAATCATAATATTACTAAATCCATGACAATGAGGCCTAAAATATATTATAATGTTACTATGATATAAACAAAATGATGGTTTCTAATACTACACAAGAAACTTGTGGACGTGTGTCTATGTGTACAAAATAAAATTCCAATAGTGTAAGTATCATAAAAAATGATAATGTAAATATACATCTAGATATCAATCATAGAAAGATAAATATGATATTGTAATCAAATTATAATGAATTAATAAAATTCTTTAGTTGAGAAGATATAATGTGTTCAGACCAAAGATATAATTGGATGATAAAAAGATATTACAATTGAGTGGTATCGTAGTAGTCACAATATATATATAAAGCATAACTTATCTATAGATTCATGTCTAAAAATGAGTTGTCGTGATACTTCATATATATGTGCTAGCATAAATAATATTATGATATCGAAAATATTATGACTTCTTTTTGTGTTACTACACTTCAATTCTATCTTTTACCAAGTTTATCTTTTGTACCTAATTTATAGCTGATTTAACTACTTTTTCTCAAAACCCATCATAAATATAATTTTATATAATGTTTTTAAAGCACATTTATAGTGCAAACACATCTTAGAAAAAGGCAAAACTAATCATACAAATTTAATAGTCTGAGTGTCAAACACACAACCTTGGTTTTTAGGCTACATGTTACATTCTATTTACCACAATAGAATGGATATTATATTTTTATACATTTCCATCTTAGGAAAGGCAACAAATGCACTGTTAGGAACCTACACTTAGTTTTGATATCAAATATTAGAAATTGAAGTGATGATTAAGATTTAGGATTTTTGAGGAGAAATTAAATGCAAACAAGACTCTCATAGATGGAATACATATCACACAATGAGAGATCTCATATAAGAAATACATATCACACAATGAAAGATCTCATATAAGAAATACATATCACACAATGAGAGATCTCATATAAAAAACACGTATCACACAAGCATACCAAAGAAGAAAATGACAAAAAATAGAGAGACAAAAAAAGTTGCCAAAAAACTTTCTTATCATTAATATACCTTGCTCAAACACACACAATATATATTGTTATTCCACTCTCACACACTAATTTTTTATTTATAAGGGTTTATATAAAAAGAATAAACAAGAAACCTATAACTTTGCTTCTAAACCATGATATCACATAACATGCCATGATACAGTTCATGCCATTACACCAACGAAAAAATCACAAATTGAATCTTTAAGTTATCAATCACAACAGCACAAATTATATTGCAATTTCATTCATATTGCGATACCGAAAAATAGGACTACGACTCGATTACATGATACTTCTTGTCATAACAATATAAAATATATTGTCACTTGTTAGTGCACGACTTCACATTCTAGAGGTTTGACAATAAATTCTTATTCAAGCTTTAAAAATATGAGGAAAATCTTAATATGCACTCCACATCACATTTCACAAGCATCCCAATTTATTCATTTACTTTTATTCATTGGAAAGAGCTCCTAGCTCAACTTATTTTAAAATAAGACAAGAGCTCATCTTTTTATTGTATTATTGTGTTTAGTGTATTGTTTTAGCTTATTCATTATTTCTTCAACATGATTTTCAAAGGGTCTCATCCTATATAGCCATCAACTATTTGAGACCCCCAATGGTGTCTTCACCATTGTACATTTGTACTTCACTATTGCATTCTTCCTTTAATCATTGAACACCATGTATAATATCTAGAATTCATAATCTTCAATCATATGGTTCCTTTAATAAATTGATATTGGCATTGGATTTTGTGAACAATTATAATATTCCATTTCATGTTGGAAAAAAATTTACTCTCTAAAAGTTTGTTCTTACTCCTCATTAACATGTTACAAAAAACAAAATTTAGCTTCAACCTTAAAATTATTTGAATAATAGTTTTTACTCATTTTTTACATAACTATAGTTAGTTTTTACTAACCAACGCAGATAAGGCCAATTGCTAGAGGGTAGATAGTCTGAACTTTTTTTAACAATAAAATATTTATTTCCTTCATGAAGAAAAACTCTCTAAAAAAATATGAAAAAAAAGAAGTAAAAAATACTTTGAAAATTTTGATAAAGAAGTTACAACATATATTAAGTTAGCCATGACATGTTATGATATCATTACACTTTTTGAAATGTTAACAAAAGTCAATGAAGTTATAATAAAGTATAAAAGTTGAAAGGGTGAAGAAGACACCATGATTTGTGTTGATGGAGTCTCAGACAAAAAAAAAATTACAACACGTCTAAAGTGATAATGATGAAAGAAGCCAAGACACATGTTGAGGAAGTCATGACATATTATGACGTCACGACACTTTGTGAAGAGGTCATGATAGACAATAAAGATGTAATAAATAATGAATTAGAGAATATAAAGAAGATATTGCAACATATATGTTATAAAATAAAACTAAACCAGTAATAATTTGAAAAAATAGAAAATTCAAAGCTAAAGCAATAAATTAGATCATTAAATAAAATACATTCAAAAGAAAATGAGAAATTGGAAATACATGGGAATGAATTTCAAAGAAATTGGAAATACATGAGAATGAATCTCAAAGAAATAAGAAAACTCCTTTTATAAGGAAAAATTTGGAAATCCCCAAAAAGATTTCCGATGTGGGCTAGGTGATTTTCACCTAACCCCAATAAAATAATATTTTCCCACTTGAAAATCACTTTCTTTATTTGTCAATACTTGCTTCCATTCTTGTTAAGCCACATGAAATTCTACACCATTCAAACTTGTCAGTATTGATCAGTTTGGTCAAAACATCTGCTATGTTTTTTTCACTCGTAAAAAATGATATTGTACCTTGATTTGTTTTTTCTTTGAGTGAAACACTAGATTTCTTGCTAAGTGTAGAGCACTTTGACTATCAAAAAATAAAGTAACCTTATTTTGTTTGTATCCAAGCTCTTTCAAAGTATTTTCAACCAGATTGCCTCTTTACTGGCTTGTATAGCTAGAACATATTCTGCTTCAAACATAGAAGTAGATATAATAGGCTACAATTTTGAAACCCAACTTACAGCTTCTCCAGCAAGCGTAAAAAATAACCTGTTATAGACTTGCTATTATCAATATCCAACATAGTCTGCATAAACATAACTTCTAACAATAAGATTTAAACTTCCATAGCATATTTTAGTATTTGAGGTTCTTTTCAGATATCTAAAAATCCACTTCACAGTATGCCAATATTGTAATCCAGGATTTGCCATGATTCGACTAACCACTCCCACTGCTCGTGCAAGATCTGATCTTGTACAAATCATTGCGAATATTAGACTTCCCACTACTAATGCGTATGGTACCCGAGACATCTTCCTCTCTTCTTTCAAGTTAGGGCACATGATTGAGAATAATTTGAAATTAACAGGAAGAGGGGTAGAAATTGGCTTACTATCTTGCATGTTGAAATGCCGCAAAAACTTATTAAAATAATTTTGTTGAGAAAGCCAAATCTTCTTATTATTTCTATATTAGTAAATCTACATCCCTAGAATCTTATTTGCTAGTCCCAAGTCATTAATACCAAATTTCCTAGCCAACTGTGCCTTCAATTCTTAGATTCGACATTTGTTTGGGCCTGCTACCACCATGTAATCCACATATAATAGTAAAATGATGAAATTATTTTCTTCAAACCTTTTATAGTATGTACAATGGTATGAACTGAGTCTATTATACCCATGGCTCATGATGAAGGAATCAAATCTCTTATACCAACACCTCGGTGCTTGTTTCAGGCATTATAGAGATTTGTTCAACTTACAAACTAAGTTCTCCTTACCAATTTCAACAAATCCTTCTGGCTAGAACATATAAATTTCTTCTTCAATTTTTCCATGAAGAAAAGTAGTTTTAACATCTAACTACTCCAAATATAAATCAAGTAGAGTCATTACTACTCTAATTATTGTAAGGCAAACCACTAGAGAAAAAATTTCATTGAAGTCAATACCTTCTTTCTGAGCATATCCCTATATCATCAATCTTGTATGATACCATTCTACATGATCATTGTTATACTGCGTTATCTTATAAACCCATTTGTTTCCAATAGCTTTTCTTCCAATTGGTAATGACACTAGCTTCCAAGTCTTATTTTTATGTAGAGCTTCATTTTCTTCCACTATTGCTATCATCCATAGAGATGCATCTGAACTATCTGGAGCTTTTTGAGATGTTGAAGGTTCTCCATCTTCTGTTAGGAGACAAAATGCAATGTTGCTCTCCATTACATACTCTGAGTGCCAAGCTGGTGGTCATTTATTACGAGTTGGCCGACTAACTTCTTGAGCCTCAGACACGACTTATTCTTGTACTTCATGCTCTAGTTCTTTCTCCATTGAATTTGGAACTTCTCTACCCATAATGTAAAGTAGATAATGTGCTATCTGATCATCTTGTATCTAATCATTTTCTAAATGCACAGTGGTAGTTTTTGAAACTTCTTTTAATGTGCTATAATCTTTAATTCTTTTATTAAAAATTACATCTCTACTGATAATTACCTTGTTGTCAGTGGGCTCCCATAGGCGATACCCCTTCACTCCTCTAGCATACCCTAAGAATATGCATTTTCTGGATTTTGGATCCAACTTTATTCTTTCTTGGGCGTTGTACATCACATATGCAGGAAATCCAAAATAATGTAAAGTAGATAATCTATTGGCTTACCTGTCCACATTTCCATCGGTGTCTTCAAATCAATCGATGTTGATGGCGATAGATTTATCACATAACATTTAGTTTTTGCTGTTTATGCCCAAAAGGAATTGGATAGTCTTGTAGTCCTTAACATTGCTCTCATTCTTTCTACAGAGTTCTGTTCAACCCTTCTGCTACTCTATTTTGTTGTGACATGTACATGATTGTGAACTGCCATTTGATACATTCATGCTTACAAAAAGCAAGAAATTCACCAACTATATACTCACTTCCATTATCTATCCGTAAACACTTAATTATTTTTCCAGATTCAAGTTCCACCCATGCTTTGAAATCTTTAAAAGTTAAAAACACATCTGACTTTTTCTTGATTGGATATACCCAACATCTCATTGAATAATCATCAATGAAGGATACATAATATTTTGCTCCTCCATAAGATATTTCAGGTGATTCCCATACATCAGAATATATCAAGTCTAGAGTATTTTTACTTCTTACATTTGATCTTTTAAATGCCAATCTATTTTGCTTAATAGTAACACAATGCTCACAAAAAGTAAATTTACCATTTTGAGCCTCGTAAATAACTTTTTATTAGAGAGAATCTTCAAACCTTATTCTAACATGTGGCCTAGTTTGAGATGCCATATCATCGTTGATTCTTTTTCTTTAGTAATGGATGCAACACATGCATATGCTTCCTGTACTCTCCTTTAAGCATGGATAAATTTGCCGTAATCTTTTCTCCATTCATTACCACAAGTGAACTTCTTATAATCTTTATCATCTCATTTTCAATATGAGTTTTGCATCCATGACTATCTATTTGTCCCAAAGATAATAGATTTTTCTTCAAGTTAAACACATGTCGTACCTCTTGAATGGTATGAATCATACCATCAAATATTTTAATTTTGATAGTACCCATACCAATAATTTTCAATGTATGATCATCATCCATTTGCACTGACCCACCCGAGATTGGTTCGTATTTGTGAAACCAATCTTCCGGAGATGTCATATGCCATGATGCTCCCGAGTCTAGTAACTATATATCACTAAACTATTTTCTACTTTCATCCATTATTGTTACCTTACTGTATAAAATATTACCATCATCATTGATGCTTCCAATATTCCCTTGAGTCTTAGATAACTCACCATCCATATTTCTTTTCTTAAACTAATAATCTTTTTTTAAGTACCATTTCTTACTATAGTTATAACATTTAATATTTTTCTTACTTCTAGATTTTGATCTACCATAGTTATAACTTCCACCGGGGGCACGCTCTGTTGATCTTTCACGTATCATCGTCAAAGCATCTATTTGTTGTGCATTTACATATCTATCATTTTTATTTTTCCATCTTTTTTCTTCTTATAAGTTGGCCGAGGTAATATTATTAAAAATTAAACTATCAGTCAATGCACCATTCGTTAAATTGATGACGAGTTGATCATATGAATTAGGTAAACTCTGAAGTAAAATCTCAGCATGTTCAACTTCTTCTATTTGATGACCCAACATAGTAAGATGTGAAAATAAAGTATCCAGAGTATTGATATGATCAGTTACCATAACAGACTCCATCATTCGTAAAGGTAAAGTCTTTTTTAGAAGATCTTATTGTGTAGTGACTTTGCCTTGTACAACCTTGTGAGAGTATCCAAAATTTCATTTGCCATATTCTTTTTTTTCCACACTCGACAATACTCTATTAGCAAGTACCAAATGCAGGTCAGCTACTGCATTACTATCCATCTCATTCTACTTGTCTTCAGGAATTCTAGTGAGCCTTTTTCCAATTGCATATAAGCAATTATCCTTCCTTAAAATTACTTTAATTTACATTTTCCACAATGAAAAATTACTTCAATTGAATTTTTCTATTTCAAATTTTGCTGCCATATTTCATTTTTACAGTGAACAGTAATCGAGAATAATAATAACTATTTGTGTTATTACACTAAAAAAGTTCCCAGGTAAGTGGAGGGGCACAATTACCCTCTTAAAAGCCACAAACCTTGAGGCTCTTATCTCCCTCTAAACAAAACTTTTCTAAAATGCATTAACCTCAAAAGTTACTAACCTCTTATGATACCACAGTTATAAAATAAAACTAAACCCACAAAAATTTGAAAAAAATAAAAAATTCAAAACTAAAGTAATAAATTAAATCATGAAATAAAGTACATTCAAAAGAAAATGAGAAATTAGAAATACATGGAAATGAATCTCAAAGGAATAGGAAAACTCCTTTTATAGGGAAAAATTTGGAAATCCCCAAAGAGATTTCCGATGTGGGCTAGGTGATTTTCACCTAACCCCAATAAAATAACAATATATTAATTAGGTCACAACACCAACACATGAAGTTTTGAATGATCAACGATAGCAAAACTCTTATTGAAGTGGTCGTGACACATGAGAAAGCATTAATACATGTTGAAAAAGTCTCGATACATGAAGTCATGATGTGTGATATTAACACTCCAACTAACGACTTCATGATAAAGATTAACAACCATGATATCACAAATTACAACATCAATTGAAGGAGTCACGATGCCTATTCAATGGAAGACTTCGAAAACACCTCTGATACACTTTCATGGTAGATGTTAGAACAAAGTCGATAATTATTTTTTCATATTTGATGAAGAAAATAAAACAAAACATTTTAATGAAATTTCGTTACTTCAACAATACATGGCAGTAATTGCATAATCCATCGAACACAAAGAAAATAAATCCTTACATCTACTAAATAAAATTCTAATGAAAAATGATTCAAGACCAATAGTTGAGCATCATGGAATGCTAAATTCAGTAATGAACGAAGTAGTTAAAACATAAGTAGTTATAACTAAGTTTTGAAATAACTGAAGGATTGAATTATCTATATCACCTATGATGATTCATAGATGCGTCTATCTATGTGGTGCCAAAGAAATGTGAGATAATGGTTTTGATTAAAACAAAAAAGTATATTTCCACCCACACAATTACTAGATGACACATATACATAAACTATCAGAAGCTCGATAAGGACATAAGAAATGATATCTATCCTTTTTCATTTGTAGATTAGATGTTGGATAAAGTTACAAGGCATTAATATTATTATTTCTTGTATGAATATTCAAGATACAACCAATTTTTAATAGCTATAAAAGATCATGAGAAGATGACGTTCCAATATCCACATCAAACTTTTATATTCAGAATTATGTCATTTTGGTTTGTGCATTATTTGAGTAACTTTTCAAAGGTGTGTATGATGATGATTTTAGCAAATCTAATTGAATATCAGATAAAAAAATTTATGAATGCTATCTCAGTATTTGAGGACTTTTTTGACAGTTATCCTGGAACTTAGAGATAATATTACACAAATGTGAGAAAGAAGAATTTCATGTTGAATAAAAAAAATATCACTTAATAGTATAAGAATGAATATAATGCAAATGTCTAAGGACATCATGTGTTCTCTAAGAAACTAGAAGTTGATAAAGAAAATATTTAAACCATAGAAAATCTAGCCTCAATAATGACCATGAAGTGTTTGCAAAGCTTCCTAAGACATGAGAGATCAAATGAAAGATTAATCAAAAAAATTTCAAAGATTTCAAACCCACTTTATTAGTTGCTTGAAAAAGATACTATAATACTATATTTATTTTTGATGATACATGCCTAATAGCATTTCTAGAACTCAAAACAAAGCTTATGACTACACCCTTTATGATGGTATGATAGTGATGCGAGCCCTATGATGTTAAAGCTCAAGACAAACATGTCTAATAGCTACTATATTGTAAAAGTTAAATTAACATAAAGGCATAATAAATTTTTCAAGCCAATGTATAATGCAAAAATAATATTAAATGAAACCTTTGAGAATTACATATCAACTAAAAAAAATGTTAGCCATGATATTTTCATATGAAAAATTTAGATTATAATTTAATAGAACAAATATGAATATTTATAATGACCACATAGTCATCCAGTATTTAATGATAAATAAAAGATTCAAAATTATGGCTGATTTGATGGGTGTTCTTACTACAAGATTTTGATATTTAAATCATAAACATGGAAGAAAATTAAAATTTATTAGTTGATCACCTATCTCATATGGATATTAATAAAAGAAACAAATAGAATATTGAAATTACAAATTTGTTTGCTGATGAAATATTTTGTTTCTAAAAATAGAACTAACATGTTAAGTGATTCTGGTGAATTATTTTTCTTTGTAATATTGTGCTTCCTTTTCATACTTCTAAACTAAGAAAAAAATTTATGCATGATATAAGACATTATCAATAGGATGATCTCCTACTATTCAAAAGATATACAAATGAAATGGACATAAAATATGCGCCACAAGAATAATTATATATCTCATGCATTAAAAACTAATCCTGAAGAAGAAGAAATAGAAGAAGAAGAAGAATAGGAGGAGGATTAAGAATAGGAGGAGGTAGAAGAAGAAAGAGAAGAAAAAGAATTAAAAGAAGAAGAAGAAAAAAAAAGAAGGCAAAGATGAAGTAGAGGAAGTAGAAAAAGAAGAAGAAGAATAGGAGGAGAAAGAAAAAGACCACAAACAAGAGGAGTAAGAAGAAGGATAATAATAGGATGAGCAAGAAGAAGAAAACAAAAAAAAATAAAAAGATCAAGAATAAAAAGAAGAAAAGGAAAAAGAAGTAGAAAAAGTGGAATAAGGATTTGAAATAGAAGATGAAAGAAGAATAAAAAGAAGTGGGAGATGATCAAGAGGAAGGAGAAGAATAAGATGAATAAGAAGAGGAAGAAGAAGTGGAAGAAGAAGAGAAAGAAGAGGAGGAAGAGGAGGAGGAGGAAGAAAAAGAAGATGAGGAAGAAAAGGAGGAGGAGGAAGAAGAAGAAGTAGTAGTAGAAGAAGAGAAGGAGTAGGAGGCGGAAGAAGAAGAAGAATCGAAGGAATAAGAAGAAAAAAAAGAAGGGGATGAATAATAATAATAAAAAGAAGATGAAGAAGAGGAAGAAGAAGAAGAAGAATATCAAGAAAAAAGATAATAAAAAAAGAAGATGAAGAAGAATAAGAAGAAAAAGAAGAAGATCAGTAGGAATATGAAGAAAAAGAACTAAAAGAATTGGAAGAAGAAAAAGAAGAAGAAAAAGAAAAAAAAGTAGAAAAAAAGAAGTAGAATAATAAGAAGATGATGATGATGAATACATAGAAGAAAAAGAATAATAATAAAAAAAATAAGATGAATTAGAAAAAGGACAACAACAAAAATAATAAGAAGAAGATGATGATGAAGAAAAAATAAACAAGAAAAAAAAGAACAAGAAAAATAAGAAAAATAAAAAAATAAGAAAAAGAAGAAAAAAAAGAAAAAGAAGAAAAAAAAGAATAAGAAGAAAAAGAAGAAGAAGAGGAAGACATTGATGAAGAAGAACAAGAAGAATTAGAGAATATGAAGAAATAGAAAAAGAAGAAGAAGATTAAGAACAAGAAAAAAAAGAAGAAGAGGAGCATTGGAGAAAGATTATGAACTAGAAGAAAAGGAAGAAGAAGAAGAAAAAGAAGAAGTAGAAGAAGATGAAAAAAATGAAGGATAAGTAGAAGAAGAATAGAAAGAAATATATGTAGAGGAAGAAAAAGATGAAGAAAAAGTAGAAGAGGAAGAAGAAGAAGAAGAAGTAGTTGTAGCAAAAGAAGAATAAGAAGATGAAGATGAAGATGAAGAAGAGGAAGAAGAAAAAGAACAAGAAGATGAGGATGATGATGATGATGAAGAAAGAGGGTGAGAACAATAAGAAGAACAACAAAAACTAGTTATAGAAGAAAAATAAGAAGAAGTAGAAGAAGAATAAAGAAGTTGAAGAAGAAAAATATTATGAAGAAGAAGAAAGAGTAGGAGATGAATAAGAATAAGAAAAAGAGGAAAAACAAGAAGTCATAGTAGAATAAAAAGATGATGAAAAAGATGTTGAACAAAAAGAGAAAAATTAGCGAAAGAAGAAAAGGATAAGGGGATACAAGAAGAAGAGGAGGAGGAGGAGAAAGAAGAAGAATAAGAAGAAGATGAATAAAAATAAGAAGAAGAAGAGAAGGAATAAGAAAAGAAGAAGAATTGAAAGATAAAAAGAAGTATATGAAGAAGAAGAAGAAGAAGGAAAAGAAGACGGAGAGGAAGAAGATGAAGAAGAAGAAGAAGAAGAAGAAAAAGAAGAAGAAGAAAAAGAAGAAGTATAATAATAAAAAGAATAAAAAGAATAAGTAGAATAATAAGATGAAGAAAAAGAGAAGCATAAAAAGAAGAAGAAGAATAAGAAGAGGAATTGGAAGATGAATTAGAAGAATAAAAAGAAGAAGAATAAGAGGAAGAGGAATAAAAAGTGAAGAAGAAGAATAATAATAAAAAAAGAATAATAAGAAAAAGAAAATAGGAAGAATAAAAAAAGAAGATAATGATGATGATGATGAGAAAAAAGTAGATGAAATAGAAGAAGAAAAAAGAAGAGAAGAATAAGAGGTGGACAAGAAAAAGACTATGAAGATTAAGAAGAAGAAGAAGAAGAAGATGATGATCATGAAGAAGAAGAAGAGGAAGAATAATATGAATAAGAAGAGGTGGTGCACGAGCAAGAAGGACAAACATAAGAATAGCAAGAAAAAGCTGAAGAAGAAGAAAAAGAAGAAAAGATTGTAAAAAATGAAAAAGAAAATGTGGCTGAAGGAGAAGAAGATGAAGAAAATGATGTAGAAGTTGTAGAAGTTGATAATGATGGAGAAGGGGAAGAAGAAGAATAAGAGGATGAAGAAAAATAAGAGGATGAAGAGGATTAATAAAAAAGAAGAAGAAGAAGTGGAGGAGGAGGAGTAAGAAGAAGAAAAAGAAGAAGGGGATGAGAAAGAAGGAGAAGAAGAAGAAGGAAAGGAGAAAAAGAAGGAAGGATAAGAAGAATAAAAGGATTAGCATGAAGAAGAGGAGGAGGAGGAGGAGGGGGAAGCAGAAGAAAAAAGAAGTAGAAAAAGAATAAGAAGATGATGGAGAGTAAAAATAAAATGAAGAAGAAGAGCAATAAAAATAAAATGAAGAAGAAGAAGAAAAAGAAGATGAAAGAGAGGAAAAATAAAATAAAGAAATAGAAAAAAGAGGAAGTAAAAAAGTAGAAAAAGAGAAGAAATCGAAGAAGTATAAGAAGAAGAAGAAGAAAATAAAAAGAAGAGGAAGAAGTAGAAGAAAAAAAAGAAGAGGAATAAGTAGAAGAAAAAAAAGGAGGAAAACAATTATTATAAGAAGAAGAAGAAGAAGAAGAAGAAAAAGATTAAGAATAAGTAAAATAAGAAGAGAAGAGAAAGAGAAATAAAAAGGTAGAAGTGTACTAAGAAGAAGAAAAAGTAGAAGAGAAAGATGAAGAAGAAAAAGTAGAAGAGAAAGATGAAGAAGAAAAAGTAGAAGAGAAAGATGAAGAAGAAAAAGTAGAATAGGAAGAAGAACAAAAAAAGAATGTTATAATAGGAGGAAGGGGAGTAATAAGAAGAAGTATAGAAGAAAAAAAATAAAAAGATTATGAGGAATGCCAATGGTATCTATCATTGGCATCTATCACAATATCTTGCCATACTTTGAAAATAATGAAATAATGTTAACAAAAAAAAATTAGATTATAATAATTTTGAGCTATTTTATTTTTCCCAAAATGCCCTCTATATGGTGATGAATGCCATTTGAGAATATATATGTATGTATGTATACAATATATATGTATGTATGTATGTATGTATGTATGTATGTATGTATGTATGTATGTATGTATGTGTGTTTGTGCTTATATCTTTCCCTATATATATGTTTGCTTGTGTATGAATATATGCTATGTATGTAACAACATATACATATAGCACAAACACACACACACACACACACACACACAAATATGCATATCCCCTAGTTTTCCATTATATTTACAATATAAATAACCTTAAATAAAAAAAACATTTTTTATCTATAAATATATAATGTACAATGTATATGTTTTTACAATATATAGCATATTTATATATTTTTGGTATGCTATATTATATATATATATATATATCTATATATATAGTTATATTTATATCTATGTGAATATATGTATAGTTATTTATGCAAATATGCATATTTATATACATGTGTGTGTATGCTGTATATATTTGAATTTATTTTCAAAAGGATTTTCAAATGTTATATACTTACATACTTACATTTTTTTCATTTTCATTTTTTTAGTTTTTTTATTTTTCTTATGTGGTATATTGATGTGGCGGGGTTAATGATATTTTGGTGAGATAAAAATTGAGTGCACCAAAACTCAATTAATTTTGAGTTTTGTGTATGTCTGCCTAAACCAAAAACATTGCATTCCTTAAGCTCAAAATATTTTCAATTTAGACCACAATTACAACTTTCCCCAAAATATAAATAATTTATGAATTATTTCTTGATAAATGAAATCATTTGAAAATAAATATTAAAAATATAAGATTTCTTTGGAAGTGATTAGATAAAATTTTTAAGATTTCTAACAAACAAGTTACAACTTATTTTCTGAAGCTTAACTCAAATTTAAATCTTTTTAATATTTTATTTTTTTTCCTTGAATGATCTTCATTTAAATTACATTTCTAAATGTTGAGTCACACCATATCATTCCATGAAGATTTACTTTAATCAATCCTTACAAATGACATCACTTTGAAAATGTCACAATCTTGTTATCAACTAAACAAACATACAATATGATGATTCTCACACAATGTTATGATATCACTCATACATATAAAGCTAGAAAAAAAATTTACTATCACAACTCTCAAATGTGAAACTACGATATGTACAAGTCACAACATGTATTGTGATGTGTTGACTGGAAGTTTCATGTAACCAAGTTTTGACCTTATTCTTTGGTATCAAGATATGAATGAAGTCAAAACATGGTTTATATTGTTGTGATATGAAATGTTAAGGATTCAAGTAGTAATCACTTTTCATCGGTGTCACAACATGAATGAAGTCACAACATAGTTTCTTTTATTGTGATTGAAAGGTAGAAGAATTAGATTCATAACCTTATTCTTTGGCATCACGACATGAATGAAGTGATGACATCTTTTATTGGTGTCATGATATGTTTTGACTTCGAATGAAGTTGCAACATGATTTATACTATTGTGATAGGCTATTAAAGATTCAAGTTATGTAATATAATGACTTGTTATGTGATGCCAAAGAAATACAACATAACTTCATTGGTGTCGCAACATGAATGAAGTTGTGACATGTTATATGATTTCGTGACTTAAACTTACTTTTCTAGTGTGCGTGGAGTGCAAGAGGCAAAATATAATGTGTATTATTTTGTGTTTTGGCAAGGTAAAGTAATGAAAGAAAATTTTCTTTTCCTCTCTTGTTCTCTCTCTTCTCTCTATCCTTTACTCTTCTAATGTGTGCATGTTCATTTTCTATGAGATCTTTTGTTGTGAGATGTGTGCTTAATCTATGAGTGTTCTATTTGTGTTAAATTTTTCCTCTTCATAAATCCTAAACCCCAACTATTATTATAATGACTCCTAATATTTGGTATCAGAGAAAAGTGTAGGTTCTAACATTTGGTATCAGAGCCATGGTTTTGTGCATATCCTAGACAATATCTATGTCTAGATCCTAGCATGATGAGTTCTGAAACATCTAGGGTCGAGGTCAAGAAAAAAAATTATGGAGAAATGGTTCTAAGTTATGGTAGCTAAAGATGAAATATGTACTTGTCGAAAGGAATTAATAATTTATAATTTTACATCTAAAGCCAATAGTGAATGACCAGAAATTAGAAATGTCATCTATTAATATTATGAACTAGCCTTAGGTAGATCGAAGAGGATGAGACTTGATTTGACTATGTTTAGAAAATAAGGTCTCAGTGAATATTTGTGGTGAAGAATGATGAATATTTATGGAAAAATTGAGATGCACTATTGGAATTTGTCACTAGTCAACAAACTATTCATGAGGAAGTAACTTTATAAGTTGTACATCAAGAAGGTTGACTTTTTTTTCTCATATCTATATGAGTTATAAACATTGATCAACCTATTGTCATTAATTGGCTACGTGATTAATTATAATGATAAAGTTATTACCCTCCTCCATTCACTACATGATTCATCAAATAATTTGATTATCTCTTTTGATAGTGGTACAATAGGGTTATCCCAAGAGGCTATAATTTTAGCTTTACTTTTGGAGGATATGAGGAGGTATAGTAAGTAGAAATACTCTAAGGATGTATTATTTGTAAGGAGTAAGACTAAAGACCAAGGGATGAATTAGTCTAGAAGCAAGTCAAAGTTAAGATGAATATTAAAGAGCATTGATAGGCTAAAATTGAAGTACTAGAAGTATTGTAAAGCTAGGCATTTCAAGAAGAACTACTAGAGATGTAAAGGCATGCCAACTCAAGTCACAACACCTTTAAAAGTCATGACCTAGGAGAGATTGACTTGGTAGTCAAGAAGCCATCCACTAGTGGAGTTTTATATTTTGCTGAGGCCTATCTCTCTCATGTTGATAAGAACACCTAGTTCATCGACATAGTCATGTCTTATCACATAAGTTGACATCAGAGTTAGTTTAGTAATTATGAGCCATATGATGGAGGAGATGTGACTATGAGAAATAAGTCATTGCATAATATAATTGGCTTTAAGAAGGTTAAGATGAAGATGAATGATGATTCAATCAAATTTATTCAAGTTGTCGTGCATATTCCACACTTAAGAAATAATATAATTTATATATGTATGATGATAAATCCTGGTGTGAAGTTCAATTATGATGATATGTATTATAAGATGACAATAGGAGAAATGATAATTACTCACATAGCAAGGTGTGGAAGCTTGTACAACTACTAGGAAGCATTATAAAGGATGATGTTGGGTCATTTATTTTTTGAGAAGAATGGATCCATGAAGAATAGATTTCAATCATGATAAGAAGACATGGTGTCATTATTGAGTTTAGAATCATGACATAGAAACATGTTGTCATGACTAGGTTCAGTGTTGTGACTTAAAACTATGTTATGAGATCAAAGATTTAAGTACATTAGTGAGAAGAGTTTTATAACTATATCCTCAAATCAAATGATAGAAGGACTATAATATTATATAGAAGCCAATGGGTTTTTATTAGGACTATATGTATGGAAAGAATAAATGGATGAAGTTTAAGTCAACTACCACTAGGTCCATGATAGTACTAAATTTGATTCATAGTGATTTGTTTAGATTAATGCTAGATGTACTACTTGTAGAGATGGAAAATGTGTTTGTATCCATGGATTTCCAAACTGATTCGATCCAATCAAATAGTAGAAAAGTTTGTTGACTAGATAATGGATATGGATAAAATTTGATTTTTTGAATGGATATGGATACTTTTTTTGTTTATTCAAATGACATTAGTGAATAAATTAGCAACATTCAATGACTTTGTTATGAGTAGGTGGAGAAAGTCTACCAAACTTTTATGAAGATGAAGTCTACCAAACTTTGTTGAAACTTTATTTAAGATGTTAAACATTTTGAATTTTTCATTTGATACAAATATTTTGATTTGTGATGTTTTATTAAGATTAGATTTTGGTTTATACTTCTAAATTTATGAATCATAAAGTTATAACTAGTGTCACAGGTTAGTAAAATATGTTTTAATGTCGTATGGATAAATATGATATTCGTAGAGAATATCCAAAATCTGATGGATAGGATATGAATTTAAATTTTTTTATCCATAGTATATGGATATGGATATATTATTTTTATTTAGGATCAGATATGGATTTTGAAAAATTTGATCCAAATTTGATCTGATACTATCTCTAACTAATTGGAAGATCAAGATATTATGCATCATTCATTGATAATTTGTCTTGGTAATTCTGCTTAATTCAAATAAAAATATGAGGTTTTGGATAAGTGCAAGGAGTTCAAAGTACTTGTGGAGAATCAATTCAACATGAAGATAAAAGTTATTAATATAGACAATGATATTGAATACTTTCTTGTTGACAAATTCTAAATTGAGTAGGATATTACTAGATATAATATGATCATGATAATACCATAACAAAATAAAGTAACCGAAATGTTAAATAGAGCTTTGATAGAAAAAGTAAGGTACATGAGGAGCTGTGTAGGTTTAGACCAAAGTTTTGAGCTAAAGTAAGTGTAATAGTGCTCTACCTAAAGAATCACACTTCTATATATGTAGTGAGTGGCATGCACCATTGAGATGTTGTATGAGAAGAATTTGAATGTCACTCATCTTTGAGTATTTATATGTGATGCATATATCCATGTGCCAAATAAAATAGGAACAAGCTGAAGTTTAAATAAAAGTAGTACAATTTCATTGGCTACAAGGAAGGTGTCAAGGGCGATATGATTTGTAACTTAGAGACAATAATAGTATTCTATAGTAGAGATATTGTATTCAGTAAATATAATAGTGAACCTACTAAAAAGTCTATTCTATAGTAGAGATATTGTATTGAGTAAATATAATAGTGAACCTACTAAAAAGTCATTGCCTAAAGATCTTGACATTGTAGAAGTAAATGTGACGTTGAAAAACAATGAGACTATGAAGAACAATACACTTTGGTTGTGACATGGAGATATAGAATGGCGATTGAGTTTAGATTCACAATATTAAAATTAATGATATCATGACTAGATTCAACATCATGATTTTAAAATATGGGGTAGCAATTTAGTCAAGAATCGTGACATGTAATCATGGTATCATTACTCAAGGTACAGAAAGAATTTAACTTGGGTAAACAAGTCGAGGAAATGCTGCAATATTCGAGCACTAATGAAGAAATTGTTGAGGCACCACCTATTTTGAGGAGGTCTACACGAGTTAGAAATTCACTTGTGAAGTATGTTGACAATGCATACCATGCATAACATACTACAAGAGATAAACCCATTACTATATTGGAGGCTAGAATCTCCAACAAGTCAATTTAGTGAGAGAAGGTCATGAAGGACAAATTGTAGTTCTTGATGAAGAACAACACCCAAGACATTTAGAAGTTGTCATGGGATTGGAAGGAAATTGGATGTAAGTTGATATTAAAAAAGAAACCAAAGATTGATGAATAGATAAAAAAGAACAAGGTACAACAAGTTGCCAAGGGGTACTTTCAAATGTTAGTTATCAATATGATGAGGTATTCTCACAGATAGTGAATATGTATTTTATATGGGCGGTTTAGCTGCTATTGTAAGGTATGACCTAGATGTTGAGTAATTGGATGTAAAAATAATATTTCTTCATGGTGACTTGGAGGAAAAAAAATCTACATCCTACTAGTTTCATAGTGAAAGAAAAGGAAATCTTGGTGTGTAAGTTGGAGAAATCTTTGTAAGGTTTGAAGTAGCATCATCGAACATGGTACTCGAAGTTTGATTAGTTTGCCTTGTAGGTACAATTTAATAGATATGGGGTTGAACACTACATCAAGACTAATCTAGTTAGACCATAATTTTCTTATTCCAACCTTGTTTGTGGAGGATATGCAATTAGTGGGAAATAAAATGAACATGATTGTATCTGGTGACAAGGTTGCATGCCAAAGAGTTTGACATGACTAATTTCAGGGTTGTAAACCTTATATTTAGCATAAAAATATAGAAAAATAAAAAGAAGAAGATGTATCTCCATATCTCAGTTAATAGAGGTATATGGAAAATATGTTTCAAAGGTACAATATGTTTAATTACAAGTTATTGGGAACTCTTATAGTGATTGGTATGAAGCTAACATCTAACCAATGGTCTTTTACTTATCTAGAATAGAAAGGAATGACCCTAATTCCATATGCCAATATAGTTGGGAGCCTGATATATACCATGAAATGTACTAGACATGATATTTTATATGTTATGGGAGTGTTAAGCAAATTTATCATTAATATAGGAAAAGAGCATTAGAATGCCATCAAAAGAGTACGCAAGTATCTATGTGGTACTCTTAATTATGTATTTGAGTTCAATATAAATAATAATGAAAAAATTTTAAGGTTAGTGGATATGTTGATGTTAAATAGGGATGGATATGTTGATATCCATAGGTCTATAAAAATATATATCATTAATTTGTATGATGGTTTTCTAAGCTAAATGAGCAAAAAGAAAGTTGTAATTTGTATTTTATTCACAAAGGTAGAATATATGGGTCTTACTCATGCAAGGAATAATGTATGGATACAAAAGCTATGTGTAAAGCTTGAGTTTGAGTAGGATTTGAGGCTCAGATGTTATAGTCAAAGTGTCATCCATTAAGCAAGTTAACCATAGTATATTGATATTCAATACAATTACATTTGGAATAAAGTTGACCATAGTTTGATTCAATTTAAAAAATTGACACAAAGAATAAAGCAACTAATTACTTGACAATTGTTTCAAGTATAGACAAAGTTCTAGTAGTACATAAATAATACATGGGTAAATAAGAAGTATTCATCAACTAGGAGAATATTAAAATATGGTACATACTTCTAAAGTAGGAACAGGTGATCACTAACTTGACTCTGAAATGTGAAGTCATGATATGAACAAGTCATATCATGTCTTGTGTTGTTATGACAGGAAGTCTCACGTATTAGAGTCTCAACTCTGTTCTTAGGTGTCAACATCAGAAAGAAGTTACAACATAATTTATGTTGTTGCTATAGAAAATGCTAAGGATTCAAGTTATGATCATGTTCTTTGGTATCACGACATGAATAAAGTTGCAACATTATTTTTATTGTTGTGACTGAAAGTCAAAATGATTTGAGTCATGACCTTCTTGATTGGTATCATGACTTGAATGAATTCATTTCATTACCCTTTAGTATTGTGATATATTTTGATTTATAATGAAGTTTTACTATGGGTTGATATTCAAAATTCCAAATAAATTGTGTCATTTGAGAAGTAAAATATGAAATATTTGCATGAATTACAAATTTCTTTAGTATTATCAAAAAGATTTCGCTAAAATCTTATTTTTAAAGAGGAAGTGATGATTGTTAATGAACTTGAAAAAAATTTAGGTGAAATTGGTGGACTTGGTGGATATACACTTATAGGAGAAAGAAGTAATGGAGAGTCATGATGATTTTTTAGTCACAAATTATATACACCCTCCATAATAACATTTAGTAACTATGATATCATTTCTTAATCATAACTCTACCAAAATATTTATGACATTCTTTGTATATAATGAGTTTACCATTGAGTTGATACAATCATTTCACTAAATAATAAAATCATCATGGCCATAATAATTTCTTTAAGTGGCCACACTAGCTGCAAACTAATTAATGGTTGACTTTATTTTTATGTCATGGCAGCTGAGTACCACATTGATACAAATAGTTGTGGCACATTCTAGAGTCACAATTTATTCAAATAAAACTAAAACATTGACAAATGTTGGTCACGCCATCATTTTCCAACATGACTTTTCATTTTAGAGTGAAATGACTTAGTTACGACATTCACAATGCTACAACACTTTGCCCATTAATCTAGCACTACATCTATGGCCAAAAACCTAAGTGTTGCAGCTTTATATTATAGAGAGAATTAATTCAATCATGATAATCTCAATACCATGATATTTTACTCACAAAACAAGACCAAAGCCATGGCCACTTACCAGTACCATGGCTTTGTGTTACTGAGAGTGAAACATCGGTTGTGGCCATTCATAGTGCTATTACAATTGTGTTGCTCTAGAGCAGTTTCAAAGAAATGATAGATTTATGATCTCAACTTGTTTTGTGACCTCCAACTTATAGTGGCACAATTCTCAAGGTTAATGAGGTACAAAAGCTAAGAATAAAGATAATTTAAAAAGAGGAGCAAAATAAGATCATGATGTATTCCAAACCTTGGTGCCTCGATCTTAATCTCAATTAGGTGAAACTCAAAGTTGAACAACAAGAAAACTAAATTGGAATTAGTGATTTCTTCTTAGAAATTAATTTGTGTATTCATTGGGGACACTAGAATCCTCAATGTCCAATTAAATTGAATTCTAGGGTTTGTTATGTAATTGTATTATGATGGATAATAAAATTAATGAGTTCATGTTTGGTTATAATGTGATTGGATGTTGATGGATTTGGATTTACTCGAGAACAAAAAAATAGGGTTTACATGAATATATCATTTTATGTGTATTGACAATGGTGGATGGTGACATGTATCTCATGGAACACACTCATGTATTCTGAATAGAAAGAAATGATAACTCTTCTAATCTTAATGCATGAGATACACCAAAATATAAAAATCCTAAGTTGAGATATATTAATCTTGGTGAGTATGGAGCTCATGAAGTCGAAAGCACGAAATACTATCTATTTGAAGTAACCTCAGCATAATATGAGGGTTAAGTAGAATGTTTTATATATGAGCTTCATCATAGTGTGTGAGTCATATTCTAACAATCTTGGTTGGTGATATGTATGTTATGTGGAACATATAAGTGAGGGAAATTCATGTAGTGGTGATATCCCCGTGAATTATTCTCGCTTGTATGATTTTTAAAAGTAAAATTCTTGAGAAGATGTATGCTTAATTATCATGAGAATAAAAGAAGTAGTTGATGTATCATAGTATCTCTAGTCATAAAAATAATTAGTGGTTATAGAATAAAAGTATAAACTCAAAGCAATCATCAAAGGTAGTTGATGTATTACCTAAAATGAGTAGATGTAATAATGACCCTTGCACGAAACATTTGTGTTGCATTGGCATTGAAATATGAATAGGATAACTATGAGGGTACATGGTAGTGATAGTCTAAAAGATGTTGGCCATATCATAATCCAAAAGGACATATGAGCAATTTCACATTAATCTACTCTTTATCTAATAATTAAATACAATATGAATAAAACACTAAAAAACATCATCACCACAAGTATGTGTGCAACCAATAGAGTTTGAGTGTATTTCTTAAGATAAAGTACATGTATTCAATTTATACAGTCATCAATAAATTGTTTATTGACCAAAATACCAAACAATCGCTATAGAATAAATATTTTGACTTATATTTACTTTATTACTTATATAACCTATATACTTGTGAAGTTATATTAGCCGAGAAATCTTCACTCAACTAGTTTTTATGATTGTGTCAAATAACTATGATTTTTGCCACCCTCACAAAGTCACAATAAGTTTTTGGTGCCATTGTTGGGGATTATTTTGTATTATTTTGATTTGTTAACTTGAGTTGACATAATTATCTTTGCAAAATGATAATTCTATTTCAAGTTGACATAATTATCTTGTAATATTGTTGTTTATATTGCATTTGTATTATGAGTGTATTTTTTTTTGTTGCATTGTAACTACCAAAAGAAATAAATAAGTAGATCTTATGAGAATGAGTTAAAACCTCTAGACCTAAAAATTGAGAGAACATGAGTATTTTTGAGCCAAAGGATTGAGAGAGAAATGCTGGTGAATGGAAGCAATAAAAAAAACTAAGGCAATGAAGGAAAAGTTGTTCAATAGCCCAATCCTCATTGTATCTTGGGAGATTATTGGAGATCTACATTGATGAGTAGGCATTTAAAGATTCAGATGCAACCAGTGTAAGCTAATTACTTTGAGTTAAAGTCAAGTTTGATAGCTATGGTATAAACAGATCTATAATGAGAAATTTTAAGAAGATCTAAATAGCCATGTCTTAATTTTTTTAGTCTTGTGATAAGGTGCAGTTACATGGGGCTGACTAGGATGCCATTAGATTAAGGGTATTCCCATTTCTTTGAGAGACAAAGCTCAAATTTGGTTCTTATATTTATGTTGATGTTTGGTTAATAGTTGGGATGAACAGTTACAAATTTTCTCATTTAACTTTTCTCACCTCAAATTATCTCTCAACAAAGGGTAAAATAAACTAATTTCACCAAGAGGAGTAAGAGACTTTTATAATGCTTGGGTTCATTTCAAAGAACTTTTGAGTTGTCCACCACATGACTTTCAAATTTTGTTCCAAGCATAAACTTTCTATAATGAGCCAAATTAATGATAAGATGCACTATTGATTCGGTCGTGGATGGTTCCATCATGAACAAGATGATTGAGGAAATATATTTTTTATTTGAAGAGATATCAAAGAATAATTAATGAACTTTTGGAAATCTTATTTTTGGTTGGAAGCAAGGTGGATTATTAGAATTGAGTGAATTGACTGTCTTGAAAGCGAAGATATTGTGGGAAAAGTTTTTGTTATGCCACAACATTAAAGAGTTGAATTAATCTAGTATATTAAGTGGAGGGAGCTAATATTCTACAAAATAAAGGATATGTCTTCCAACCCAACCAACATGCTCTCGCTCATTTCCATCCAAATAATTTGAACCAAATAAATCTTTCATATGGAAACTCCATAAATGTACAATAGAACTTGGCTAATATCAAAACAATTTTAGAAAAAATTTGATAGACTATCAAATGCAAGGAGCATGAAGCTCCAATTATATTCCTCCAAAGGAAATAAAGAAGCCAATCTTTGAAGATAATGTTATAGTTTTACTCAAAGAAATAAAAATAAAAAATGATCTTTAAGATTCTCATATGGAATGAATTGAAATGAGGATATAACACCTGAACATGATGATAAAAAATATAGAGGGTCAACTTGGACAACTAGTATTCTCGAAGAAAGAAAAGAATGAGAGTTAATTACCAATTGATATCGACACAAATCCAAGAAAGTGCCTGTCCTTTATATTGAGAAGTGACAAAGAAGTAGAGTGACAACAATCCAAAATAGAATTAGAAAAAGAAGCTATGATTGAAGAAGTCATGATACCATCCTTAAATGAAGTAGGAAAACTTTGGCATCTCCTAGTATCATGGCATAACATGCTGTAACATTTTCCTAAGTCATGACAACACTTGAACTTGGAGCCCAAGTCTTGCCGACAGCAAGATTAAAGGAAGAGGTGAAAGGAGAAAGAGATATAGTGTGCCAAAGGTAAAGACTCCTCTTTGAACCTATCATTTCTACAACGATATAGAAAAGGAAAGATAGAAAAGTGATTCGAGAAGTTTTAAAATGTTTTCTAGAAACTAGAGGTGAATATTTCATTTACCAAAGTATTAGCCCAAATACCGAACTGCATAAAATTGATGAATTACATAATGAGTAGAAAGTAGAATTTAGAGACTTATGTAATGTTAAATATGATTGAAAAGTATAATACCATCATCCAATATAAAATAATAATAAATTTGAATGATATGTGAAGATTTACAATTCCATGCATAACTGGAAAGTATACTTTTTGTAAAACTTTATGTAACTTGGGAGCAAGAATGCACTTAATGCTACTTTCCATAGTATGAATATTATACCTTGGTGAGATAACTTAAACAACTATCTTGCTTCAAACAATAGATCATTTCATCAAATTTCCAACTGTAGTTATTTAAGATGTTATGGTAAAAGTGGGTAAGTTTATTTTTCCAGTTTATTTTGTTGTGCGTCACATAGAGGAAGATTAGTATGCTCTATTGATATTGGGATGTTTGTTTTAACTAGTAAACATGTATTGATTGATTTTAAGAAAAAAAAATTAATACTTAGAGAGGGAAAATAACCAGTAAAGTTCAACCTTTACAAGGGCCTGTGGTATTTAGATTTTAGTGATGAAGATTACTAGAGAATAGATAACCTCTTGATAAAACATAAGGTGGATTTCAGATAAAAAAAGTCATAGATGAGTGTTGGCCCAAAGAAGAAAGAGAAGATGATGAATAATCTTAACTAAGGCACAAAGGAAAAGATATAAATGAAGATAAATAAAAACATAGCTATCTTTTTTAAAGGCATGACTTCATGAGACTTTGAATCTTATAACTTCGAAGATGCAATATAAGAGGTGGAAAATATGAAGATATCAATGCAGAAATGTGTAGTAGCTTTTGAGGAGACTCTAGAGATGATGATATAAATAAAAGTGAAAGAAAATCCTCAACTGATCATTGACATGATGAAGAATAAAGGCAAGACTGAAATGAAAATGGTGGAATACCCAAAGAAAAATGAGAAAGAACAAATAGTGATAAAGAAAATTGCAACTTCAATGGATGCCATGTCTTTAACTATATAAGTAGTGAAGAAATTTGTGATAGGAGACAAAGTCACAACTAATATGATATATAGAGATATTCTATAAATTGTGATAGCATAAAAACTCATGACAATTTGCAAAGAAACCATAGTCAATGATGCCATTACATTTTTCAAAGCCATGGTATCCATGGTTGAATATCCTAATGAAGATATTATGATATTGGAAAAGAAATCAGATAAACAAGCAAAATAAAATGATTATACTGAAAAGCTAGCCTGGATAGTTGAAGTTTCATATAGAAGTGGAGATCTAAAGAATACCTAGCTACATACTTAAAACTTAGTACCATTTGAAAGACAACCCAAGAATATTTTTTTGTGTTGAGTGATATATAAATACTTTACGACACAAACCATACATTTCCTAATAAATCTTGCAACTTTTAATCCTTGTTAGAACTTTTTGGGATGCACAATTTTAGGATTCGACAATATCAAACGATATTGGGTAAGGGTCTCTCATCCAACATAATTCTACAAGTATACGAGTTGTACAAATAGTAAAGTTGACCTTCATCCATATATCAATCTCATAGAGATTATTTTGGAAATTTAATCAAACAATAGTTTGTCAACTAATACTCTAGTTAGAAAGAAAAAAAATTAATTTTATTTGTTTGATTCTTACATTTTAGGGTTGGTTCATTTCATTATGCATAATGACATGACTAAATTATCTAGTTATTGTTATGCTTGATTATAGAATGATGGCAAGATTATTATAAGAATTTCCTAGTTCCCTATAAGCATACAAATAGTTATCACCTACTATGCACTCTTCAATGATGGTCACCTCATAGATGTTTCCTCATACTTTAACATAGAAACAACAAAATCATTCCTACTAGAAGCTCAGTCACAAATCCACACCTTTTAGGAAGCTCATTAATTGTCCTAAACAACTACTTCATATATGTATTCTAATCCTCCAACCTTATGTTTCATAAAGGTGTGAACTTATGGAGCATTAAAAGTATTTGTACATTCAACTTTGTAAGTGTCATATTCATAACAATTAATGTATGCCTTCCCTACAATTTTGCTAGAGTAGTCATATGAAAGAAAATAGCTTGTAAGGCTATCACCACCTTATGAGTCACCTATTCTCATGCATGTCTCATGGCTTACCTATCACTATCCATCATGAAAACACGAGATACTCATATTAAAGGTAAAACATTTAAGAAAATGTTATATAAAACTTCAACATCAAATGAAGGTTGGTTCATATAAGATATGTGTAGTGGATTGACGTATAAAAATATACTTTCTTTTAGCTTTATAAGTGTTAGACTTACAATTATTAAACTTATCTAAATTTAATGTTTTGATATATATATATATATATATATATATATATATATATATTTCATGATCATAATCAGAAAAGCTATTACTTCTTTACTACCACTATATGTGAGTATGTCATGGATTTCCAATCACCATTTATCTTGAAAATATGCATAAATCTACTAATAGTTAAACTCTATTTCCAGTTCTAAGTAACTCTATTTTCTTTAATAACAAAACCACAATACAAACCAAATATAAAAGTTATCGATTATATATCCATCACACATAACAAAATATAACAATCATAGGTCTCAATTTAACTTGAGATTGGAGAGGAATTCACAAGAAATGATTCAAAATACTTCTTAGAGAATTTTGGATACCCAATGACAACACTCATGAGAATCTAGGATTAAAAACTTCAACTCATAATTCTTATTTAGTGTACCTCGGATTTACCCCTCGGATTTACCATGACTCTATCATTGAGTTGACACAATTATTTTATTATAAAATACAATCTATTACCTATGTAATACAATCATTATGACTATAATATTTTTTTCTAGTCATGATTACACTAGTTCTAAACTACTTAATGATCATGATATTTTTTTATGCTACGATAGCTTAGTACACCATTGGTACAAGTAGTTATGACATATTATAGTGTCATCTTATTAAAATAGAACCAAAATATTGATAGAAGTATGTCACAATATCACTTTCTACCATGAATTTTCAATCCAAAGAGCAATGACTTAGTCCTAGAATTTATAGTGCCATGACACTTTGCCCATAAAGCCAACACCAAATCTATAACCAAAAATCTAAGCATTATGATTTGTGTTATATAGTGAATTAACTTAGTCATGGAAATTCTTGTACAACAATATTTTCTCATAAAGTCAAGACCAAAGCTTCAACTACTTACTAGTGTTGTAACTTTGTGTTATATAGAGTTATGCATCAATCATGACCATTCATAATACTATGATAATTGGGCTCCATAAAGGATTCGAAGAGATGACAAAGAAGTGACTTCAACTATGTGTCATGATATCCAACTTAAAGTCATGCATTAATTTCTGAAATATAAAAGCTACACTTAGTGAGAATTAAAAATGAAGAGAAAAAATGAAAAAAAAAAGAAGAAAAAATGAAGAAAAAATGAAGAAAAAATGAAGAAAAAATGAAGAAAAAGAAGATCATGATACATTCCAACATGACCTCAACCTCAAGTAGAAAAATTCCAATTTGAAATATGGTTTTCTTCTTGGAAATTAGTTTGAGCATTCATTGGGAACCCTATAATTAATGAGAAAACCAATCAAACATCTCGACTAAATTAAATTCTAGGCTTAGTTATGTAATTGTATTGTAATAGATAATTGAATTGATGAGTTTATATTTGGTTTATTATGTATTTGGTTGTTGATGAATGTGGATACACTTGAGAACTAAAAATTAAGGTTTACTCAAATATGTTGGTTTGTGTATCAACATGGTATACAATGACATATATATCATTGAACACACTCATATACTTTGAATGGAAGAAAATAAAAATCCTTCTAATCTTAATGAATGCGATAAACCAATATGTAAAAATCCTAAATTGAGATATGTTAATTATTATGGGTATGACACCCACGAAACGGAAAGTATGAACGTATTAAATACTAATCTATTATATACTATCTAGATGAACTAATCTCAACATAATGTGATGGTCAATTAAAAAATTTTTGCCTAGTAACTTCAACATAGTATTGGAGCCATGTTTCAACCATAGAGATGATAACATGTATTTCATGGGGCACACACAAGTGGGGAGACTCATATGGTTGTGATAATCCTTTAAATCTTTCTTGTTTGAATGACTTTCATGAGTGAAATTCTTGAGAAGATATCTGTTTTGTTATCATGGGTATGTAGCTATGAAGTCGAAAGAACAAATAAATTTATTACCATATTATTTCAAGTGATAGTGATAATTAGAGGTTGGAGAATAGAAATACATACTTAACAATCATCAAGGTTAGTTGATATATTAACAAAAAAAGAATATGCGATAATGACTTTGCATGGATTGACATGTTATTTTAGTATTCAAATAGTAGGGGATATCTATGAAGAGATTATCCTTGATAGTGATAGTCCAACAAATGAAAAATACCTCATATGGAAAAAGGCACATGAATATTTTTACATTAATCTACCATTTCATCCAATAATCAAATACAATATGAATCAAATACTAGGAAATATCATTATGCACAAGTATATGTGTTAACCCTAGATCCTGATTATATTCCCTGAGATTAAGTCTATCTATTCAACTAATATAATCATCAATTCATTATTGATCAACTAAACTATCGAACTATCCCATGTGATCAAAACTGAGACATATATTTTATGTATAACTTGTGTGACATTTATACTTGTAGAGATACATTAGTCAAGAGATGTTAACTCAACTAGATTTTGTGATCATGTCAAATAACTATAAGGTTTTACATGCTCAAAAATTCACAACAAACATGATTTATGTTATTGTGATTGGTGAGTTAAAAATTTAAATGCAAGCTATTCTTTAGTGTTGTAATATGAATAAAACCATGAAATATTATATACTATGATAATTTGAACTTAAGTTAGAAGTTTTTTTATTTAGTTTTACTATATAAACTCTTTTAAATATAAAATGGTTACTATGAGTGAAGTGTGAGAGTTTAAAAATCGTGTGTATTATTTTGCATTTGTAAGGTAAAGAAATGAAAAAAAAAAATTTTCCTCTTTTCTTTTTGCTCCTCACTTTTCTCTTCTGCATTGGCGTGCATGTGTACTTATTCTTTGAGATCTCTCATTGTGAAATATATGTTTTATCTATGAGAGTCTTGTTTGAGTTAAATTTTCTCTCCTTGTAAACCCAAACTCCAACCATCAACACCATGATTCCTAATATTTGGTATTAGAGGGAAGTATAAGTTATTACAGATATATATTTTTTATTTTATTTTTATTTTATTTTTATTTTATTTTTATTTTATTTTTATTTTATTTATTTTATTTATTTTATTTATTTTATTTTTTTTTATTTTTTTTATTTTTTTTATTTTTTTTGTTTTTTTTTTATTTTTTTTATGTTATTACAGACATAGTTATGTTAATTATAAGAATTAGTTTTTAAAAGGAAAAATTTACTTTTTAACAATGTCACTAGTCTCCATTGTCTCTAGGTTAGAAAGAGAAACCCTTCTTCCTCCATAATATTGGCCTAACTCATGTTGGTGCTATAAATCCTAAATTATAATATTTTTCATTACACTCTCTTTTTGTTGTAAAACTTCCAATACCAATATGTTTTTTATCTCTTCATGTTAATTTGATACAATTTTAAGATATTGTGATACAACCCTAGGTTTATTTAAGGAACATTTAAAATTGGAAAAGTGTGATATTTTATATAATCATTTTTAGAACCTATCAAATAAGTTATTTCTACTTTACCTTTTTTCATCCTGAATTATAACATTTGGTTTTGGAGGCAATTATCCATTTTGCACCAAATGATAAATGGGACTAGAAGGTAAGAAGTGAAGTAGAATGAAGAATCCTTGAAGTATTCATACTAAATCATATTCTTACACTAAAGTTATTCAGCATTAAACTTAAGCCATGATTGAACTATGTGAGTGGAAACCTACAATAAATTAAAATATGATCAAGTTTGTAATAAAAATTGGCCTTTTATTCCAATTGTATTGAGAATTCTTACTAGAATAGTAACTAGATAAACCTCAATAGTAGCAACAACTTCTAGGCTTAGTAAGTTAGAATTGCTTTTCAAATTTTGATTGAACTAATTATCAATCATGAGAGTTCAAATGTGAGAGATGTTTCCATTACTATGTAGTGGGGGAGGAGGAAAAGGTGCATCTAGCTTCTACTAATTTAGAGGGGTTCATGACTGGATCCAATCTAATGTGTACATATCTTGGGAAAAATTGTTGAAGAACATTATCAAGCACTCATGATCTAGTATTTATGGGGTTGCAACTAGAAAACTAATTGACCTACAACAAACTAGTAGTGAGATGCAATACCTAGTTTGGATTCATGAAGCTCATGGATAGAACAATGGGACTCATTGAGAAATTCTTTATTAGGTATTTCATTAGTGAGCTGCAAAATGAAGTTCATAATGAGGTTTCCATGCTTGAGCCCATAACCCTTATGTAAACTATTGTGACTTTATTATCCTACTAAATTTATCCATTAGGTGATGCCCCAAAAACTCATCAATAAAAGTATCTCATCAATATAGATCCACAAGTATATGAGTCGTATAATTAGTAAAGTAGACTTAAGTATAGATATTGGTCACATAAAAATTATATCATAGTTTGCTTATTCAACAATGAGATGATCCATTTTTAATACATTGGATATTCAGATAGTTAGACAATCTTAGGTCTATGATTTATTTATTAGATCAATGTGATGAAATTATATTATGTTGGTCACTCAACTTAATATTATGTTGGATACAAAATGAAGGTTGGGGTATTGTGCAATGATACTTTTCCCTAATGTTATACAAGGTGATTGTCACCATTTTGCTCATCCCAAAGGTGGTATTTCCATAGCTATCTCCTTGGTATTTCATCATGAAGATAATAATTTATCTTTGCTTGAAAGTTTTTCATAATCTCATACTAATTAAACAACTTTATCAACTACCCTTGATGATTGTTTCATATGTACATTGTTATTCTCTGGTATTCATTGTCATAAAGACTAATAATTAGTATGAATTATAAGTATTTGATTTTTTGGCTTCACTAGAACCATACTCACATAGTTAGCATACTGTAACATATGTCTCTCTCAAGTTTCACCAGTGAGAACTATATGAGTAAAAGTAGACATTAAAAAGTTTTCACCACCTTGCAAGTCACCACACACACCCATATATCCTAGGATTACCTATCACCAACATTCTTGGTGATGATGTGACTCATATACTAAAGGTAATCCCCTTAGAAAAGTATTTTATAACAGATTCATCTCAATCAAAAAATATTTCTTTTAAGATGTGTACAATAAATTAACATGTAAAAGTATCAAACTTCTGACTTTGTAAGACATGATGATCAACATATATAAATTTTAGGTTTCAAAATATAGGTTTATCTCATGCATTGCAATTAGAAGGATTGTCACTACCTTTCTACCATATGCGTGAGTGAGCCTCATAGTTTACCAATCTTTGTCCATCACGAAAATCTCACATAAACCTACCAATAGTCAAAACCCTAGTTTAAGTTCTATTATATCATCATCCTTTAATATCCATAACATTAAAAATAAAACCATTTATTCATTCATAAATAAAGCCAATTCACACCACATATCTTAAATTACATAAACCCTAGAACCATTCTAGTTTGGTACAAATTCTCGAATACATCCCTAGAGAAGAAAAGATTGATAGTCATGCCCCAACTCTAGAGGTTAACATAAATTAGAAATTCTTTGCTTTCTTGTGGAACCCCAAAAATGTGGGGGAGTCACCCCTATGGTTTGGTAGTTTCTTTGGCTTTGCTCGTTGCATGAGAGAGAAGGAGAAGAAATGAGCAATCTTTTAATATTATACTTAGGAAACTTTGTATTACTCTAAGTAGGAAGTTATAGCTTTCAGAAAAAAGTCACAACTTCGGAATTCATCTCTTTGGCTTGAAGTTGAAACTCTAAAAAATGGCCATAATTCAATTTTGCATCCTGATCTTTTTGTAACACAAAGTCATAATGTTACAAAACTATAACTTGATCTTAATCTCTTTGTAACACAAAGTCATGGAATTGTAAATTGGTCTTGACTTTATGCCTTTGTCCATTTGTAGTCCATAAAGGGCTATGGTGCTGAGAAGTGGCCATGGAGTAGAGATAGATTATTATATTGTTATATTGTCACAATGCTATGTAGAGGTAGACATTGACAAATAATCTTTCTTAAGATTTATATGACCGAGACACTAAAAAATATCCAATATGTTGAGAAGGACTTTCATGTGTAAGATGTGGACATTACATTGGGAAATGGTCCCAACACAAAAGTAACCCTTCATATATTTAAAGTATCCATGGTACTAAGGGTGGCTATGGTACTAGCATTCTATTCTTTCATATATCATGTTATCATAATGCTACTAGGATATTATAGAATTGGCACTAAACTTTAGCATACAAGTTATGGCTATTAATCCTTCGAGTACAAGTGTAACAGCCTTAAAAATAACCACTTTTGAGTAATACCTCTATATCTTTTAGTATCCTAATAGATGTGGCATGCCCTGCAGGCACTACAGGCCGTGACGTGCCGGCCTGTCGGGCCTGGCCTGGCCGTACGGGCCGGTAAAATTTTTTTTTAATTTTTTTTAATTTTTATTTTATTTACATAAATTATTAAATTATTTATAAAATTATAGATAATGTATAATATTATATATATAAATAATATGAAAAATGTTAAAATTTATTAAAATTTATTAAAATAACTAAGTTTAAAATTTTTTTTATGATGTAATATAAAATTAGTTTAAAATTTATTAGAATTATATAATATAGTTATAAATTTTTAAATGAAAAATTAAAACAAAAAAAATAAATCAATCAATACATTTTGTTAAAAAAAATAAAAATTAAAAAAAACATAAGCAACTCAAATGAAAAATAATCAGCTATTTGATATCGAAGGTCCGAACCAAACAAATTACAGTTTCAACATAACGTATAAATAAAGCGTATAATTAATAAAAAACAAAACATCGAAATCAAAAAACAGTAGATCATCATCAATCGTCAATCAGCATATCATGAGCATCATCAGCCACAACATCAAGATTAGTATCATATGGATCATCATCATCAGCAATCAACTCCTCCGCTATCTTAGTGGATACGGCTGCAGTCCCTGTCCCTGTCCCAGCTCCAGCACGATCATGGATTCTAAACCTCGAATCCTCCCAATCCTTCAAACAAGTCAAGGCCTCAACAATATTTGGACGTAATCTCGATCTCCTATTCGAAATCACGTTCACTGAAACAGAAAAAGCAGACTCCGATGCTATGCTCGACACCGGAGGAGTCAATAGATCACGTGTCATCCTAGATAGCACAGGAAAGGTGGACTCATATGATTTCCACCACTGTAATATATCAAGATTCTTAGTATCAGAATGTGATAGGATTGAGTAGCAATCGGTATCTAAGTACCGAGAAAGCTCACTCCTATGTGATGGTCCACCCCTACATTTCTCCCTCGCTAGCTGAATGGAAAAATCATCATCTTCGAACAAGCTATCAATGTCCATAATCACAGTCTCACCACCACCACCATATCTAGTATCGTAGTATGTGAGCAGGTCAATCAACTTCTCCTGAATTAACCCATCATGTGGCTCTTCCAGGTTCATGCACGAGGAAATGTAGGCCAGAGTGTTTTCTACCCCTTCCACCTTAGCCCTAGGGTCCATGCATGCAGCGAGGCAATAAAGAGATGGAACGGTAGACCAGTACTTCAAGTACTTGGTTTCCATCTCTGCAACCATATGGCTAAGTGTCGGGTCAGCTCGATACTTTTTAAACATGCTACTAATGTTGCATATGCACCAGAGTGCAACACAAGTAGTGGGCGTATAAACCGACGAACACATGTTCATCGTGTCATAAAAAATCTTCACAAATTTCATAAATGAAATTTCTGAAGCCCAGACAGTGTCGTCAATAATAAGTTCGTCACTCTTACTATTTACGTAGTCGGATATCATGTGTTCGTATCCAACACATGATTCTAACATCAGGTACGTGTACTTCCAACGATGTCTCACATCCGATTAGAATTTCTTCTTCTTAAGATTCGCAGACAAACAGAGACTACCAAACTCTTGTTATTTGCGAGGAGTGCAAATATATTTTAGTGCATTATGTATATTATCCAATGCGGGGGAACACACCTTCATACTCGCTTGAACAATTAGGTTAATCACGTGACACATGCATCTGACATGAAAAATCTCTCTTAATGGTGCGTCTCTAATATTCCTAACAAACATGTTGATCGCTTCTCCATTATTAGATGCATTATCGAATGTGATACTAAAAATTTTATTTTGAATCTTATATTCCCTAAATATTTTCATCATACACTCTAAAATGGCCGGGCCATCATGATGATTAAGAATCTCAGATAATCCTAAAATTTGTTTATTCATAGTCCAGTTAGAATCTACATAGTGGCTAGAGGTGTCAAATGGGCCAGGCAGGGCCGGCTTGGCCCGAATTTTTTGAGCACGAGCGTGCCGCCTGACTCGGCACAGTTTAAAATAGTCGGGCCCAGCACGGCCCGTAGGGACGGCGGGCCTTGCCGTGCCTTGCCTAGCCCGCTCGGGCTTGCATGTCTGTATGGGTTGGGATTCGGGGGGGACCGCGGGTCGGGTCGAATCAGACCCGACCCGTGGTCTTTTTTGCGTAGGGCTCATCGTGGGGTCGGGCTCACGGGACACCCGGCACATGAAAAACCCATGCCGGTGTGCCATGCCACGGGCCAAACCATGCCGGGTCAGGCACGGCACGGGCCCGGCACGAAATTTTTCTGGGCCGGGCCGGGCCGGGCCAGCCCGGTTGATACCTCTAATAGTGGCTGGTGAGACATGCATAAGATGATTCATCGTGACTTGTCCAGATATCAGAGTCAAGAATACCACTCCACTATATGCTATAAATTCATTAATTATTTTTTGTATTTCTAACTTATATATCTTTAGTATGCCATTCTTAGATGTGGACCTAGGAATCCTATGATAAGCAGGCTGAAAATATGTCTGCATGATGCGCACTACCCGTGAATCTTCCGAAAATCTGATCGGAAGACCCATCAATGTGATAAGTCTGGTCATGCCGTCCCTACCCAACTCGCTAGAGTATATGAATGGAGTAAACTTTGAGACTGAACTCGATACTGTCTCAAAAAATACAGTGCCAAGTTGGGTTTGCCTAGGATCTAATGGACCATGTTTTTTGGTGCATAATTCGGTATGCCTCTTTATGTAAGTTTTTCATTGTTTTTCTTCTTCAAATTGCTTATACACATTTTCATTTATCTAAATTATGCATATACATTTGGAATTTTGTTTTTTAGTATATTCGGGTATTAAGTTTTTTTTTCTCCTCCTAATTTTTTAATTTTTGCTTCGATTTCATTTAACCTAACATGATTTTGACTCGACACAATTAATTAAACTATAATTTTTTATTTTTAAAAATTTGTTCATCTACTATTTATATTTTTAGGGTTTAAGTAATTTTGATTTCAATTACACGATGTTTGCATCCGAATAATCTTAATGTTAATGGTTTATATTTATATAATCATATGACATTGTGTATAAATGTCTATACTTTAATATATATTATGATTTATGTTAAATCAAATTTTTTTTTAATGTTTATCTTAATTAATGTCTATAACAATATATATAAACTTGTATACATTTATATAATCGAATGATATTATGTATAAATGTCTATAATTTAATATATATAAACATATTATATTATAAATACACATTGATATGTTTATATAAACATATAATTTTATATATAAATATTTATACATATGTATTAATGTTTATAAATATCTATACAAAATTTACATTAAACTATCCATTTATATATTTTCTTATATAACAATTATGTAATATTAAATGATTATACAATTTTGTAAATAATTATATTACATATTATTTTTTATATAAATATAGAATATTTATAATGTTTATATAAATGCGATATATATACTATATATTATTTATACAAGTGTTACAAATAAATATAATAATATTTAAGTAACATTTATAAAAATATTTTAATCACATATATTATATAGATACACATGTTTAATTATATAATCATATGCCATTTTGTGTAAAAGTATTTATAACTATAATTATAATAAAGTTAACTATAATTATAACATTATATAAATATATTATAACTTTATATAACTAATTTGTAACTATATAATAATGTGTAACTATATGTATAATTCTATAATTCTAAAAAAATATATTATATGTATACTAATATATAACTATATATAATTATATTTTACTAAATGTATACCTATATAATGTTAAATAAAATTATATCTTTAACTACATACATATTTATAACTATATGTGTATAACTATATATAAATATTTGTATATATTTGTAACACTCTTTTTAATTAAATATAACTATATTTGTAACTATATATACATATATGTATTCTTATAATTAAATTAAAATATTTATTTATAACATTGTATATATTTATATATAACTACATATCACTACTTGTATAAATATATTTATATAAAACTATTTGTTTAATTATATATAACTATTCATAACTATATATATTATATGTAAAATAATATATAACTATAAATAATTGTATATTACTATGTGTATAACTTTAAAAGTTTTATGCATAATTATATTTAAATATTAAATTTACAGCTTATATTTAATATATATTTGTATATAGTAGTATATAAAAAAGTATTTTATAATATGTATACCTTTACATAACTATATGTATAAATATATAAAATTAAATTAACAAATATATAAACCTACATGTATAAATATACGTTTAACTATATGTGTAACTATATGTATAATCACATGTAACAGTATTTATAATTACATGTATAACAACATACAACATTATGTTAACTATATGTGTATAACTAAAGAAATGTTTATATAATTATATATAACTATATTTGTAACTGTATATACATTTATGTATTAAAATAATTAAAGTAAAATATTTTTTTATAACGTTGTTTATATTTATGTATAATCACTGATAACTACTTGTATGAATATATCTATATATAACTATATATTTTATTATATATAACTAGTTATAACTATATATATTATATGTAAAATAATATATAACTATAAATAATTGTATCTTACTATGTGTATAACTTAAAAGTTTTATGCATAATTATATTTAAATATTAAATTTGTAGCTTATATTTAAAATATATTTGTATATAGTAGTATATAAAAAAGTATTTTGCTATATCTATACATATACATAACTATATGTATAAATATATAAAATTAAATTAACAAATATATAAACCTACATGTATAAATATATGTTTAACTATATGTGTAACTATATGGATAACCACATATAACTATATTTATAATTGCATGTATAACAACATACATAATTATTTTAAACTATATGTGTATAACTATATATTAATATTTGTATAACTAAATAAATGTCTATATAATTATATATAACTATATTTGTACCTATATATGCATTTATGTATTAATATAATTAAAGCAGAATATTTTTTTATAACATTGTTTATATTTATGTATAACTACTCATAACTACTTGTATGAATATATCTATATATAATTATATGTTTAATTATATATAACTATTTAAAACTATATTTATTATATATAAAATAATATATAACTATATATAATTGTATCTTACTATGTGTATAACTTAAAAACTTTTATGCATACTTATATTTAAATATTAAATTTACACATTATATTTAATCTATATTTGTATATAATAGTATATAAAAAAGTATTATAGTAATGTATACCTATACATTACTATATGTATAAATATATAAAATTAAATGAACAAATAAATAAACCTACATGTATAAATATACGTTTAACTATATGTGTAACTATATGTATAACCACATATAACTATATTTATAAATACATGTTTAACAACATACAACATTATTTTAAACTATATGTGTATCACTATATATAAATATTTGTATATCTAAATATATGTCTATATAATTATATATAACTATAATTAGAGACAATTACTTTTGTTAAATAAAATATATATTTTAAAAGTGTTATGGAAGATGATCGTGAATGGATGTACAAGGGTTGAATTGTGAATGGAATGTTCTCTAATGAATGGGGAGATAAGTTGATGAATTTGTTGAGTTTGCTCTGAGACATCCTGAGTGTGTGAATGGTGGTACAAATATAAGGTGCCCTTGCACTTTAGTTAAATGTCAGAATAAAAAGTTTTTGAATTTTGAGACTGTCAAGATGCATTTGTATAGAAACGGTTTTGTGGCGGATTACTATGTTTGGATATACCATGGTGAGAAGCAAGTCCACCAAAGGTGTTCGAGTTTAGTACGGGTGTTAGCAAGTGAAACTGATCAGATGGTCTCGGATAATATTAATCACACTACGTATCAAAAATTGGTTTTTGATGATGCGGGTTCTGAATTCAATCCAAATGAGGAATCCAATGCCGAGACAAGGAATTTCTATGACATGATTCGAGCTGGAGACAAACCTATATAATAGGAAAATTCTAAGCATACTCAACTTTCTGCAGTTGTGAAAATGTTAGAAAAAGTGTAAACATAGGTGTTCGCAGACATTGTTTGATGATATGTCTAAATTCATTCAAGAATTGTTGCCAAAAGATAATCTGATGCCATTGGATCTCTATAGCACGAAGAAGTTAGTTAGAGGCTTGGGATTACCTGTACATGTCATTCATTACTATGTTAACAACTATATGATGTGCTGGGGTGATGACAGTGACCTTAACAGTTGTAAAATATGTGGGCATGCTCAGTACAAACAAAAGGTTAAGGGTTCTGGAAATAGATTGTATATACGTAAGTTGAAGGTGCCATATAAAAAGATGCACTATTTTCTAATAACACCTAGGTTGTAGAGATTGTATGCATCAACTGCAATAGCTAATGAAATGCGGTGGCATTCAGAGTATCATATGGAGGATGGTAAGATGTGTCACCCTTCTGATGCCCATGCTTTGCAACATTTTGATGAGTGTTTTTTTGATTTTTCTTCTGAAGTTTGAAATGTTAGGTTGGATTTATTTGCTGATGGTTTTCAGCCATTTGGTCAATCTGGATAGCAATATTCTTTGTGGTCTGTTATGGTGACCCCATATAATTTGCCTCTAGACTTATGTATGAAGGAGGAATTTATGTTTTTGACTTTGTTAGTGTTGGGGCATACGAATCCAAAGGGAAAGATAGATGTTTTCTTGCAGCCATTGATAGCAGAGTTGAAAAGTTTTGGGTATTGGGGTTCAAACTTATAGTATCTCTAAACGGAAAAATTTTCAGATGTGCGCTGCCCTCATGTGGACCATAAATGACTTTCCAGCATATTCTATGATGTCTGGGTGGAGTACAACTGGTATGTTGGCATGTCCGCATTGTATGAAAGATTCTGATGCTTTTAGATTAATTAAGAGTAGAAAATAGTCATGGTTCGACAACCATCAAAAGTTTTTGCCTATTAATCATCCATATCAACGTAACACCAAAAACTTCATTAAGAATAGAAAGGTTACTAAACAATACTCGGGGGTTAGATCTGGAGATAATATTCTGTAGGAATTGAATAATAGAGGGTTGAGGAAGGTGATAGATGTTGATGTTGAGGTTGTGAATGAAACTATATCTAAGACTTGTGGGTGGAATAAAAAGAAGTATTTTCTGGGATTTGCCCTACTAGCGTGAACACTTGTTCATCCACAATCTTGATGTTATTCATATTGAGAAGAATGTATTTGATAATATTTTCAATACAGTGTTTAACATTCCAGGGAAAACTAAGAACACTTACAAGTCATGAGATGAGTTAAATAAATATTGTCATCATTCTTAATTTGCAAAAAATATTGTCACCAATAAATACTCCGATGTGCCATTTGTTCTAAATAAATCACAGAAGAAGGTTGTGTTGGAGTGGGTAAAAACCTTAGATTTCTAGATGGGCATGTTTCTAATTTGGGGAGATGTGTGGATGCGAACAAACTTAAGATGGTTGGCATGAAGAGTCATGATTGTCATGTATTCATACAAAGGTTGTTACCAATTACTCTTCAAGAATTCCTGCCTAATAGAATATGGGAGCCGATAACTGAGATTTCTTTATTCTTCAAGCAACTGACTTCTTCTTCATTGATTGATGATGAGTTGAAAAATCTGGATGAACAAATTCTAGTTATCTTATGCAATCTTGAGAAAATCTTTCCCCCTAGTTTTTTTTGACTTAATGGAACATCTTCTAGTGCACTTAGCTTATAAAGCTAGGACCACTGGTCCTATTCATTATCATTGGATTTATCCTACAGAAAGGTAATATTAATTCACTAAACCAATTTTTTTCACATATATATATATATATTTATATATACACAAAAATGACTTGTAATTTTGAATAATCTTTTTGTAGATAATTGAGGAAAATAAAACATACAATAATGAATAAGGCTTAGGTTAATGGTAGAGGTGTCAAACGGAATGTGCCTGGCTGGCCCGACCAATTTTTTGTGAGCACGACTGTACTTTCATGCCGGGCCAGGCACGACACGATTATTGTACCGTGCAGTGCCTGGCTCGGCATGATTTATTCAAGCTAGGCCCGACACGACCAGCCGGCCTGGCGGTACATTTATTATGTCGGGTCAGGCCCGTACGGGCCAAAACAGGCACGTATGGGCATGTTTAAAAAAATAAAAAAAATTTATTATTTAAATATTTAAATTTTTGTATTAAACTATTTAAAAAATATATATTATATATAGATAATGTTTAAAAATTTTAAATTTGTAACTTGAAAATTGTTGAATATACAATAGTAATAAAGTTTAATTTTTTTTTATTATTTTTTAATAAATTTAGATTATAATTTATTAGAATTAAATTATAGAATTATTAGTGAAAAATTTAAACACAAAAATAAATTAAACAAAAAATTTCGCTAAAAAAAATTACAAAGTCACAAAGACAAAAGCAAACCAAATGTCCAATCAGCCAATAGACACCGAACCAAAGCAAATACAACATAACGTAAATAAAAAAGCACACAATCAATATAAAAAATATCGAAATCAAAAATCAGAATCAAGAATAATATAAATCATCAACTATATCCGTGACCATGAGGCATCAAAAATCAAAATCAAGTGGCAATGACATATGACATGTGGTGAGGCACGACATTGGCAACTAGCGTCTAACAAATGGCAGGGGCAACCAGCAACCACGTCAATCATCAATCAGTATATCATTATCATAATCAATCACAACATCAAAATCACTATCATATGGATCATCATCATCAGCAATCAACTCCTCCGCTTTCGTAGTGGATGCAGTTCCTGTCCCAGCTCCAACATGATTCTGGATGCTAAACCTTGAATCTTCTCAGTTCTTCATACATTCTAAAGCCTCAACAATATCTGGACGTAATCTCGATCTTCTATCCGAAATCACATTCACTACAACAGAAAAAGTAGACTTCGATGTTATGCTCGACACCGGAGGAGTCAGTAGACCCCGTGCCATCCTAGATAGCATAGGAAAGGTGGACTCATATGATTTCCACCACTATAATATATCAATATTCTTAGTATTAGAATGTGATAAGATTCAGTAGTAATGCGTATCTAAGTACCGAGAAAGCTCCCTCCTATGTGATGGTCCAACTCATCGTTTTTCCCTCGCTAGCTGAATAGAAAAATTGTCATTTCCGAAGAAGGTATCCATGTCCGTACTCACAGCCTCACTACTACTACTACCGCCATACCTAGAATCATAGTATGTGAACAGGTCAGTCAGCTTCTCGTGAATGAACCCATAAGTGGGTCCTACATGTTCATGCACGAGGAAATGTAAGTCTATGTGCTATCTATCCCTTCCACCTTAACCCTAGGGTCCATGCATGCAGTGAGACAATAAAGAGATGGGACGGTTGACCAGTACTTTAAGTACTTGGTTTTCATCTCTGCAACCATATGGCTAAGTGTCGGGTTAGCTCGATACTTCCTAATCATGCTACTAATGTTGCATATGCACATGAGTTTAATGCAAGTTGTGGGAGTATAAATCGACGAACACATATTTGCCGTGTCATAAAAAATATTCAAAAATTATATAAATGTAATTTTTGAAGCCCGGTCAGTATCGTCAACAATAAGTTCATCATTCCTACTATAATCATAGTCGGTTATCACGTGTTCATATCCAACACATGACTCCAACATCAGGTACGTGTAATTCCAACGGTGTCTCATATCCGATTGGAATTTCTTCTTCTTAAGATTTACAGATAAATAGAGGCTATCAAACTCTTGTTGTCTGTGAGGAGTGCAAATGCATTTTAGTTCATTATGAATATTATCCAATGCGGGGGAACACACCTTCATACCCACTTGTACAATCAGGTTAAATACGTGTCACATGCATCTGATATGAAAAATCTCTCCTATTGGTGCATCTCTAATATTCCTAACAAACATATTAATCGCTACTCTATTATTAGATGCGTTATCGAATGTGATACTAAATTTTATTTTGAATTTTATATTCTCTAAAGATTTTCATCATACACACAAAAATGGTCTGACCATCACGAGGATGTAGAATTTCAGAGAATCCTAAAATTTTTTTATTCATTGTCCATTGAGAATCTACATTGTGGCCAGTGAGACGTGCATACGATGATTCATCATGACTTGTCCAGATATCAGACGTCACGGATACCTCTCCACTATATGCCATAAATTCATTAATTATTTTTTTGTTTTTCTAACTTATAAAATTTTAGTTATGTCATTCCTAGATGTGGACATAGGAATCCTATGATAAGCAGACTAAAAATATGTCTGCATAATGCTCACAACTCTTGGATCTTTTGAAAATCATATACCCAACTCGTTGCGGTATATGAAGGGAGTAAACTTTAAGAATAAACTTGATCTAGTCTCAAAAAATACAGTGCTAAGTTGGGTTTGCCCAGGATCTAATGCACTATATTTTTTGGTACATAATTTGGCATGTCTCTTAAGCTGCCTAGTCCCAAATAAACTCGTACAAGTTAAATTTTTCATATAATATTTGCACTGTGCCATTTCTTCTTCCTCACCTCTAATATTTTTGTTTGTTTTATTATAATAAAATGAGTCTAAACTATAGTAGTCCTTCTAGTTTTTTATTTTTTATATGTTTGGGTTGAGACGACTAGAGAAACCAAAATTTCAGTAGCCTCAGACTTTTGTGTAAGATTTTCATTTTCTAAATTTAAATATGTTTCATTTGTTTTAGTCATTTTTTTGGTTTTTGTCAAACAAGAGGTAGAGCCTAGATGATAGATTATAGATAATCAGATTAGAGAGCGAGACTAGAGAGAGAGAGAGAGTAAACAATAATACTTAATTTTTTTAAATATTAATTATTAAGTTAAAAGTTATAGTTAAATAATAAAAAAATTAAAAATACCTATAAAGTAGTGAGGTAGATCACGTGCACGGTGCACCACAATCCAGTTCAAACTTACAAACCCGAGTTTTGAGTCCAAAAAAGCTGAGCCGAATGATGAAATCCAGAGAGAGAGAAGAGCAATAGCATTGAGAGAAATTTGAGATAGTGAGAATAAATATATTTGAAAAACATAAATTTTATAGAGAGGTAGGGGGAGGGGGGGGGGGGGGGATGGTGGGGGAAATTTGGGCAGGACCGAGGGTCGGGTCGGAGTTGATTCGGACCCGTGTCCACGTGGTTTCCCATTCCGTATGGTGTTGGCAGTGTGGGTGTGGTCAGTCTTGGTATCTCGTGCCGGTAGGTCGTGCCACAAGCCATGGAATCGTGTTAGGCCAGGCACGGCATGAGGCCCGGTTGGCCTCTGCACGACATGACATGATTGGTGCTGTGGTCAGGCATTGCACGGGCCAGGGCATGGGAAATTCCCTACCGGCCGAATCGTGCCATGCCTAATTCCGGACCAGGCCGGCCCGACATGGTTGACACCTCTAGTCGAGGGTTCTATATCATGGATGAGGCTATATTATTGATGAGGCTGCAAAATTCATATCATTCTATTTCAAAGAAGGAGATCCAACTCTTTCACTTAAGGAAAAACAGAATGAGCTTTATCTTCATGATAATGTGGATAATAAAATATTTGAAATGTTCAAGCCTCCGAGTAAAGCAATTTGTGCTGAAGGGAAAATGTATCTAGTAGATTATGAATATACTACATCTCATCTATATGTCCTAATGAATTGTCCGAGGTTCAACCATTCATTGAGTAAGTATTTCCTAATAGTCAAATGACATCTATTACGCATTATAATTTACTATTTCCTAATAATGTATCAATTATTTTTAATTTCTTTTTTAGTGATTTTGTTACAAATAAATGCAAAGAGTTTCCAAACATGAATAAAGAAGCAATCAATGCCGTGATGGAGAAAGAATTTTCATCATTTTTGAAAAATACATATGTTTACTTATAATGAAAATCACAAAATAATTGTATTGTTATAATAAAAATTTATAATTGCAATCTAAATAATCTACTTAATTTTGATTACAGGTTCATAATCGTGCAAATAAAATTTCCAATCATTATCTTCGAAGTATAACACGAGGTCCCCTAAGAGAGGTTAAAACATATATTAGTTACTGTGTGAATGGTTTTAAATTTCACACTAAATCGTATGGTAGCTACCATGCAATAGATAATACCGGTGTATGCATTAAAGGAGCCGTATACAATGAAACCGAATATGACTATTACAGGACTCTGGTCGAAGTGATCAAGTTAGAATTTGAAGCCCTTTCGGTTAAAAAAACTATGTTATTCAAATGTGAATGGTTCGATCCAACACCACATGTTGGTATTATTTTCCATCCTTGATATAAACTTGTCAATGTGCATGATAAAAAATGATTCAACAAGTATGAACCTTTTGTCATAGCAGTACAAGCATCACATGTTTATTATTATGAATATCTAGGTCAGACCAGTCCTAGAAAGGATTGGAAAGCTATGTGCAAGATAAAAACAAGGGCTCAAATTGACATCCCCGCATCACCAAATACTGATTTCATAGAACCAACATTTCAAAATGATGATAATGATGTTATAATCGAAGTTGTGGTGGGGGACGAAGACGTCCTTTTGGTTGCATCTTCTGAGATGGATACAAGTGAGGATGTAGATGTTGATGAAAATTTAATTAATTATGAGGAAGAAATGAGTGATGAAGAGCAGTTTGAAAATGATGTTACTACATCTAAAGAAGAAGACAAACTAGATTTGGATGATTCTGATGAGAATGAGTATGCAGTGAGTTTTATGTTATTTTTCTTGTTAATCATTTTTTGTTTATTTTCTTTGACTTATGTATTTTTTATAGGTATGGCACGTGGATGAGGTAGAGGCAGCACGTTGTAAGGTCGTACAAGATATGGTATAGGCAGCACGACCTCAGGTATGCCCGAAACTAGTAGATGGTCATGGGTGGAAGAGATACCACAACAGACAGAGAAACATAATGGTCTTGAGATTTTGATGAATGATCAAAAGACATGAGAGGGGGAGGAAAGGAGAGTATGGAGATGTTGGAGAGTCTTCCTCAGAGCACCCTACAGATGAGACTCTCCCTATTACTCATTTTGATCCGACAATTGATAATCCATAAGATATAAAATTTAACAAATTATTTATCAATTTATTAATTTATTTCTTACTTGCTAATAAAGTTTTTGTTACAGGATGAAGTTTGAGCTATCTGGTTCCGTTTCTAGGGTTCTGAGGATAATTTTTAAGAAGTCATTTAAACCTAATAGATATAATTAGAAGTCACTAATACATAGAGACCAATTGATGATTTGGAGTTAATTTAAGGTAAATATTACAACCTAAAAATTTTTACTTCTTTTATTTATTCTTTTGTTCACTGATTAAAAATTATTTATTTATAATTGCAGAAAGTTTACAAGTGGACATAGCCAAATGAGTCGGTCAAAAGTATGTTCTACAAACATGCTATCAGTCGGTATAAAGACACCGTGTACAAGATCAATGCTAAATGGCTGAAGAAGAAAGAAAAAGATTCGGGTGTCCCAGATCATGTTTTCGAGGAGTGGCGAAACATATGAGAAGATCTGGATTATAGGAAGAGGTGTGCTAAATAGAGCAGCTATTGTCGCTCAAAGCAAGCTGGGGAGGGTAGTGGCATGTCTACACACACTTGTGGATCTTACTCTATGCGTGAGCATGAACAAGCATTTGTATTATTTTTAATTTATACTTTTTATGTTTATTACTTTGTGAATTGTGTTCAATTATGCCAAAATTTCATTTCTCATATGGAATTTTTTTAATATAATTAACATATATATTGTGTGTAATTATAAACATGCAAGGAGGGTAATAAGCCTAGTGCTCATTGCTTATTCAGATACACGCACACGAAGCCTCATGATGATCAGATTTTCATTGATAAGAGATCTCGTGCATCAAATGTAAGTTTAAATAAAAAAAAATAAATATTTTTGTTTGAATATAAATTGAATTACTTTTCGTACATTTTTATTAGGTGAGATATGTGGAAATGTTAGCTACTATGACTCAAACGTATTCCCAGTCTACTTCAAGTTCATGTGATGGTGCAACAGGTAGTTCTCATTCATCAACTCCACCAGTTGATGCGAATCAGATTTGGTATGCGGCTATTGATGGCAAGGAGATGATGTCTGTCTATGACATCAGTTCGTCGACAACATCATTCTACTCACATAGATGACTAGACTATAAAGCTGAATTTTCAGGACCAGTTTAGAATTTGTTATTGAAGATGGAGGAATTTTAGGACGCGATGTGAAATTTGATAGAGTTTTAGTTAGTCGATACTGAGCGACACATGATCGACTGTGAGGATGATAGAGATGAGTTGCATATGTGTTTTGACTGGCTTACAAAGAAGTTTCAGAAAGGAGGACTGCAGTTCAACCTTGATGATCTACCTTGGATTGTTTGGCATAATGCTCCAGCTACAATATCTACTACATCACCTACAACAGCACCTACAACAACTGCATCAGGACTAGCAGCAGCAGACAGCTCTACCCCAATACCCAACATCTCACCGTGTGGACTAAAAATGTCGCAGCATAATGATTATGAAACTAGGTTGGATGATTGAGTGTATTACACACATTTTTTTTTCAATGCCTTAAACTTTGATTTTGGATTTTATTTTTTTATTTTATCTTGATGTTTTTCATATATATATGCAGTATATATAGTTATTTTCTGGAGTTAGTTGTATTTTTATTTTGTTGTTTTATCTGTAAATGGTTCTGCAGGAACTAAATCAAAACTAGAAGCAAAATGATTTTTTTTTGTGTTTTATGTTCTAGTTTTTGCAGCAACTTTAGAAATACCTCAAAAAAAAGGTCAATAATTACCGGCCGAATTGTGATCGAACCAACCAAATTTTTTTAATATCAATGGTTGGTAAAAGGTCACCAAATGGTTGGTAATTATTTTGGAGATCAATTATCGACCAATGATTTTAAAAGAATTTGGTTAGTTTTTTGTTGTAAATTTTTAGGCTTTTACCGAGCAATCTGTGGCCATTTACATACCTAATGCTTTTGGTCGGAAAATGGTCATAATATCGTTGGAAATTATTTGTCAGTAAATGATCTGTAAATTATTGGTAATTACCGATTATTTAGAAACCATTTACCGATCTAACTTTTTTGGTCGGAATTTGGTCAGAATATGGTCTAATTTTGTTTGTCGGTAAATGGTCTCCAAATGGTCTGTAATTTCCGACTATTTAGAAACCATGTACTGTCCTTATTTATTCGGTCAGTAAATTGTTGGAATATAATTGGTAAATCTTTGTCAGTAGATGATCGATAAATGGTTAGTAATTTTCTGACCAACTGATATTTCGTCGGTAAAAAATTTAGTGACGAGCAAAATTGCGACCAAATATGGTAGTCAGTAAATGGTCGGTATTAGTTTTACCGACTAAAAAAATACCGAATTTCCGACCAAATAATTTGTCAGTAATGCGGTAAATTTTAGTAGTTTTCATGTTCTTCAGTAGGGTAAGAATATTTCCTAGTCTCCTTCTTGTCTATCATTTGGATGTTCATATTTTATAGATGATTCTACCTTTGAATTATTTCCAAATCTATATTCTTCTTCTATCTCAACTTTGGGGAAGACTAATACCTTTTGCCTCATTTTAGTTGATTTTTTTTCTTTAAGAACTAACTTCCTATTCTTATCTCTTTCAAGTTATCTTTCCATACCAATCAACATCAAATGCCAAGGCTCTTTGGCATGATGTAACATTGTGACGAGGGAGGGGTGAATTACACATCATGAAAATTTTTCTCATAAAAAATCTAGAATAAATTTCTCTAAAATTTTGCCAACATTAGTATTGTAAACTCTTACCTAGACAAATAACAAGATTACCCTATCTTTGGTGATGGTAGAGAGGAAGGGAGTGGACTGCAAAATTGAATTAGAAAATATAATAAAACCTTGCTCTCTTTAGTCAGTTCTCCCTTGAGTAAGTGTCCATAAAAATTTTTCTTTGATCCTTTCCATCTTTTCATACCAATAATCAAAAATTGATGTTTGATTTATAATTGGGTTATAATTTTAGGATTTTGAAGCCTACATTATCCACATCTTCTTGCATTCCAAAAATCTAATTAATAAATTTATTATTAAAACATATTCAAACACCTCATACATTGCATTTATTTTCTTGTATCTTTTCAAGATTGGAGTTGAACTTTTTCTTGACTATCACATTTGAGCCTTTCCATATATTGACAAAATATATCTCAATTTATCTTCTTGATTGTCAATTAGAAAGGTGGTATAATTTCTTCAAATCCTTATTAACCCATAATATTTTTCTTAGCTAGGGTAGACATCATTTAGTTCCTCCTCTTTTCCATAAAAAAATGGAACAAGTGATGATATGTGGGTGAAAGACTCAGCAAGAGTTGTCTTGGTTTAAAGATTTCAAGTAGGTCTGGCAGCCTGGGTAGAACACGAGGCATGACACTTATTAGTTGTGCCTAGCCCAGCACAACATGATCCAAAACCATGCTTGCATCAGGGTCATGCTAGCCTGAGGCATGGCTCATGTGTTGGCTATCAATGCGTGATATCCAACTACTCAATAATAAGAGTGGCAAACCTATTATTGATGATTCAGACTAGGATATAATTTTTTTTAATAAATTCCAGAATATTTTTTATGATATGACAAACATGTGTTTGTCTATGTATATTTCCTATATGCATTGGACTTGGGTGCATGTGTGATATTTGTAGAATATTTAGAAAGTATAAATGATATCCTATATTTAGTATTATGACTATTGAGATAGAAACTAAATTTCTAAAATAGTAGTCAATCATTCCATCTCTATATTTCTTGGCTGCCTTTATGGATCTTAGGATTAAGATGAAATGGATAAAAAAAATATATTAAGATACATATCTACTTCCATAAACCAAGCAGATGACCTTGAAAGTTTTTTCACAAAAAGTTTTGCAACATGTTCATATATTATGAAACTAGATATGGTAGTCATAATGGGGCTCTGAGTATAGACATCGATACCATATTTAGAAATGATGACTTTGATATTTAGTTAGCTAGGAGAAAATGACATGGTGGTCCATCGGATAAGAGCGAGTTATCTTGATACTTAGATACTGATTACAACTCCATCGTTTCACATAATGATGATAATACAAATTATATATTTTGAGTTAGTGAAAATCATATGAATTCAACTATTTAGTGTGCTATCTAAGATATCACATGATCTACAGACCCCTATGATGTCTAACACAAATTAGAGTCTACATTTTTTGTGGTAGCCAATATTATTTCAAATAGAAAATCCAGACAATGACCAAATATTATAGATACACTTGCATGCATCAATGATTTGAAAGTTTTGAGGTTGGACATTTAGGATAAAGTAAAAGTGTTACTTGTAGATAATGACTAATAGGATATCGAGATTAATAATATCAAGATCACCACTAATAATACCTTTAGATTTATATATGAAGATGATAATCTATATTTGCACTATCATACTATAGATATGAATTTATGAATTGTTCTATTTTAGATTATTTTTTTATATGATACATTATTTTATTATTTTTTGGATTTTTTTTGGTTATGCTTCATGTTATCTTATTACCATATTGATATTATTTTTGAGGATTATTTTTTTATTTGGGTGATTGTGATTTTTATTTCGGAGTTAATCTAAATTTCAAATAATATTTCTAGTTATTGATTATATTTTAATTCATTTAATTTTATAATGAAATGAAAACCTATAATACATCGCACATTGTAGTATTCAACATGCACTTTTGTCTTTTAAATTATATTATTTTTATATGTAAATATAATATTTTGATTTTTAAATAATTATAAAATTAAAATTTTTAAATATTTTAACTATGCAAATTCAATTCAGGATGTCTGCTACACTACTCATAACCAGCATGACTTGGCATGACCTAGTATGATCCAAAATATATTTACTTAGTTGCGGGCCAAATGGGTCATGTCAGGGCTAGTAATATAGATGTTGCCATGCCAACATGACATGATATTCATAATGTGTCGTGCCTGGCACAACATAGTGACATGACTAGGCCACAAAAAAAAATAATGCATGCTTGCACAATATGGCATATTTGACACCTCTACCTTGTGTCATTTTTATTTCACATTACAACTCAATTCACCTCCTTTTCATTTCCCTCTAAGCATCAAATTCAAAGTTTCTTCATCTATAATGACATTGAATCGTATGATCTCGTTGTAGTGATAATTTTCTATTGATTATGGGAGAATAAGAAGAGTTTGAACATAAAAATATGGTTTGTTGCCTTTTATATAGAGATAGGGAAATAAACAAGGCATATAAAAAATAACAACAATTTAGTTTCATCAGCATGACTTCTTTTTTAAAAAAAATAGCCATGATTGGGTCTATGTATCATGACTTCCTGTGGCATTAAAAATATCATGATTGGGCTTGAGTGCCATGACTTTATGGGTTGTGAAAGACTGACGTCTAGTTTTGAGAGTCATTACTTCTTTTGATGTATGAATAATTGTATGAATTGGTGGAATATATATATAATTTAAAGAACCACATGAGAAAAAAAAAAAGCTTTGGGTTGATTCCCAAGAAGCATTATGTTTAATGTCTTTACCAAGATCAATCCTCTAGTCTAGATTTCCCATCGACAACTTCAATAGTTGAAACTATCTTCTTAGTATACTTTTTTGTTCATTCTTTCTTGTGTTCTCGTTGTCTTCTATGGATGATCCATGCGGAAAAATTTTCTTTGAATTTACTAGCTCATCGTTCATTTTGAAAATTTCTTTTAAAATTTGGTCATTTTTTTAGTTCCTTCCTTCTTTGTATACTTCATCGGGTGCCATTACTTTATAACTTACCATGGCATCATTAAGTGTAGTTCCCTACACTAAGGGTTGACTTTAAGAATTTCCATGGCATCATCTTTTGTTGTCTATAATAGTAATGCTAGAGATGTCAACCGGGCCGGGCCGGGCCGGCCCCGTCACGAGGCACGGCACGGTTCAGCCGTGCCTGGGCCGGCCCGACACGGAAATTTCCCGTGCCCGGGCTCGTGCCGAGTCCGACCACGGCACAATCGTGCCGAGACCAACCGGGCCTCGTGCCGTGCTTGGCCCGGCACGGTACTGTGGCTCGTTGGCACGGTACCGTGCTAGAGGTGTCAAATGGGCCGTGTCGGGGCCTGCCCGACACGTTTTTTCCAGGCCCAACTGGGCTTCCGTGCCGGGCCAGGCATGGCACGGAATAGTAACCGTGCTGTGCCTATCCCGACATGGTTTTTTGGGGGTTTAGCCCGACACGGGCCAGCGACACAATTCGCCGGGTTCGGCCCAGTCGGACCGAACCCTAAATTTTTTAAAAAAATTAGGGTTTCGGCGCACCTGAAACCCTAATTTTTTTAAAAAAATTAAGATTTCGGCTCGCCCGAAACCCTAATTCTAAAAAAAAAATTAGGGATTGGGCACGCCCAAAACCCTAATTCTAAAAAAAATTAGGAATTTGGCGTGCCCAAAACCCCAATTTTAAAAAAAATTAGGGTTTCGACGCCCAGTAACCCTAATTAAAAAAAAAAATTCAGCACGGTACCGTGCCAACAGGCCACGGTACCGTGCCGGGCCAAGCACGGCACGAGGTCCGGTTGGCCTCGGTACGGCACCGCACGATCGTGCCATGGTCGGGCATGGCACGAGCCCGGGCATGGGAAATTTTCGTGCCGGCCCGACCCGGCTTAGTTGACATCTCTAAGTATCAATAATATTTGTTGCAAGTTCATATAAGCTTGTCTTTCCTTCTTTTTATGCCATGATTTTGAGAAATATTGTAACATCTTAAGATGTTTCATCTTCAATGCATACTACAATTTTTTCTTATTATAGAATTTCTTCTAATTATTTGACTTCTTCCTTTTTGCTGGGGCAGCAATCATCTAGGAAATCCTTCTATCTAAATTCTACATCATATTATTTGGCTATGCATATGATACTATCAAGTCTCTAGCAGTTTCCTCATTATTATATAGAATTTTTAGGCTTTTGTACATGTTGAACTTTATTTGTTCTTCATCCATATAAAATATGAATTCTTTTTCATTTCAATCAATTCCTATCTAGTCACTAAAAATGTCATCCCAAATTCAACGGTGCATATGATTCTTCTTCAATGTCCAATACCACAAAGTTAGCAAGGAAGATAAATTTTCCAAACTAGATTAGTATATCTTCAATAATTCTTCTTGGAAACTTGATTAATCTATTGATCAACTATAAATAAATAAAAATGGGAATTATCTCACCTATACTCAGCCTTTGTTCTAGGACAATTGTATCAAATTGACACTTATTCCCCAGTCAAACAATACTTCCAAAAGATATACTCTCCAATGATGCATAGAATGTTAAGACTTTGTGGATCTTAGAGTTTTCTTTTGTGTTTTCATTAGATGATCATGCTAGACTTCTTCGTAATGCTCATTATTTCATAAGTCTCCAATTTATTCTTGCTACTCATTATGTCCTTCATAAATTATGCCATGTGGTATTTGTGATACGACTTCAACGAAGGTATATTGACTTCTAGCTTTCTAAGTATTATGACAAATTTATCAAAATTTTTATGTAGCTTCTTCTTTCTTAACTATTATGTAAAAGAAAGATACGGTTGGATAGAATGTGGTCCTTCTCCATAATCATTTTTTTCATGTGATCTTGTTGTTCATTGCTTAGACTCATTTGTATCTCCTCCTACTAATCCACTTCTTCAAGTGTAATTATTGGTGAAATGAGTTGGGCAGAAGGGTTTGGCAATGTTGCGATATTGAAAAGTTTCATGGCATTAATGAGTGTCATGACACTAGGTGATGCAGCTTTGGATGTCACAACATTGTGAACGACAACTTAATCTTTTGCATCAACTTCCCATTTAAAATTTTTACCACCCTCTACTTTTTTTTTTCTTTACTTCTTTTGAGTATTATGGACATGCATTTCTTTGATATTTTTTTTTTTTGGTATCAATAGGCATCCATTAATGTTCTTCTCCACCATCATGAGTACTAATTATCTAATTTGATTTTCAATAGTCTTCATTGTCGCATCCAGGTAATCTAGACTTTTTTCCATCCATCCCATCTAGTTCACTTATGTATCATTTCTCATATTTCTCTCAAAAAATAGCATAATGATGCTCTCTTCAAATGATGGCTCTTTGCTCCCTTTAAATGATTGTAATTAGAAATTAAAGCTCTTTCTATTTGGTATCCCATCAAGTTGCTATTAGAGTTTTTCTAATATTACTTAATTTATTGTAGTGAATTTCTTTGGTTCTTATATGATAAATTCTCATGATTTCTTATAGTATAATGATAATGTGTAGAGATGTTGTTGTTTGTATGAAAACATATCCTTTATTCTATAGAATATTGATTTCTTCTATTTGATAAATCAGATTGAAATAGGTAACTTCTTACTACTTTGCATGCTATCATTTATCCCATCCTTGGACTTTTGTTATGTTGGGTTTCTACCATACTTAAAAATGCATCCAACATTGCCTCAATCATCATTATTCTGTCAAACTCCAATACTTCAGCTTACATCCTTCCACATGATCATTCATGTAGAGTTTGATAATTATTCTTGTCTAGTTATTCAAATAGTAAATATACTATCTTGATTAAATTATTCATGATAAAACTACTCTAGGCTACAATAACTATGTCACTCATCATATAATATAACCCATTATAGAATGTTTGGACTTGGAACCATAGCTCGGATCTATGTTGTAGGCACCACTTCCATAGATCTTTTAATTAGTTCCGGAAAACATTTAAAGTCTCCTACTCCTCTTCTCCAAAATGATTGATCTCAACCTTATGGCATAAAGTGATTTAAGGTGCAACAAAATTGCTTAAAAAAATTTGTGTAGGTTCATTTTAACTCTCAATAGATCTTCTAAATAAGCATTAGAACCAACTTCATGCCTTATATCTCAAAAAAAAAAAGGAATCATCACAATTTTATCATATTCAGGCTAACTCTATCCATAATGATATTATTTCACACCACTATGAAAGTCATGACATGACTATTCGAGTTTTCTGAAAATCATCACTTATACTCGCATCAATTAATATACATCTTCTTAGTAATTCAATATATAAAAGTTATACAAGAAAAAAAAGATAGTATGACTATCACCACTTTATGAAACACATCCTCTCATATATGTTCCATGACTTATCATCATCTACCATGACTAATACACATAAATTTATTTAGTAGTGGAACCCTAAATCTATGTTTTAAATAACACCTATATCTATCAAACATTCAAATAATAGCAAAACCATAATTATTCATCAAAAAATCACATTTATCATATACATTTATATAAACAAACCCTAGATCCCTAATTAGTCTGATAATGGAAAAGATTTCTAGCAAAAGATTGAAACATCATCTCATTGATCTGAGAGTTCCCATTGGTTGCTAGCATTAGGATCTAGGCATCAAATCTAATTTCCAATCTATTCTTGCTTATGTTTGGTTTGAATTTGTCCCTAATCAAGGGTGAAATTTACACCATTGGATGATAGCTTGTTCTTCCCCTTTTAATTTTGAATTTGCCTCCTCTCTCTTTTTGAATTTATTAAGGCCATATTTTATATCATCAAGATCTCATCATGTACTATAGTATTTTAATGAGTTTGATGTCGTGATGTTTGGTTGTGGTCATAACATTGATTAAACTCTGAATCTTTTTTGATGGACAAATTCATGATATGAAAAGATATCAAGATTGAGAAAATTCTTTTTTGAAGCACAAAGTCACTATGACAATAGATATCGCTACTAATGAAATTTCCATATTGACCATGAAATTGTGATGACAAAAACTATTACAACCAAGGAAATATTTCTTTGAAGCATGAAGTCAGTGAAAAAAGTTGTCATTATTGAGAAGACTCTTCTCTGAAACACAAAGTTGTAGTGATAAAGATGTCACATCTAAGAAAATTTTTATATGTAATTCAAAGTCACATGCCAAAAGATGCCATGACATTTAATCACCTAGCATTGTGCAATTTTAGTTCTATATAGATTCTGTTGCGACGCTAGAAAATATCATGATTATACGTACCAAATTAACATTTAGTTGATGTGATATGAAAATAATATTATGAATGGAATTATATTTATAATATATATAGTGGTGAATCCAAAATAATATTATGGTCACAAAAATATGTTACACAATAAAAAGATATGACAATGATGGTAAAGTCACAACATGCAATTGATGCCACACCTTGTTTGTAGAATCATGACCTAGAAAAGTTACCACAACTTCTCAGTAGGCACATACTAGTGCACAAATGTCATAATATTAGAAATATTACAAATTCTTCCTTACCCTTTTGCCTTTTAATTTAACTTTCCATTAAGTCCATTAATTATAACTAATATATCGAAAATATATCAAAAATATGATTTAGTAAAATATTTTCATTTAAAGTGTAGTTACATTTTAAAGATATCAAGAAACTAACCAAAAATACCCATTAGATGCATTTAAACCATCACTAATGCACTGAATCTTATAAAAACTCCAAAGTTAAATGTGATTGGTTGTGATCACTATTAAGATAATTGATCAGTGTAGAAGCTTGTCATATGCAACTACCATGGGATTGGTAAAGGAGGACTGAGGCGAGGGTGAAAAAAAAATTTAAAACCCAAAAACACCCAAAAAAACTTGGTATTTTGAGTGCCGAATAGAGCTATCATGATACAAGAAGGCTACCCAATAACCTTTACTAGTCAAACATTATCTCTTAAAAGCCTTAGCATGTTAACTTATAAAAAGAAAATGATGACAATGGTTTTCATAGTCTATATCTTACACTCATATCTTGCTTAGTATCATCTCAATATTTTGATAGATTATTTAAGCTTAAGATATATCTTGGAACAAAAAATCAACACCCTCATACAACAACATTTTATTTCTAAATTAACTTTATGACTTTGAAATCATCTATCATAGCAACAAAGAGTATGTTATGACTGATGCACTCTCTCATCTTTCAGAAAATTTAAGTAATAACTGCCACTTTCTAGGAGCCCAACTATGGCCTTGTCAAGCCGATCTTTTATATGGTTGGAGACATTAAGGGAGGAGTGGTATCAATATTCATAATTAAATGTACTTATTTATATACAAAAACTTAGTTTTCATTGCAAAAATGTTATTAGAAGATAGCTAAACAACTTATGCATAAGGATCACCTTGTCCATGGAACAACTCCTTTCCTTTAGGATGCATTCTTATGAGAACAATATGATAGTCTAAATGGAAACCATTTTGGGGTTCATAAGACTTATCAATGAATTGAGATGGGAATCTATTGCTAGCGGTTAAAGTCAGATGTTCAATACTTTAGTATTGAATGCGATGTATGCCAATGTAACAAATCTGAAAATATTGCTTCTCCATGTTTTCTTCAATGTCTCCCAATTCCAAATAGAAATTGGAGTGATATTTTGATACACTTCACTAGAGGAATTCATCATTCAAGATGGAAGAATTTCTTTTTCTTGGTAGTTGACTGACTTAGTCAATGAAATTACTTTATATTATAAAGTTATTCTTATTCGGCTACAAACATTGCTAAACTTTTTATAGATATTCTATTTTGATTATATGGCATATCTATTATCATTATTTGTGGTTGAGATCTATTCTTCATCATCAATGTTTGGAATAATCTTTTTTGAATTGTAAGGCATGTGATCATCCATAAGCTCTTCTTTTTACTATCAATCAATTGGAAAACTAAAGGTTGTTAATCATTATTTGGAAACTTATCTCTGATGCATTATAAGTGATTGCCCCAAAATGATTATATTGGCTAGCCTTGGCAGAGTAGTAGTAAAACACATATTCTTTCACATAGCTGCTAATATTTAACCATATAAAATCTTCTCGCTCCTTCCTATTTTATACTTTCAGTAGCTCTGTGATAGTTGTTGACCAATAGTTGAAGGACCAAATGTCATGAAATGAGCAATAAAGACAAATTTTGAGAAAGCTCAATACCATTCGAAGCAACAAGATGACCTACATCATTCCAAAAAAACATTAAAGGTAGGAGAAATGATGTATCTTTGGCCTCCAACTATTTCAACAATTATCCAAGATGCTTGTAGTTCAACTGATAGGGATGTTGAAGTCATTTTTCCTTGGGGAAGCAAGTTCGATCCTCATGGGCTCCACCTCTATGCACTTGGACAGGGATAGCCATGCTACCATTCTAGGACCTTGGTGATGGCTTGAGGTGACAATCTAGCTCAAGGAAACATTATGTTTAAAAACCCTGACCAACAATCATATGTAGCCTTCCAAAAAATCCAGAAGTTTTCTTGATTTTTTGGGTCACTTCAAGTTATTATTCATATAAGAATGGTTTCTTGTCATTTGACATTGTCTCCATGCAAATTTCATTCTATATTCCATATGTAAAGCTTAAATAAGAAAATTTGTTATCAAATAATTTCAAAATCAGAGCTACCACCAATTAATGATGATGAATATGTCTTGTTTGAGCCAAATGTAGTTTTAGATCATCATTTAGTTAAACATGACAGTTTCATAAGACTCAAGTTCTAGTTCATATGTCCAATCGTAGTTTTAGATACTACATAAGAAGATTTAGTGCCACTCAATCATTGATTTTTTCATTTCATACTTTCAAGGCATGGTTTTTTCAAGACGATGGGATTGTTACTTGTATTATTATTGTTATCATGCTCCTTTTTTTTTTCTCTTTGAGATGCTTCCATATAATTTTGAGCAGATTTGATACATCTCTTATTTTATTTAAGGTATGCTGTAAAATGGAAAAAATGTACCATTTTTTGTAATCAGTTTTCAGAACTTATCAAAGTTGTTTTATACTTTATCTTTCTTCTTCACTGATTTTAACAACCAGCTATTTGGTTTAAGATACACTTTGGGTTTTATTTCATTTTTAGCCATGAATTCTCATTCACATCATGGTTGTTTTGGGTCTTGATAGTGCTTGGTTCAATCAAAGTATTTATAAAACAGATCTGAAATTACCTAATGATATCTTTGTTAATGTAGTTGATGCATTTAAAGACACTTTAATAACATTGATAAGAAGTTAGAACTTTTGCTAACATTCTTCTAAGATTTGTTTCTTACGATGTTAAAACTATCGATGCTCATAGGATAAAGACTCTACATAATATTTTGAGTCAACTAACTAGTCATGATGATTATGATTCTATTTTGATCCAACAATGTAATTACTATTTGAATGGCTATTTAGTGTCCAAACATTTATATTTTTTTAATATAAGTTCATTCTCGAATATTGGAATGCATGATAAATATTAGTTCTCACCCAAGAGGTTGGATTTTTCTCATGTTTGTGATAAATAATAGTGAACATATAAATTTCATTCTATATTCAGACCCAATCTTAGTTTGTGGTAAATAGCTTCTGGTGAAAGCAATACATCCATGTTTCAGCTATGGTTATGATTAAATGGTTAACATCCTCATGTTCATTAAGCTTCCCAACTTACCAATCCATCTATGGAATCCCACTTGTGTTTGTTAAAGTGGCCAGTTGCATTTAAACCCCATTTCAAACAAACAAGCTCATTGCTAATATTAGTAAAAAAAATATTTTACATGCTTTAGTTGAAGTTAATATATCAAAACAATCTTTCCTAAAAGGTGAAATTATTATTAATAATAAAAAATTTATTAAGTAGTGTGTGATATACAAAAATATTTTTTACTATCGTTCTAGCAACAACTCAATTGGTTACTTCCCAATCATGTCATATGCTTGATGTTTTAGCAAACAAATAATAACCTTCCACTCATAGTTTAATGTCTCATATGAAAACTCATATATTGATAAAAAAATTTCAAGTGATAGTAATACAACCATGATGATTCAACCTATGCACCAAGTATGTAATAAGGAGTTAAAGAAAGCTTTGATACTATCAATCCTTTCTCCTCTCTCATTCAATAGACTTTTCCTATCAAGAGCATTATCAATCCTACATCTAAAGTAGATGGCTTCATCACAATTAGATGGATATTTAATAAAGGAAAAGCTTCTAATGATGTCAATCCTTTTGTACTACATGATTAGACACTTCTTATAGTATGAATGATTTTATTCCTCTTTCACTTAGAGAGAAGCATGTTGTGAACACTATGAAGCTTAAGAGGAGCAAGTTTAATTCATGCTTTAAGGTTGCCATGCCCTCTAATTTAATATAGGCATGTACAACAAGCATTTTTTTTCTTATATGGAATTGGTTCTTTTGTTGAGTAGATGATGAGTCTTTTTTCGAAGTCTAATGAGGGCTTATATCCTGAGAAGCATTCAAGGTGAAAGTGTATAAATTAAAATGCTTACTATGGTTTTCTCATGATAATGATATGTCCTTTTATTATGTTATTCTCACCAATTGGCAGTATGTCCATCTTCAAGTGATTTGCCCTTGGTTTTTATTTGGCTAGCCCTTCTTATAAGTTGTATGATGCTTAAGATGAATGACATGTCCTTTTGTATTTGTTGTTAATTTGTTATTGGTGGTTGTGATAGAGGTAATGTTTGAGCACTTTCCCAATCCCACTATGTGTTGATGGGATGTTGCTTATGATGTGGCTTGACTTGGCTAGGATGTCCTACTTGATGGATTGCTTGATTTTTTATGGTATTGATTATATCATTATGGTTTTGGTTACTTTATATTCTTCTTATCTTTTCTTTTTGAAATTACTTTGGTATGCTTTTGTATCATGTTTTGATTCTTATGGTGGGGTCTTTTATAGAAAATGTTTTGATGGTTTTCTTTTATTGCAATTGGTATTAGCCTTTTTTCTTGTGTTATTGGAGCTTTGCAGGCGGACTAATGTACATCAAATTAGTATATGTAATCCTCTTTATTTCTGTATGTGTTATTGGAGTTTTGTAGGTTGACTTATGTCATCTAAAAAGCTCATTTATGCTCAGTTCATAGGCTGCTTTACATGCCATTCTGGTATGGAATGGATTTATACTCATGATATGCGTGCTATGCATGATATGTGGATCAATGTCTTTTATTTTATTCTCTATTGAAATAGTGGAAAGGGATGTTTCAATATGGCTTCCCATTCTAATTATGGTTGTTTGATTTGGATGTAATATTTTCCTTCCTATAAGTTGTGCAAGATTTGCATGATGGAATATTTGGGGCTTCCATTATCATCTTAAGCATATGGATGTTCATATATTGATGATAATGCACATGATTGATTTGTTTGGAATTCTAGAAAAGATGATCAGACAAATAAACTTACATATTGTAATGAAAGAAAAATTTAATAGATAGAAATCTATTGACATTTTTATATTGGGTGATCATAGAAAAATCACTATTCTTTGGGATGAAAAAACTATTACAAGGTATCCCCCAAGAGTAATTTTGAGGGAGGAATGATACCTTGAATGTAATGTTTGTATATGGACTCTATTCTAATGTTACAAGGTGTCCTTTATGTGACTATTTTATGGCTTTAGGTAATGATTTGGAAAATCCTTGGTTAATTAGTATGATTCTACTAACTTTATTAATTAATGTTCCCGTCTAATTTGGAAAATATGTCATATGGTTGCTTCTTCACTTGATGAAAAGCTAAGAATTCATGTAAGAAAGGCGTGGTCCTCATTAATCATTCTTGGGCATACTAGAACTTTGTAGTCAAGACTATTTCCTCCCCCTTGGAATCATTTATGATTATTGAATAGTCTGATTTAATTTTTTTCATTTGCCTATGATTGGAAAGATCCTATTAGGAGTCTATAATATGTTTTCGAATCATTATAATATTTCCCCTAACATTCCCAAGATCTAGAGCTTGCATATCCATGGCGATGTCAATGCTAGTGAAGATTTATTGTGACTTTAATTCACTTCATTTTAGTTAGATATCTCAACTTAAGCACCACATGAATCTATGAGAGACCCCTTAAAAGATTTCTTAGTTAACAAGAGGTTTCTCCTTGGGTATAAAGTTAGAAAGCAATAAGAGGCATAGATCATGGTCATAAAAAAAGTAAGATTAGTTATCCCAACAATGGTGAAAAAAGGTATTGATTTATGTTACTCCTTAATGAATGTTAGAATAAAAAAAATGATATTTCTTTGTTTGTAAGAATACCAAGTAATAGGAATACACAACATCATGGAATGAAATTGTTGAAAAATTTTTCTCATTCTATTCTAACTTTTTGGGAATTGCAAATGATCTCAACTCTTTAAATAGCAAGTTATCATCTCAAGTAGTACTCTATCATTTCATCATCAAAATATTATAATTTTTCTTTTTAATAGTGAGGATATAATGTTTGCTTTATTCATATTGGGGATTTGAATCTCCCATGATCTATTGGGGGTGATGTTGTTGAATCCTTCACTGCCCTAATCCATTAGAGTTCTTATATTTTTCAAGTTAGAGATATCACCCTATATCCTGTTGTAATGTGCCATATAAAGTTATCTCTAATTTGTTTTCTTTTAGGATTCAACAAGTTTTAAATGGTAATATTAATCATACTGTTGTGACTTTGTGATTATGCCAAAACAATCATTAATTGACAAGATCCAAAATCTCATCGGGCGAAGACCTTTCATCCAACATAGCTCTACAAGTATATGAGTCATACAAATAATAAAATTGACATAAGTCCAAATATCAATTTCACAGTAATTGTGTAGATAAACAGTTTGATCAATAAATAATGGACTAACTATTGTTCAAGTTGCATAGATATACTTACTCTTCAAAAAGATACTATGATTCTAGGATTGGCTAATGTCCTTGTGTGATATTTTTCTTGTGTTTGATCAATATAATGTTTGATTGTTAATGGTGAATGGTATATTACTATACAAATCCCAAATGTCCTCTTGTCATACAATGTAGCAATCATCATTGGATTGTCACTACCAATAATAATTCTCTCATAGTTGTCTCATCAATATTTCAATATCAGTAGTAATACATCATTCCATACAAAGGTCATTCTCATATCTACACCTTTTAGATAATATGTCAGCTATCCTTGATGATTGATTTGAATATATACTTCTATTCTTCAACCTCTAATTATCTTAAAGGCATTAAATAATATGATACGTAATATATTTATACTTTCAGCTTCATTACACCATACTCATAATAATTAAAATACATCTTCCCATGAATCTCACCTATGAAAGTCATGCAAGAAAAAAATACTTGTAACATTGTCACTACCGTACTAGTCTACACAAAGCCACACATTCATACAGTTTGAGAAGGCCTTTCCTCCACTTGTGTGTGTCTCATGACATACCCTTCACTATGTTTTATAACATACACATGACTCACATATTATAGTGAAACTTCTAATATAGATATTCTACTTAACCTCAACATTACTCAAACATTACTTCTTCTAAGAAGTACATAATGAATTAGTCTTAAATATGTTAATGCTTTCACCTTTATAAGTACCATACTTATAATAATTAAACTTACCTCAACTTTGTGTCTTCACATATTGCTTATTTCATGCATTAATATTACAAGTGCTATTATTTCTTTTATATCGTTATACATGAGTGTGTTCAATGACTTACCTATTATTGTCCATCATAGCTGATACACATATACCTACATTTTCATGAAAAACCTAAGTGTTGGTTTTAATTTGCATTCATATCTATCAACATCCAAACACAAGCATAAATATAAACATAAACTCATAAATTTATTAAGTCATCATAACATAATATAATCGCCAATCCTAGATATCAATTTAGCATGATATTAGAAAAGAAATCACATGAGATATGTTGAGAGACATCATGGATTTAAGAGTTCCCAATGAATTTCCAATTAAAAATTTAGGTAATATTCTTAATTCCAATTGAAGATTATTTGTATTCGCCTTGAATTTGTCCTAAATAGGGGTCATAATCACTTCACCTAGGATTCTTCGCACCATAGTTTTGTGTTTCTCCCAATTTTCCTTTCTCTTTGTTTTTTTTTTCAAATTGTTGCTTTTATACTTAGGGAGTACATGTGATATTTCAAGTTAGAAGTCAAAACATAGACTTGAGATCACAACTTTATCATCTCTTTGGATCATATTTGGAGCATTGATATCATGGAATTGAAGATATCCATGACTATTAATTTAACTCACTATAACAAAAATTCATGGTGATGAGATTAGCTAGTGCTTTGATCTTGGCTTTTTAAGCAAAGTATCATGACACTAGGATTACTATGATTGAGATGATGACTCTATATAATACAAAGTCATGATGCTAAAATTAGCCACAACTTTGGTAATTTCTTTATAAAACACAAACTTATGACTTTGGAAATACCATGACTAGACTAAGTGGTCTCTAAAATGAAAAATTTTAGGAAGAAATAATGTTGTGACTTAAAATATTTGATTTTTTGGCTCTGTACCAAATAAGTTGCACCTTTAGAAATTATTGTGACTATTTGTATTATTAACATATTTGACTGTTGTGATGAGAAAGTAATATCATGTCCATTAAGTATTTTAGAGATTCTATCACAACTCCAAGGAAATGGCGCGTCCATGATGAATGTATTGTGCAGTCAAATAATTATATCAACTTAGTAGTCGAGTCATGGTGTACAAAGAAATCCAGAACTATTTTTTGTTGAGTTACGACAAAGAAATAATACTATAACTACCCGACATATATTGTGGCAAAGGTATCAAACGGGCTGTGAGGCTCGGGCCTAGTCCGAGGCACAACTCAACTCGGCCATGCCTGGCCCGGCATGGCATCATCCAGACCCATGTTGTGCCGTGCTTAGGTATAATGAGCCACATATAAGGCTAGGCATGACTTGGTATGAGGGCCTATGTAGAGGTGTCAAATGAGTTATGCCGGGCTGGCCCGACACGATTTTAGGTTACCCAATCGTGCAACCATGCTGGGACAGGCACGACATGGTACAATAACCATGTCGTGCCTGGCCTGGCATGGTTTCTTTAGGCCAGGCCCGACATGGCCCACCAGCACTACAAGTTTTTTACCATGCCGGATAAGGCCCTTTCGGGCCAGAACTAGCTCGTGCGACTGGTTATAAAAAATAATTTTTATTTATTTATTTATAATATTTATGTAATTATAAAATATAAATTAGATAATGTTTACAAATATTTAAATTGTATATTATAAATATTTGAATAATTATAACATTTATTTTTTTATGTTATTTGTTTTAATTATGTATTAATTAGATTAATATATTATAATTTATTAGAATTAAATTTTAGAATTTTTAACGAAATTCTTAAACAAAAATAAAATAAACACAAAATTTCTTTACCAAAAATGACAAAGTTACAAAGCCAAACTCCCAAACCAAAGAAAATACAATGTAAATAAAAATGAGTATACAACATCAAAATATAAAATCAGAATCAAGCATAACTCATAAGCATAAGCATAATTATAGCATAAGTGTCACTATCGACATGTCGTAATCCTGCAATTGTCAACCATCAGGCATCAAGTGCAACCTCATCAATCATCCATTGGTGTATCATTATAATCCTCAACCTCAATATCAAAATCACTATCATATGGATCATCATCAATAATCAACTCCTCCACTTTTGTTGTAGTCCTAGTCCCAGCATGATCCTGGATATGCTATATGCCTCGGATCCTCCCAATCTTTCATGCATGCTAAAGCCTCAACGAAATCTGGACGTAATCTTGATCTTCTATCCGAAATCACATTCACTACAACAAAAAAAGTAGACTCTGATGCTATGCTCGACACTGGAGGAGTTAGTAGATCCCGTGCCATCTTAGATAGCAAGGAAAAGGTGGATTCATATGATTTCCACCACCGTACTATATCAAGATTCTTAGTATCAGAATGTGATAAGATTGAGCAGTAATCGGTATCTAAGTACCGAGACAACTTGATTTTATTCGATGGTCCATCACATCTTTTCCCCCTCGCTAACTAAATGGAAAAATCATCATCTCTGAATATGGTATCCATGTCCATACTCATAGCCTTACCACCACCACCACCATACCTATTATCGAAGTATGTGAATCAGTCAACTTCTCGTGACTGAACTTTTCATGTGGGTCTTCCAGGTTCATGCATGAGAAAATGTAAGTCAAATATTATCTACCCCTTCCACCTTAACCCTATGATCCATGCATGCAGTGAGACAATAAAGAGATGAAATGGTAGATCAGTACTTTAAGTACATGGTTTCCATCTCTGCAACCATATGGCTAAGTGTCGGGTTAGCTCGATACTTCTTAAACCGGCTACTCATGTTGCATATGCATTTGAGTGCAATGCAAGTCGTGGAATTATAAATTGATGAACACATGTTCATCATGTCATAAAAAATCTTCAGGAATTTAATAAATGAAATTTTTGAAGCCCAGTCAGTGTCATCAATAATAAGTTTGTCACTCTTACTATTGACATAGTTGGATACCACGTGTTCGTATTCAACACATGACTCCAATATCAGGTACGTGTAATTCCAATGGTGTCTCACATTTAATTGGAATTTCTTCTTGAGATTTACAAACAAACAGAGACTACAGAACACCTATTGTCTGCGAGGTGTGCAAATGTATTTTAGTGAGTTACGTATGTTTTCTAAAGCGGGGGAACACACCTTTATCCCCACATGTACAATCAAGTTAATCATGTGACACATGCATCTGACGTAAAAAATCTTTCCTAATGGTGCATCTCTAATATTCTTAATAAACATGTTAATCGCTACTCCATTATTAGGTGCGTTATCAAATATGATACTAAAAATTTTATTTTGAATTTTACATTCTACAAAGATTTTCATAATACACTCAAAAATGATCAGGTCATCATGAGGATGGAGAATCTTAGAGAATCCTAAAATTTTTTTATTCACAATCCATTTAGAATCTACATAGTGGGCGGTGAGACATGCATAAGAAGAATCATCATGACAAGTCCAGATATCGGATGTCACGGACACCACTCCACTATATGCCATAAATTCATTAATTATTATTTGTTTTTCTAACTTATAATATTTAAGTATGTCATTCCTAGATGTGGACTTAGTAATCTTATGATAAGCAGGCTAAAAATATGTATGCATGAAGCTCACTACCCTTGGATCTTCTAAAAATCTGATCGGAAGACCCATCAAGGTGATAAGTTTGGCTATGTCTTTCCTATCCAACTTGTTGTGGTATATGAAGGGAGTAAACTTTTAGACTGAACTGGATCCATCTTTAAAAAATACACTGCTAAGTTGAGTTTGCCTAGGATCTAATGCACTATGATTTTTGGTGCATATTTTGGCATGTCTATTAAGGTGCCTAGTCCCAAATGCACTCTTACAAGTTAAATTTTTTTTACAATATTTACACTGTGCCGTTTCTTATTTCACATCCCTAACATTTTTATTTTATTTTATTTTATTAAAATGAGTCCAAACTACAGAAGTCCTCCTGGTTTTTTAATTTTTAGATGTTTGGGTTGAGATGATCGGAGAAACCAAAGTTTCACTAGCATTGGACATTTGTGTGAGATTTTTATTTTCTAAATTTAAATTAATTTCATTAGTGATTGTTATTTTTTGGTTTTTTAGACAAGAGGATAGATTAAAGAGGAGAGAGAGAGAGAGAGAGAGAGAGTAAAAGACTAATTATTTTTAACTATAATGTTAAGACTTAAGAGTTTCAGTTAACTAATTAAAAAAATAGAAATACCTGTAAACCAGTGTAAAGGTAATGCACGTGCACCAAAATTCTAACTTCCAAAGAACAATGCAAACACCAACTAAAGCCGAGCCCGAGTTGTGAGTCCCAAAAAGCCGAGCTGAAATCCCGAGAGAGAGACTTTTAGGAGAGAGATTTGAGAGAGAGTATGAGAATTTATGTTTTTTAAAATCATAAAAATTAGAGAGAGAGAGGGACGTGGGGCTTTTATAGAATAAAATCAAGATTTTTTTTTAAAAAAGTATTTTTATTATTTTTATTATTTTTATTATTTTATTGAATTTTTTGGGGCAGAAATTCTTGTGCGGTGCTGGGCAAGGCACGGCCGAATCATGCCGTGCCTCATGCCGGGTCGGGCCGGCCCATCTCGTTTGACACCCTAGGTCTATGGGCATGCTAATTCAGTACGACCCGAACCATGCCCCAACCCCGCCCCACCCCGATGCTCGATGCCCCGAGCCTAACGAATCTTAAATTCTATCGAGCCTATAACCCAACCGACCCAACCCATGGTCTTTTTTCCCATGCCCCTAGCCCGAGTCTGATATTTTTAAAAGCCAAAGCTTCTGGAACCAATGACCATTTGGGCTAGTTCGGTGGTTGAACCGAACCAAATTTCTAAATCTCACTAGATGGATTTTTCCCTCAATGGCTATTAGGCAAAATCCGACAGTCCTAAAAATTTTGTCCTAATTTAAAAATAAAAATTGAAAAAAATCCAAAAAAAATATTTTTTTTAAAAAAAATACTTTTCTATATTTATAACCCCTCCATTCAAATATTTATGTTTTTAAAAAAAATATATATATATCTCTCTCTCTCATAATTTACCTCTCTCGGGCTCTTGCTTTTGGCTTTTGATTTTTCCTTTCGAGACTTGGGTGTGGTATCGATTGTGGTGTGCGTGTGGTGTAGACATCAAAATGACAAAAGTTATGTATTTCACATTACGGTTTAAAAGTATTTTTTTTATTTATTAGTTTTTAAGTTTTAAATTTTAAATTCTTCTCCTATCTTCTTCTTTATTTATATTAATTTTAATTTATTAATCAAAATACATTATATAATACAATATAATTAAAAAATAAAAATGACAAATAGTTATTTTAATTGCAAAAATGAAATTAATTATAATTTAGATAACAAATACCCTATGGAAAGTCTGAGGCAGCCGAAACTTTGGTTTCTCAGGTCGCCTCAACCTAGAGGTGTCAAACGGGCCGGGCCGGCCCGGCCCAGCACGAGGCACGGCACGGTTCGGTCGTGCCTGGGCCGGCCCGGCACGTTCAAAAACCGTGCCCGGGCCGGCCCGGCACGTTCAAAAACCGTGCCCGGGCCCGTGCCGTGCCCGGGCGAAGCAAGGCACGTTTCGTGCCGTGCTTGGCACGAGCCGTGCCGTGCTTGGCCCGGCACGCCGGCACGGGTCCATCCCGTGCCGGTCCCGCAGGCACGCGTGGCACTGGCGGCGTGCCACGCGTGCCGTGGCGTGAGTCGCGACTCACGGTCACGAGTCACGACTCACTGAGTCGTGACTCGACCCATCAGGGACCCCCCCCCCTGGTAAAAAGACCGCGGGTCGGGTCCAAATAGACCCGACCCGCGGTATTTTCTGCCGAAAACCGAGAAAATCGAAATATCTAACGGGAAAAAAAAAAATTTCAAAATTTGAGCGATTTTCAGCCCTTGGATTCGACTCCAACGGCTAGGGGGCAGAATCCGACGGTCCTCGTGATTCTGCCCCTTAAATATAATAAAAAAATTCAAAAAAATAATAAAAAAATAATTTTTTTTAAAAAAAATCTTTAATTAGCCTATAAAATCTACCCCCCTCCCTATAAAATTTATGTTTTTCAAAAACATTAATCCTCTCTATATTTTCTCTCTCTCACATAATCCGTGCTTCTCTCTCTCGGCCCTCGTGTTTTTGATTTCGGCTTGGATTTTCGTGAAACTCAACTTGAGTTTTGAACATCAAAGCTTCCTGTGGTGCATCTTGCACGTGAGTGACCTCATTGCTTTTACCAGGTAATATAATTTACTTTTTTTTTATTTTCTCTCTCTAAAGCTTCTCTCTCTAGAAAAAAGTACGAAAAATAAAAAATGACAAATTCACCTAACACAAATTTAAATTTTGAAAATGAAAATGTTAGTGTTACACAAACGTCTGTGGCTCCTGAAACTTTGGTTTCTCCTGTCATCTCAGCCCAAAGTTCTAAAAAACAAAAAACTAGGAGGACTTCTGTAGTTTGGACACATTTTAAAATAATAACACAATTAGATGTTAGGGGTGAGGAACATGAAATGGCACAGTGCAAATATTGTATGCGACTTTTAACATGCAAGAGTACATGTGGGACTGGGCACCTAAAGAGGCATGCTGAAATATGCTCCAAAAAACATGGACCGTTAGATCCTAGGCAAACCCAACTTGGCACTATATTTTTTGAGACTAGATCGAGTTCAGTCTCAAAGTTTACTCCCTTCGTATACTCCAGCGAGTTGGGTAGGGACGGCATGGCCAGGCTCATCACATTGATGGATATTCCGATCAGATTTTCGGAAGATCCGAGGGTAGTGCGCATCATGCAGACTTATTTTCAGCCATCCTATCGTAGGATTCCTAGGTCCACATCTAGGAGTGACATACTAAAGATATATAAGTTAGAAAAACAAAAAATAATTAAGGAATTTTTGGCATTTAGTGGAGTGGTATCCGTGACGTCCGATATATGGACATGTCACGATGATTCTTCTTATGCATGTATCACTAGTCATTATGTCGATTCAAACTGGACAATAAATAAAAAAATATTAGGATTCACAGAGATTCTTCATCCTCATGATGGCCCGGCCATTTTTGAGTGTATGATGAAAATATTTAGGGAATATAAAATTCAAAATAAAATTTTTAGTGTCACTTTCGATAATGCTGCGAATAATGGAGTAGGGATCAATATGTTTGTTAGGAATATTAGAGACGCACCTTTAGGAGAGATATTTCATGTCAGATGCATGTGTCATGTTATTAACCTGATAGTTCAAGCGGGTATGAAGGTGTGTTCCCTCGCGTTGGAAAATATACGCAATGCACTCAAGTATATTCGCACTCCTCGCAGACTACAAGAGTTTGGTAATCTCTGTTTGTCTGCGAATCTTAAGAAGAAGAAATTCCAATCTGATGTGAGACATCGTTGGAATTACACGTACCTGATGTTGGAATCATGTGTTGGATACGAACACGTGATATCCGACTACGTCAATAGTAAGAGTGGCGAACTTATTGTTGACGACACTGACTGGGATTCAGGAATTTCATTTATGAAATTCCTGAAGATATTTTATGACACGACGAACATGTGTTCGTCGGTTTATACGCCCACCACTTGCATTGCACTCCGTTGCATATGCAACATTAGTAGCATGTTTAGGATGTATCGAGCGGACCCGACGCTCAGCCATATGGTTGCAGAGATGGAGACCAAGTACCTGAAGTACTGGTCCACCATTCCATCTCTTTATTGCCTCGCAGCATGCATGGACCCTAGGGCTAAGGTGGAAGGGGTTGAAAACACCCTGACTTTCATTTCCTCGTGCATGAACCTGGAAGAGCCACCTGAAGGGTTCATTTACGAGAAGTTGACAGACCTATATACATACTACGATACTAGGTATGGTGGTGGTGGTGTTGAGACTGTGAGTACGGACACTGATACCTTGTTCGGAGATGACGCTTATTCCATTAACCTAGCGAGGGGGAAACGTAGGGGTGGACCTTCACATAGGAGCGAGCTGTCTCGGTACTTAGATACCGATTACTGCTCAATCCTATCACATTCTGACAATAAGAATCTTGATTTATTACAGTGGTGGAAATCATATGAGTCCGCCTATCCCGTGCTATCTAGGATGGCACGGGATCTACTGACTCCTCCGGTGTCGAGCGTAGCATCGGAGTCTGCTTTTTCTGTTGCAGTGAACGTGATTTCGGATAGGAGATCGAGATTACGTCCAGATATGGTTGATGCTTTGGCATGTTTGAAGGATTGGGAGGAATCGAGATTTAGCATCAGTGATCGTGCTGAAGCTGAGACTATGACAGACACTGCAGTCGCATCCACATCAACTACGATGGCGGAGGAGCTGATTGCCGATGATGATGACCCATATGATACTGATCTTGATGTTGCGGCTGATGATTCTCATTATATGCCGCTTGACGATTGATGCTCATCTGTTCTTTTTTTTCGATATTTTTTTTTTATTTATACGCTTTGTTTGTACTTTGTATTATACGTTGTGTTGAAGTTGAAACTTATACTTTTTTTTTCGGAGTATTGGTTTCAAAAGCATGAATGGTAATTTTTATTTGCGTAGTTTAAATTTTTTTTAATTAAAATTTTTACTAACTTAATGTATTTATTTATTAATTTAAGATTTAAATATTATTTTAAAATTTATTAAATTTAAATCTTAATATTTAATTAATACATTATAATATTAAAAAATGCTAAACTTAATTGAAAAAAAAAATAAATTTTCTAATTTTTTTTACATACTTACATTTAATTTTAAATGTAATATTTTTTATAAAAAATTTTATTTTTTATTTATTACATAAACTTAAATAAAGATAAACAGAAAATTAATAAAAAAATTTAAAAAAAAAAATTTTTTTTACAATCTGCCAAGTCAAAGTGCCAAGTGCCAAGCACGGGCCGTGCGCCCGTGCCCGTGCTTGGCTGTTGCGTGTTGCCTGTTGGCTCCCGGGACCCGGACCCCGGTTGAGCCGGTCCAGGAGACCAGGTCCAAGCCAACCGTGCCCACGGGCCGTGCCGTGCCCACGGGCCGTGCCGTGCCGGGCACGGCACGGTAGCACGGCGGGGCACGTGAAAAACGGGCCGTGCCGTGCTGGGCCGGCCCGTTTGACACCTCTACCTCAACCCAAACATTTAAAAAACAAAAAAAAACTAGAAGAATATTTTAATACAAAAAAAAATATTAGGGGTGCTGAAGAAGAATCAATATAGTGCAAATACTATATAAAAAGATTTTAAGCTATAAGAAATCATATGAGACAGTGCACCTTAAGAGGCATGTCGAACTATGCACCAAAAAATATGGTGCATTAGATCCTTGGTAAACCCAACTCAATGGTGGGTTCTTTGAGGCTGGATCCAGTCTAGTCTCAATGTTGATCCCCTTCACATACCATAATGAGTTAGGGAGGAAAGACATTGTCAAATTGATCACCATGATGGGTCTTTTGATTAGGTTTTTGGAGGATCCAAGGGTAGTCAGTATCATACAGACTTATTTTTAGCTTGTATATTGTAGGATTCCTAGGTCCATATCTAGGAACGACATACTAAAATATTTTAAGTTAGAAAAAAAATAATAATTAATGAATTTAGAAATTATAGTGGAATGGTGTCCGTGATGTCCGATATCTGGACAAGTCATGATGATTCATCTTATACATGCCTCACTGCCTACTATGTAGATTCTAAGCGAATACTGAATAAAAAAATATTAGGATTCTCTGAGATTCTTCATCCTCATGATTGCCCAGCTATTTTTGAGTGCATGATGAAAATCTATAGAGAATATACAATTTAAAATAAAATATTTAGTATCACATTCGATAATGCATCTAATAATAGAGTAGCGATTAACATGTTTGTTAGGAGTATTAAAGATGAACCATTAAAAAATATTGTACATGTTAGATGCATGTGTCATGTCATTATCCTGATAGTACAAAAGGAGATAAAGGTTCATTCCCAAGTTTTAGAAAATATACGTAACTCACTATAATTTCTTTGCATTCCTCACATACAACATGAGTTTGGTAGTCTCTATTTGTCTATTGGTCTAAAGAAGAAAAAATTCCAATTGGATGTTAGACACCATTGGAATTACATATACCTTATGTTGGAGTCATGTGTTAGATACGAACACGTGATATCTGACTGCGTCAATAGTAAGAGTGACAAACTTTTTATTGACGACACTGATTGAGCTACAGAAATTTCATCTATGAAACTTCTGAAGATTTTTTGACACAATGAATATGTGTTCCTCAGTTTATACTCTCACAACTTTCATTGCACTCAGGTACATATGTAATATTAGTAGCATATTTAGGAAGTTTTGAGATTACCCGATACTTAGCGATATGGTTTTAGAGATGGAAACCAAGTACTTTAAGTACTGCTACACCATTACATCTCTTTATTTTCAAGCTACCTACTTGGACCCCAGGGTTAAGATGGAATGGGTCGAGAATGTTGTGGCATATATATCCTCTTGCATGAACCAGGAAAATCAACCTGAAAAATTTATTCATGAGAAGTTGACTAAGCTCTTTACATACTATGATACTAGGTATAATAGTAGTAGTAGTGAGACTTCAAGTATGGACATGGATACCATATTCAGAGATGATGACTTTTTCATTCATGTAGTGAGGGGAAAACGTCAGGGTGGACCATCGAATATGAGCGAGCTCTCTCGGTACTTAGATACTGATTACTACTCGAAATGATCACATTCTGATAATAAGAATCTTGATATTTTATAGTTGTGGAAATCATATAAGTTCACCTATCTCATGCTATCTAAGATGATACGAGATCTACATGACTCCTCTAGTGTCGAGCATAGTATCGGAGTATACTTTTTTTATTGTAGTGAATGTGATTTCGGATAAGAGATCTAGATTACAGCCAAATATTGTTGAGGCATTAGCATGCATGAAGGATTGGAAGGATTCGAGCTTGGACATCTATGATTATGTTGGGACTACAACAAAAGCAGATGAGTTCGTTGATGATGATGATCTATATGATATTGATGCTTATTGATGACTAATGATGATCAATAGATTGAGACACCGATACTTATCATATATCATCTTTAATCATATGTTGTAATGCTGTTTGCTGACGATATTTTTTATTTTCATTTATCTTTTTTGGATTGACAATCTTTATTTTTTTCTGTCATATTGCTTTGAGGCTTGATTATTGAATCTTCATTTATGTCTTTTGTGATTTACATTGTACTGGTTTATTTTAATATTTTAGTTTTATTAATTTAGACACTATTAGTTTTTAAAATTTAGTTGTTTATTTTACTAAACTTAATGTTTTATTTAATTTAATAAAATCAAAATAAAAAAATTCATCATTTATTTTAATTTAACAATTAACTATAAATTATTTATGTATAAATAAATATAAATTAAATTTTTTATTAATTTTAATATTCTAGACCAACCATTTTCAAAATAGCCTGAACCAACCCTAACTAGACCCAAACATCCAAACCCGACCCGAACGAGCCAGAACTATCCTGTCCAGGCATGACCCAACACGACACAGTGGCCAGTTGCACCACCTAAAATGGGTCGGGCTGGCTTGATCCGGTCCATTTGACACCTATATATTGTGAAAGTTTTACTTCTCTCTCCTACAAACCTTTAGTCCACCAAGTCTACTAATTATACCAAAAACTATTCTCTAATTTTTATCAAATTATTTTTATAAAAGAATTTAGTAAAATCTTTTTAATAAACTCTATAATACATACACATACAATGAGATTAACTCACTAAATAACCCAAAATATTTGCTACATAGAGTGTCAAACACCTACCTAAGAAACATATGATAAAGCCAAAGTTATTATGTATAATTTATTGATGGCTTAGAATCTAACCTTTTGACTCAGTCAAATGGTCATTAAAAAATATAATGGTTTCCATGAAATTTAATGTTCATTTTTGAATTCATCTCATTGATTAACATTTCATTATTGATCAATGAGTGTTTCCCTAGTCTCTTTCATAGAAGAAGGAATGGGACTTAGACATGGTTATTCACCCTCTACATGTTTATTTGTTTTGTGTATGGAACATCTTTCATGTCTCCTTCATCATGCAAGTGACGATCATATTTTTTAGTTATACCTAATTTTCAAATAATTAAAGATCATGCAACTCATGAATGCAATTGATCTGATTGTCTTTTTAAAGGTGATATATCATGTATTCATGTTTAATGAATGTGACTGATTAATTTTTATTAGCATCGGTCCTTAATGCTAATCCTTCCAAATTAAACAACTTTTTTGGAGATGTATTGCATTACTTTTAGAATTTATTAAAGGATTTAACTAGGTAAAGTCTATTAAGTGAAAATTCTTTAGACGAATTTATAATGAATGAGTCTCTTAGCGGATGAGATAGATTCATCATACATAGTTGGTATTTCAATATATATAAAATGTGCATATATAATATGGTGATCATCTATTTTTTTTTTTTTTGAAAATTTTATGCTCAAATAAGGGATGGTTGTATTATCACCATTGATTCCATCAATGCATTGAATACTCCACTCATTGGGTTTGATAGTAAATGTTTTTAAAATGCATATCATTCTAAAAGGTGTCGATATCTTAATACTACTTGGTAAAAAAAATCATATTGAATGCTTATAATATGTTAAAACACTATTATGCAATGGATGATTGTCTTGAGAAAATTAAATTTTTCTGAATTGAAATATGTGTTATGCAATGGAAATTAAACTTTGGATCACATTTTGTCATGTTGTAAAATTAATGATTTAATTTGGTCAAATTTAAAAGGTTGGATTAGAATTAATATACATATCCCCACTATTGTTACGGAAATTAATTTGAATATGGCAATCTAAGGAAACAATTCTTTTGCATAGATAATATTTTTGAATTTTTACTATCGTGGCATCATTATTAAAATGTTCTTTCATTTGGATTTCTTTCAAATAATGATGAAAACTCTTTATATTGAATTTCCATTATCATGTCTTTGATTTTTTTTTTGTTTTTTTTTTCAAAAATGCTTGCATTGAGCATCAAGATGAAAAATTCTTACCATTTTGGATTTGCAATGCTTTTTTTTTTTATTTTTTAGTCAAGTATGATGAACATATACAGAACTTATTAATTTGTAATACATAGAATAAATATTCAAATAAAATAAATATGAATTAACTAGTAATCAAATAAAATAAATTTTCAAACATTCACTATTAATTACAAAATAAAACGATTATCAATGTATAAATAAGCATAGAAAAAAAAAGGAAGTAAACCAATGAATGAAAGAATAATTTATAATGAAATAATCACATTCTTCAATTAACATGGTTGGTAGAGAAAATTTAGAAATAATGCATAAACAACTCAGCAAAATCTTTTTCAATGGGAATCTAACAAAAAATTATGATTGTAAGCTTTTCTATAAAATTATACTTGGAACTTCTATGTTTATATCTCCAACATGAATATTCATTATGAAATATGCTATCATTTATTAATATTTGGTCTTTTACCATTGTTATTTTTTTAATTAATTTCATCTATATTTGTTGTTGAAAAAACACTATCTTGAATACTTTACTTTATCATGTTCAATGCAATTTATTGGATAAATATTATTGGTTGCTTAGAAATGTAATTTATTAAATTAACTATTCAAATACAAATAATTTTTAATTGCTTGTGAACTAAACTATCATGCATAATATACAATTAATTTTCTCAATTCAGTGACATGAGTTAGAAAACATTTCTCTTCTATTGTGTCATGCCTAATATACAATTAATTAATCATTTCAATGGCATGACTAATTTGATTAATATTGCTTTTTCTTTATTAATATTTAGGTAATTAATGTTTTCCATTTAAAGTATCACACATATACGACAAAGCCATGGTATCATATGATAGTCAAGGCATCATATGACACAATCATGGCATTGTATGACAATCATGGTATCATATGATAATGTCAATGTATCACATGACATAGTCATGGTATTGTATGACATAGCCATGGTATCATGTGACAACCATGGAACCATATGATAGTCATAGTATCATATGAAGTTCATCAATAATGGTATCATATGATAGTCATCAATCATGGTATTTTATTAAAGGCATGGCATCATGTGACAACCATGGTATTTATATGATAAGTCACGGTATTGTATGACAATCAAGATAATGTATGACACTAATTGTATTGTATGTCTTAGTCATGATATCATATGACATAGACATTGTGTCATATGAAAGTAAAGATATCATATGACATTGTCATGGTGTCATATTACACATCCATGGTATCATATGATAGTCATGGCATAGTATGAGATAGTCATGGTATCATATGACATAGTCATGACATAACGTGAGTAGTTATGGGATCATATCACATAATCATGGCAAAGTGTGAGATAGTGATAGTATCCTAGTACATATTCATGCTATCTTATCACATAGTCATGATATAACATGACATATTCATGGTGTCATATTACATATTCATGGTGTCATTACATACCCATAGTATCATATAACATAGTGATGATATAGGAAATGATATTCATGGTATTCTAAGACATAATCATGATGTCATATTACATATTATTGGTTTTATAAGACATAATTGTGATATAGTATGACATGGTCTTGGTATGTCACCAATATGGTGTCCTATGACATAATTATGGTATCCCATTACATAGTCATGGTATAGTATGACATAAGTATGGTATCATATGATATATCAAGGCATCATACGACAGTCATGGCATCATATGATAGTCATGGTATATTATCCTAGTCACAACATCATATTACAATCTTCAGTCATGAAATCATATGGTAGTCATTGTATCATATGATACTTATGGTATAATTTGATATCCATGGTATTATATAAAAATCTTGGTATTATATGATAATCATGGTATCACATGACAACCATAGTATCGTATGATAGTTATGGTATCATATGACTTAGTCATTGTATCATATGATATAGGCATGGTATCGACTTAAGCATGATATTGTATAATATTGAGATAATATCATATGACACCATCATAACAAAGTGATGGTGTCATATGATAGTCTTGGTGTTGAATATCATATTCATAAATCATATGACATAGTCATGATATCACGTGACCATCATTGTATCATATCACATAATCATATCATATGACAACCATTATCATATGTCAACCATGGTATCAAATGTAGTCATCATAATAAAAAAAATAAAAAAAATGAAAAAAAAATGAAAAAAAAATGAAAAAAAAATGAAAAAAAAATAAAAAAAATAAAAAAAATAAACAAAAAATAAACAAAAAAATAAACAAGATAAACAAAATAAAAAAAATAAAAAAAATAAAAAAATAAAAAAAATGTAGTCGGTAAATCGTATGAAAAATTTAAGTATTAAATGGGTCATGTTGATAAATGACAAACCATGCCTAATAAATGAAGTAGCCCAACACAACTTTGTGGCATCTTGGACAACTCAGGTTGTACTAGGTCAATTAACATTGAGCAAGTTTAGAACATACACATCACAAGCTTGTTCAAGGCATGGGTGGTGCTTTGCAAGAGCCCATTGCTAGCCTAGCTAACTGGTTAAACCATGTGCCTCTAGCTTGCCAAGGAACAAGACATGGGAATGATATGAACTGATGGCTGGTGCCCTACCTGGTAGCATAGGTCATGGAGACCATGACCTAAGTTTCTGCTAGCAGGGTTGCATATCTTCCTTTGGCTTGGGTAACCTAGTGGCTAGCCTTTTCTAATGCATAGCTAGCCCTACCCTAGGTTAAGGCCAGACTAGATATTTGTTTAAAAATTAAAAATAAAATGTCTAAAAAATACAATAAAGTTATATTTGAAGTTTAAAATGTAAAATATTATGTGATGCACAAAATTCTTTGAAAAAAAAAAATCTACGTACAATACAAGGATAATCAATATGAAATAAAAAACATTAAAGGATAATTAATGTAAAAAACACAATCACTATCTACCAAGTATTCGTCCTAATTGTTTAACTTTTTGGATTCATCATAGGATTTATCTAGTTGAACTTGAAGAGACATTTGTGCCTCTTCCTAATTTTTCAAATACATCAATGCTTCTAGTATATCTAATGCTCCATTTATTTTTACGTCTTTAATTATATTCAAAAAAAGAGAAAAATGTATTTTGATATTATTGTTGACACTAGATGAATTAATAAATTATTTTTTATTTTAGATAAAAAAGGATAAGTGAATTTATCAAATTTTCACACTCAATGTATCAAAAAGTTATTATCATTCAAAGATATATATGAATAGTAATTGATATCTAAAACATTTGAAAGCTTATATACTTTAGTGAACTACATAATCATTTTCTCTTAGCTAATCAAATTAAAAATTCATAATCTCTAAATATGGTTTCAAACACAATACTTATATATGCACCACCACTATCATTTTTATATTTATTATACTTAAATAAATTACATATTTTTTCTTATGTTTTAACCTATAAGACTTTTAGTCAATTCATGTAATGCATCTAGTTAAGCAATAAAGTGGCATAATAGGTGACAAGTATTTTAAAATATTTCTTATTATTTCTATAGTTATTCACTAAAATATTGTTATTCCATATATTGTTTAAACACATGATTGATATTTTATATACATATAAGTGTAATAGAATATGTGAGAGTCATATAGATGAACACAACTTCATCGTGTCAAAAAAAAAATCTTTAAGACATTTTTTTAAAAAATTATACCTCGTAATCATATTTAGCTAATACCACATCATTTATTTTATTATTTATAAAATCATATAGAATATTGCTAGCCATGACATGATTTCAATGATGTTAGATATTGACTTAGAATATTAATTTTTTAGAGCTATTGATTGACATAAACTATGAAATTCTTATTATTTGCTAGATGCCTTAATAAACTTTATAGAAGCTTAAATATATTCTAATGAGTACACAACTAATTTTAAGAAAACTTGTACTATTTATTTGTTTATGTGACATATACATCTTACATAAAATATCTCAGCTATGGAACCTACTTTAATTATTATTATGAATAAATTTGTTAGCACATAATTATTTATAAAAGTATCAAATATGCTACTATATATTTTATTTGAAATTTTATATTCCACAAAAATGATTATTAGACAGTCATATATCAAAGATGATTATTAGATAGTCATATATGCCACATTCTTCATGAGGATGAGGATATAATATTTAATGAAACTCAAATAATTTGTATTTATGTCCACTTGAATCAACATGGTAGATATTTCCATATGTGAAAGTTATGTTATTTTGTGCAATCCAAATATCTAATCACATTGAAACTACACCACTATGATTATTATGATTTTGAATTATTTCTTATTTATCAAATTTAAAATATTGCATACTATTTTTTTAACAAGCTGATCTAAGAATCCTACAATATACATGTTAAATATTTTTTTACATAAATCTAATATTTTCTTCCATTACAAACTCATGGTTATAAATAAAGGGATCACAGGTCATTGAACCTAAAATAAATTAAAATTTAGTGACACTAAGATAGATTTTCCTACGATATAATGCATCATTTTTGATATATTATTTGCCATGTATTTTAAGTTATTTAGTCCCATTATAAGTTTTGCAACTATATATTTTTTATGGTATTAATATTGAGTAAATTATTTTCAACCATTCTAATATATATATATTTTTATATATTAAAGTGGTTTCACACTTCAAAAGTTCATTTATTAATGCCTAGGTTTTTTAGTTACATAGGGAAACCTAGGATGTGGCGGCAAACTAATTGATGTTAAGTTCTATAAATCAAAATATCAAAGATATTAAAACCATTATTATTATTGTTAAAAAAATTTACCAATACTATTATACTAGACTACTAACCACTAGTCAATATTTTATATTTTATTAGGATTTAGGAAGAGAACATTAGAGTAAAAGAAGAGTATGCTACTATCCTTGTCGATACAAAAAAAAAATTCTAGGAATTTGCCAAATATTATAGAACAACACTTTCATTAATCACAGACATAGAACAATTGACGTTAAATATTTAATTTATTTACTAAATAAACTTCTTTAATTTTTTTTTGAATATTAAAGCAATAAGAAGTTAGAAAAAAAATTCAATTAGGGAGGGGGAGAGAGAAAGAGAGAGTTGTAAGATTCATATGAAAATTAACTTTAGTTTTCTCTATTTATAAATAAAAATTTTGTATTGAATTTTTTTGTTTCAAAAAGTTTTTTTTTCAACGGGAATTGAATTGTGACAATTGGACAGAACCTAACCTTTTGATATTTCCAAAGGTTGCACCACATTTGTTGGAATCAATCCATTCCTTGCTTTCTGTGGCTAAGGATGCATTAGCTATAATAGTCATTGCATCAAAAGACCATGGGTTGGTTGGGGCAGATGAGCAAGGATTTTGTGCCCATCCAAATTCACCCCACCATAGTCATTTTTTAAAAGTTTTATGGCTACATTTGTGCCTTCATTTGGGTTCTATCTTTTTGGTGTAGTGTTTCATAGGCCCTTTGACTAGGGCTAGCCTAGCAACTATTGCTAGCCTTGGTTCATGCCTGCCTAGCTAGGCCTTGCCTAGGCTTAGGCTAACTAGCTAGAAATTTTGTTTGAAACATATTTTAAAATAAAAACAAAATAGCTAAAAAAATATAAAAAATATATTTAAATTTTATAATAATATTTAGAACACTAAAATTCTTTGGAAATAAAATAATTTATACAATACATATATAATGACTATGAAATAAAAATATTTCAAAAACAAAAATAAATTAAATAATACTTTTGGTCCTAGATCATGATTATTGTTTGTCTAATACTAATCTTGTTTATTTATCTTTTTAAATTCATTGTAGAATTCATCTACTAAAACTAAAAGAGTCATTCATGCATAGAGGTTTTAATTGGGTAAGATGACCCATGCACAACATGAGGCATGACATTATTTAATCATGCCTAGCACGACATGGCCTAGTTCAGAGATGTGCCTAAACATGTCATGGACAAGCCTACATCACAACTCGAGTAGTGCTGAGCCAAATTTTCTAGCATATGAGGCTAGACATGGCATGACTTGGCACAGCAACTCATGTGGGTTGATTTTGGTTTGAACGGCTAGATTGGCTAGTCTAGTTCTAACCTAGGCTAGCTTGGAATGAACTAGGCTAGCATGACATGACCCATGCTAGTTTAGAATGAACTAGGATATCCTAGAGTAAACCTAGGCTAGCCTAGAATGAACTATTTAATTAAATTCAAATGAGTGTAAAACTAAAATTAAATCAATATGTACTATTAAGTTAATAACGTGACACATATATCTAATATAACTAGGGGACCCTCTCTAAAAGTTCTCATGATTAAATTTATTATGATATAGTTATTTGCAATAATTTCAAATATGATACTTTATATTTTATTTTAAATTTTATGCTCCCTAAAAATATGATTGTCAGATAGGAATATATGTCAGAGTTATCATTTTGGATGTCCAAATATGAGACAGTCAATGCCACACCCATATGATTTTAGGATATTGAATTATTAATTATTTATCAAATTAAAAATATTTTTTAGTATCATTTTGAAAAATCAGCCTATAAATCCTATGATATGCTGGTTGGACATATTTTTATATAAAATGTACTAGTCTAAGATTTCTAACAAATCTAAGTAGAAGACCCAAACTAGCTATCAATCTAGAAATATATTTATATACAAATTCATAGTTATAAATAAAAAGTACCACTAAACCCTATGTATATCCAATTTTAGTTATGTCAAGGTTAAGTTAGATTTTCCCAAGATCTAATATCTCATATTTTTGTTGCAATATTATATATGTCTTCTAAAGTTTTCAATCTCACTACTAAATTTGAAAAAATATATATTTTTTATTGTATTTATATTGGGTAAAATTCTTTTATCAAAGTGGATCCATACAAGAAAAGTTTATCTATCAAGCCTTTGTTTTCTAGTAGCATAAAGAGGTTTAAAAATAGGTGAAAATCTAGGTGTAGTTTGGTTATCTAAATCTAAATCATCAAAACTATAAAATTTTTATTTTTATTAAATTCAATAAAATTCATTTTTAATTAAATAAAAAAACCATCACTATTATACTAGATTGCTAACAATAGGTCAAATTTTTTTATTTTATTAGGATTTAAAAAGAGATGAGTAGAGTATCAAAGAATATCCTAATATCCTAAGCAAACACAAAAAAATCCTATTATTCTTAAGAAAATTTTGAATATTAAAGTAGTTTGAAAAAAAATTCAATAGGAGAGAGAGAGAGTGAGTGAGAGTGAGAGTTAGAGAGGGTAGAAACATTTCTAAGAATATTAACTTAAGTTTTATCTATGTATCAATAGAAAAATTTAGTTAAATGATTTTTTTTTATTTGTTCTTAGATTGAAATTTGATTGTGACCTTTGGACTATAATGGTTGGGTTCTACAAAACAATTGCTTGTAATGGTTAATGAAGTAGCATCTATAATAGCCAATGAAATAATAGATTGGGGTTTGTTTGTATTTTATAAGTTAAATGCATGATATTATGCATCATAATCACGTCACAAGTTTACTCTACCATGAAACATGACTATGGTATGATCAAGGAACCATGCCTAATTTGTCCCATGCAAGCCAACAATTCTAATCTAGTCATGTCATGTTGCTTTCTCTAGTAGTATGCATGCTATCCCTCCTAGATTGGTATAATGTTGGACATTAAAAGTACCGAGTTTTTATGAATATTCTTGGCTTATTTCTTAAGTTGTTTGTATGAGAAAGAGGCTTAAAAGATATGAACTTCATGAAAATGGATTTTTGATGAGTTTTGATAAAAATTAGTGAAATTAGATGTAACTTGAGCACAAAAGATAAATTTAGGGGAACACAAAACTGAAGTGCTGAGGAGTGTTGATAATGTCAAGACATTTTTGATGTTGTGACATGTTTAATACTAGTACATACCTCTAAAGCAGTCATGAAAAGTCTTCCTTGGTAGTGCCTTTATGTATTATTACTAACATTAAATATAAGCCACAACTCTACCATGTGATCTCCATAACTTTCTACATTACAATGCCTTTCTTCAAGGTCACGATGATATTTCTGAGTCATGGCCACATATGCTCTAAAATATATTTTTGGTCATGACATTATTTTCACATCATGATAACTAAAGTATTGAAACTTATTCATAATATTAAAATGAAGTCATGACAATGCTTGAATGATAATATGAAGTTGTGACATATTTTTCAAGGTCATGATAATTTTGGTACAAAACCAAAATCATAATATTCAAAGGGTTGCAAAGCTATTTTTAGTGAGGATGTTATGTTCATGTTGCGGCATAATACTCAAGAGTATGACTAACTTTAGTCATGACACATTTTCATGTTGTGATATCATCCTCACACATGCCTATTGATGTTGTAAATTTTTTCATGACAACTTAGGACATGATGTTGCAAAGGTGATTTAACTCAATTCTATATAATGAAATCAACCAAGCATTGTGACATTAAAGTAATTAAAGTTGCTATACTGCTGATTAAAGACTCATGCGATAGACATGCCCCAATGAACTATAAAAGCTGGACTTAATGAATTATAAAAAATTGGAGAGATCAAGAAAAGAAAGACAAACCATAGGTGTGATAAATGCCACATTGAGTAGGGAAACATAAACATAGCCGACGCACAATGGATTGGATTTGGGAACCAAAATTAAATCTAGATCCAAAATGCATCCTATCTTTGTGGATACCTAATTCAATGACATAATTCCCAAACTATTTGGTTCAAATCCCTCCCTAATATCAAGCTAACATAGGACTGTATAGTTGGTTTATATAATTGTTTATAATGAATATCGTTTGTAATAAATTATTTGTGGTTTTGTGATATATTGAATATTGATGGATATGAGAGTGTCTTAAAATGTCCAACCTAAAGTTTCATAATCGATGGAGGACATGTGTTGGATGTGGTCGATAGTGAAAGGTAGACCACATGACACAGACAAGAGGACATGTATCGACAACAAGTGATTGCCCTTTGACACCTTTCTCTTGCAATAGCTTCCATGGGTAATTTTGATAGGTTGGCATAAGTTATTTGATGTAAGTATGATGATAACAAAGTAAAAAACACAAATACTATTATGATCATATCATTATGTATTCTCTATAAGTACTTGCCAGATAATAGAGGTATGCATAATCGAAGTAACCATCAAGTATATTAAATGAATTGCCTAAAATATGTAGAAATTACAAACTTTTTAGTTGTTATGTAAATGTGCAGCTTCGATAAAAGGTGACACATATACCAAAGGAATAACCATAAGGGGATCATCCATGGTAGTGCTAGCCCATTGATGCCCGACTCTTCAAGGCTAATAAGTTAATTGGAGATCTTGCATCTTTTTATCCTTTGTCCAATAAATATTTATCACATTACCATAATACCACAAAGAAAACATCATCATACATTAGAAAAAAAAACTAACCCTAGAATATAAGTGTCTTTATGAGATCCAGTCTTATCTTATCAACTTAAAAAGTCAAGTCAATTCACTAAAACTCAATCCAAAGCTATAATAATCTATGTGGGATTGATATATGAACTTATGTCTACTTTATTAATTATATTAATTATATACTTGTGTAATAGAAATAGCATAAATTGAATATGCTTAATGAGCTGTTGGTGTCATTGCCAAGAACCAATAGCAAATTTTTGTTATCATTAGCAAAGTCATAATAAGTTTTGACACCATTTATAGGGATTGATTTGATTTTTATTATGTAACTTTGAGTTGACTCAACTACTTGGGAGGATACAAGTTTATGTTTGTAGTTGATTAGATAGCTATTTAATTTTGTGTTTGATTGTGATTTTGGTTTTTATTTTCCAGCCATAATATTATATGAGCCAAATATCTAGGACCAAGCAATTATCTTTGTACCTAGAGATAGAAAGGACTAGAAAACACTTATTGAGACAAAAAGATGAAAACAATAAATGTTGAATAAAATGATAGTACTAAGCACAACCAAGGAGGTGCTGAAGAAGCTGTGCAAAAACTTATTCTTCATTGCACTATTGGGAATTATAGAAGGCCAACATTAATCAATAACTACTCTGGGATCAGGATATAACCTATTCAAACAAATTACGTTGGATTAAAATTAAGTGTTATAACCATGTTACAACATCATTAGTATGGAGAATGAATAATATAAGATTCAAATTGTAATATTATGATATGTTTGGAGTTATGTGATATGGTGAAGATGAATGAAGCTATCCAAATTAAAATAAAGTTGAAATTTTTCCATTTTTTTGAGGGACAAAGCAAACATATAGTTTCAATCCTTATCATGAGGGTCAATTGAAAGTTGGGATGAGTTCGTTCAAGCATTTTTAATAAATATCTTTTCATCTCAAATCACATCACAAATGAGGATGGAGATTAGTTAGTTCAATAAAGAATATAAGTTATTATATGATGCTTGTGACCAATTTAAAGACCTACTAAGCACGGGTGAACAATTTGGCCTAAAAATTTATTTCCTTAACAATCAAAGATAAATTTTTCAAAAATCTTCTTAACATTCATCCTAAACTTCACTATGAAAAAAATATGATTTTCTTATCTTGCTTCATGATAGAAGTGAAGAGTAGGTTGCAAGACTAAACAAAAAACATAAAGCCAAACATTACTCACTTCAGTCATCTCTCCCCTTAGTATGTGCCCATAAGGACTCTTTATTGAACCTCTCCATTTTCCTGTGCCATATGTCAGTTTTGAAAATTGATTTGTAATTGTGCAACATTTTGAAGTTGTACTTTCCAAATCCCTCTTCAATCCCAAGATCTCATTGATAAAACTCTAGTCAAAACACATCAAAACTCCATAGATAGTATTTTTTTTTTTTGCATATCTTTGAGGTTAGAGTATAACTCTCTCTTGATAGTCATGTTGCCAATTTCAAAATGTTTACTCAAATATCTCTAGTATTTTTTTTTGATTATTTTCTAGAATGGTAGAATTATTTTTTCAAATCTTCTTTTCCCTTGAAGCTTTTCATTACTATGGTAGTGATTATCTAATTCTTTCCCTTCTCCATTAAAAATGTCACATGACATGACATGAATTTGGTGGCAGTCACATTGAGGTTAACATTGGATCACTTTCCCTTATCCTTTTGAAATTTGACAATTTTTAACTTCTTCATGCCTCTCTGCAAGCCTCGACATCAATGTTTCTTCATCTATTGTGGTTAAAGTCATAATTTCTATCATCATAGTGGGCTTTGTTAATAGTGGGAGGAGAAAAAGAGTCATGAAATAAAATTATGATTTATGGATTTTTATAGAGTTTGGGATAAAAGTAATGACATTAAAAATAGTCATGATTTGGTTTGAATATCACGACTCTAATACATAGTCTAATCTTATAAATTTCATGGCTGAGTTTGAGTATCATGACTTTTTCTTTTAGTTGATAAGAATTCATAGAAAAAAATTGTTGTGGTGGGATTTGAGTGCTACAACTTTTCTCTTTGTAGGTGTGTAAATCTATGAATTAGTGAAATATATAGAAAAATAATACAATTACACCAATGAAAAAAATAGTCTTAGGTTGTCTACCAATAAAAGTTATGATTAACATCTTTAGCTAGACCAATTATTCAGTTTAGGTTATTTATTGACAACTATAGTAGTCCAAGTTATCTTTTTAATATAATTATGTGTTAGCTATAAAAGATAGTGACATGTAAGCTAGGAGACATATGCAATGGGATGTGCATTGATAGGAGGTAGTAGCCCTATCGCCTCATGCCCCTTGAATAGCTTCTTTAGGTAGAATTTCTAAGATGTTGTATATTTAATTTATGTGAGTATGATACTAATTAAGTCGAAAGAAGAAACATTGTTATGACCACATCAATGGATGTCATCTAGGATGATTGAGTCCAATGAATAAGGATATGTATAGTTGAAGTAAATATTAAGGGTTGTTGTTATATTGTGTAAAAGGATTAAGAATTATGGGATGAGAAATGGATAGGTAAATGTATTTCTTCAATTGGTGATGATAGGTATACCAAAGGCACACCAACAAGAGAATATTCCATGGTGGTAAAAATACATGGTTAATAACCTCTTGAAAGCAAATTAAGCGATGAGCGATCCAACATTATCCTACCCTTCATCCAACAAAAATGTATTACAATGTTACAACACCAGGAAAAAAATATTTTCATACACAAGAAAGAAAACCAACCATTAAATGTAAATATTTTTCCCAAGACTCAATTTTTTCTTTTCAATTGGAGAGACGAATTAATTCTTTGTGATTCCTTAAAGAGTCATTATGAATCCCTAAGTGATTGATATATATACTTATATTCACTTTATTATATGTTTTACTCATATACTTATGAAATTATATTAAAGGCATATACATAACTAATGACTTTTGATGTGGTGATGAGAAACATAAAGTTTTTGTCATCATAGCAAAGTCATAGAAAGAAAATATTAGTCATGGTGAAGAATGACTTAGTCTTGGTGTTGTATGAATTAGTTAATTTGTTGTATTATTTAGTCATGATGTCGTGCCGCTTAGTCATGGCTTCCTACAATTTATCCATGTTGTCATACGAAAATGTCATGGTGCCATAAGACGTAGTATCGATGTTGTATGTCTTAGTTTTTTTTTTGTCATATAAGATAGTATTAGTGTGGTAAGATCTAATCTTGGTGCCGTTCCACTTAGTCTTAGTAATGTACAATTTAGTTTTGGTATTGTGCAACATAGCTTTGGTGTCATATGACTTAGTCATCATGTCATAGGATTAGTCATGATGTCATAAATTTAGTCATCATATTATAAGACTTATTTATTATATTGAACCACATATTCACGATGCCATACAACTTAAACATGGTGTCGTATTACTTTGTCATGATGTCATACGACTAAAATCATGGTTCCATGCAACATAATCATGGTATCATATTACCTAATCATCAATTTTTATTAGGTATTATCACATATGACTTAGTCATGGTGTTATACAACTCAGTCATGGTGGAATATAACTTAGTTGTGATATCATACCACTTAGTCATGGTGTTGTACAGCTTCATCATGGTGTGGCACCACTTAGTTATGGTGTCAAATGACTTAGTCATGGTGTAATATGATTTAAGAAATGGGTTGTAGTGCATAGTGATAAAGTGATATGACTTAATAACTGTATCATATGATTTAGTCATGGTGTCATACAACTTAGTCACCATATCGTAAGACTTAGTCATGGTGTCATATGACTTAGTTAAGGTGTCATATGACTTAGCCATGGTGTCACACAACTTAGTCATGTTGTCCTCCAAATTATTGATGGTATCATATGACATATTCATGGTATTGTAGAGCTTTTATGTTATGTCATACGACTTCATGGTGTCTTATGGTGTCAAATAACTTTTTTATGATGTCATACATACAACTTAGTCATGATATTGTATTCATTAATCATGGTAAAATATCACTTAGTGAATGTATCAAAAGACTTAGTCATGGTGTTGTTGTACAACTTAGTCAATTTATCATATGACTTAGTCATGATGTCATACCACTTAATCATGGTTTCATACAACTTATCCATGGTGTCATATAACATTGTCATGGTGCCATAAGGCTTATTATTAGTGTCATATGCCTTAGTTTTGGTGTCAAAAAACATGGTATTGGTGTGGTAAGACCTAGTCTTGGTGTCATTCCTCTAGTCTTGGTCACATACAACTTAGTATTGGTGTTGTACGACTTAGTCTTGGTGTCATTTGACTTAGTCATCATGTCATAGTATTGGTCATGATATTATAAAACTTAGTCATGGTATCATAAGACTTATTTATTATGTTGTAGCACATATTCATGATTTCATACAACTTAATCATGATGTCATATGACTTATGCATGGTGTCGTATGAATTTGTTATGATGTCATATGACAAAACCATAGCACCATACAACATAATCATGGTATCATATGATCTAGTCATGAATATGCCTTAGGTATTATGTTTTATGATATAGTCATGGTGTCATATGACTTAGTCATGGTGGCATATGACTTAGTCATGGTGGCATATGACTTAGTCATGGTGGCATATGACTTAGTCATGATATGATACTACTTGGTCATGATGTTGTACGACTTCATCATGATGTTGTACTACTTAGTCATGGTGTTGAATGACTCAGTAATGGTGTAATATGATTTAAGAAATGAGTTTGTAGTGCATAGTAATAATATGGTATTCCTTAATCATGGTATCATATGATTTAGTCATGGTGTCATGCAACGTAGTCATGGTATCGTATAACTTAGTGATGGTGTCATATGACTTAGTGATGGTGTCATATGACTTAGTCATGGCATAGTACAACTTAGTCATGGTATCCTCCAAATTATTAAATGTGTCATTTGTCATATTCATGGTATTGTACAACTTAGATATTATGTCATATGACTTCTTTATGGTGTCTTATGACTTTGAAATGGTGTTAGATGACTTTCTTATGGTTTCATACAACTTAATCATGGTATTGTATGTATTAGTCATAGTGAAATATCACTTAGTGATGGTATCAGAAGACTTAGTCATAGTGTTCTATGACTTACAACTGATTCTATTTGACTTAGTCATGATGTTAGACAACTTAGCCAAGGTGATGTTTGACATTGTCATGGTGTCATACAACTAAGTGATGGTGTCATATAGATTAGTCATAGCATCATATGATGTAGTGATAGTGTTGTGCGATTTAGTCATGGAGTAGTATGATATAGTGATGGTACCATATGACTCAGTCATGGTGTAGTATGACTTAATCATGGTGTCCAATGACATAGTCATGGTGTTTTGAAACTTAGTCATATTTTCATATAACATAGTTATGATGTTGTACAACTCTATCATTGTATCATATGACTTAGTCATGTTCTCATACGACTTGCTCATGGTGTTGTATGACTTATTCATGGTGTTGTACCACTTCATCAAGGTGTTGTATGACTAGTTTTGGTGTCGTACTACTTAGCCTTGGTGTCATATGACTTAGTGTTGGTGTGGTATGAGGTAGTTTTAGTGTCGTATGACATAGACTTGGTGTGGAAGAACTTAGTCTTGGTGTGTTACCACTTAGACTTGGTGATGTGTGACTCAATATTGGTGTTGTATGACTTAGTCTTTGTGTTGTATGACAGTCTTTTTTTTGTATGACTTAGTCTTGATCTAGTATGACTTAATCATGGTGTCGTATGACTTAATCATGGTGTCGTATGACTTAGTCATGGTGTTGTATGACTTAGTCATGATGTCATATGACTTAGTCATCATATCATAGGGCTTAGTCCACGTGTCATATGATTTGCTAATGGCGTCATATGACTTAGACATGGTGTTATATGACTTCATAATGATGTTGTATGAAATAGTCATTGTGTCAAATGACTTAGCTAGGGTGTCATACGACTTAATCATGGTGTTGTATTATATAGTCTCGATGTCATACAACTTAATCTTAGTGTCATAAGACTTAGTCTTGGTTCACAAGACTTAGTTGTGGACCCATACAAAATAGTTATTGAGACATATGAAAAAGGCACTTTGTGGTACTACTAGGTATTGGTGTCATGTGACTAAGTCTTGGCGTGGTATGACTTGGTCTTGGTGTCCTATCACTTAGTCATGGTCTTGTACAGCTTAGTCATGGTGTCATACGACCGAGTCATGATCTCCAATGACTACCACATGGTATTGTACGACTTAATCTTTGTGTCATATGACTAAGCCATGACATTGTATGGCTTGGTCCTGAGGCATACGACTTAGTCTTGATGTCATACAACTTAGTATTAGTTTCATATCACTTAGTCTTGGTGTCATACCACTTAGTATTAATGTCTTGACATATAGTTCTGATGTCATACAAGTTAGTGTTCATGTCGTATGAGTTATTTGTTGTATCCTATAACTTAGTCTTAATGTGATATAATTTTTTCAAGTTGTTGGATGATTTAATCATTGGATCATGATTTAGTCTTGGTATCATCGAACTTAGGTTGGTATCATATGATATTCATAGTATCATACGACTTAGCCATGATATCATATGAGTTACTCATGGAGTCATATGACTTATTCATGATGTCATACGACTTAGTTAAGTCATGGCATCATATGACTTGACCATAGTGTCATATGACTTATTCATGATGTTGTTTGACTTATTCATGGTGCCGTATGACTTATTCATGGTGATATATGACCAAGTCATGATGGCATACAACTTAGTCTTGGTGCCATACGACTTAATCATTGTGTTGTATGAGTTATTCAAGATTTCATATGACTTAGTTATGGCATCAGATGACTTAGTGATGTTGTCAATATGACTTAGTCATGGTGTCATTGTTGCAACCTTGTTGATGATGACAAAAAGTTGATGTTTCTTGGCTAAGCCAACAAGAGCTTGTTATGTGTATTTTATGGAAGTTGTATTCTAAAAGTATATGGGTATTATAAATTATAAAGTCTAAATACAGATCTCAACAGGATTATTATTAGCTATTGATTGAATTTTAGTGAATTGACTTAACTACTTAAATTCATAAGATAAAAATGTATCTCGAATAGATACATAGACTCTAGGGTTAGTTTACCTTATTATACAAGATGATGTTTCCTCTATGGTGAATAAATATTTCTAGGATGAAGGGAGTACCTATCCTAGATTATTCCTTTGTTCACTTTATTTCATTAGATGTTATAAAATCTCTCTTCTTCTTTTTAGTGTTCATTAGTCAATAAATTATGGATGATCCCCTTGTAATTTTGCCTTCGGTATACCTTTCACCATCTACCAAAGTGCACATTTACCTAATAATTAGTAACTCAATAATTCCTACTCCTTTTAGGTAATTCATCAACTCCCTTTCATGGTTACTTTAACTATGCATATCTATATTCTTTGATTAATACTTCTAAAGAATATATAATTATATTATCATAATAATATTTGTAATTTTAACTTCATTAGTGTCATGCATGAGTCAGCTAACTTATGTCAATCCAACAATTCCACCCAAGGAAGCCATTGCAATGAGAAGGTGGTTGGAGGATTCTTATTTCCTATTGATAAACATCCTCTTGCATGTGCCTCATGACTTACTTGTCACCATCTACCATGACCATCACGAATCATCCATAGGCAAGGTGAAACCATAGGTTTGATATACTAAAACATTTTCATATTAATCAACATTTAATATATCATAAATTCATTGTAGAACCATATTCATCATACACAATTACATAACCCAAGCCTAGATTCTTAAATTAGCTTAGCATTAAGAGAGATTCAAGCAAGATAATTTGGAAAGTATCTCATTGAATTGGGTATCCCAAAAGGTGATATGAATTTATGAACTAAGTTTTAATTCTAATTCTAAATCAAATATGTTTCGGATTCAGCTTTCTTTTATTTCCCTACTTGGGGTGAAATTTGTCGTGTCTTAGGTTCTTCTTTCTTTTCCAATGATCAATTTGATTACTTTTAATTCATTAAGTCTATTTTTTATACTCCATCATGTCCCATATATTGCAAGGGTCTCTAATCACTACTATAGCAATTTAATTATATCTAAGCCATAATTTTAGGTTGATGTCATGATAGTAGATCAAGTTTTAAATCATTTCTATAATCATTTTTATAATATCTAAAAAATATCATTTCTATAATATAATCATTTCCATAATTATAGAAACTTTAGATCAAATTAAACACAATTATACAAGCAAAAAAAATTAAATGTTGGGTTACCTCCCAAGAAGCACTAGATTAATATCTTTAACTAGACCAATTTTTGGATTTAGTCTCCATAGTCAATTTTGTCTGACAATGTTGTGACCTTAAAATGTCTCGACCCTTACCTTACCATTTTCCTACTTCATGTTCTAGTTGTTGTTCTCCTTTATAAAAGTTTTGTCTTTATCCAATTACTTTGAATTCTTTTCCATTCTATGATTTCATAGAGACTGTCCATAGGGTTGTCAATATGAATGGTCCATACCACCAAAACATTAACTTTCTAGAAAATAGTTTGAGGTGAAAGTTAAAAATTAATACATTTTTTTATATCTTGAATTCCTTCCTTCGTAGATTCTTTTCATGCCACTTCTTCATTTTATCCTTGTACTATTGTCACTATCATAGGCTTTATTTCTTAATTTTTATAGTTCACTCATCTAAAAAGTTCTATTCTTTTTCACATTTCAACTAATAGTTCATTTGTTTCACTACCTGCTAGGCATGATGTTCCAACTCTACTAGAAAATAACATTTAAAAAAAAAAACTAACCTATAAGAAGGCATCCTTTAGGGTGGGCAAATGCAATTCTATATGATCATTGTACTTTCTCAAATCATCGGGACTAGTATTTTCTTGATAGATGTATTGTTTTCTCCAACATATTTTAAATTTTCTGATTTGAATTCTCCACTCACCCATTGGTCTATGAATGATATAGAAGTCACCTTATGTGCCTTGTACAATGCTTATAAAGTTAAGTATCTAGTTCTATTTAGTATTTGTAGCTACTTTCATCAGTTATGATACACCAAGAGTCCGAAAACATGTAAAGATATTATTGGATAAGAAATTCATAACTATCTTGGTATCAATTTTCTAACTCAAGACTACTATGACTCATTTGGACACATAATTCACTACTAATAAAATATATTCTTTTCCAAAAGTTGAAGGAAACGACATCATGATGTCTATCCTCTAAATATCAAAAATTTTTACTTCAATGATATTATTTAATGATATGTCATTCCTTTTGATATATTTCCCAACCTTTAACATATGTTATATCTTTGCATCTATTTTAGTAGTCTCTAAATAGTGTTGGCTAGAAAAATCTAGATTACATTATTTTTTGGGCAATTTAATTACTTCCAAAGTATACTCCATATGGTGAAAAGTGACACTTGAGTACAATTTCTATTTGTTCTATGCATGGTATTCATCTTATTATCATTGGATATATACATCTTTTAACTAAAAGTGGGTCTCCCATAAATCATTTTTCATGTCATGCAAAAAATTTTTTTATTTAGAAGTGACATAAGGGTAAGGGCATCGGATTCCAATTAATTAACAATATATATGCACCATGGTAGTTGTTTTTTAAAGATAGCAATAATTCATCTAGGAATGACTTCGAAATTTCATCTATAATTCCTTGATTTTTTTTTCAGGTTCAATATGGGACAAATGATCAGTTATCATATTCTAACTTCTATTTTTATCTCTTATCTCTATATCTTACTCTTGAAGTAATATGACCCATCTTATTAACCTTAGTTATGCTTCCTTCTTCACCATTAAGTATCAAATGGATCTATGACTTGTGTAAAAAAGCATCTTTTCTCCAAGTATGTATGATTTTAATTTTTCTCTAGTGAATATCATGGTTAGCATTTCATTTTCAGTTATTGTATAGTTTTTTTTGGGTTTCATTCAAGGTTCAACTTGCATATGGAATGACCCTAAAACTATCTCGCTTTTGCCCCAATATAGTTCCAATTGTACATGTGCTTACATTATACATAATAATAAACAACTCTCTCGCTGTGGTAATATAAGATTGGGCTAGCTATCAACTTTCTCTTTGGATCTTTAAAAGCATCTAGACACTCCTTATCAAACTAGAAGGCTGATTTTATTTTCTAGTAACCTATATAATGGTTTTGCTATCCTTGAGAAATTATGGATGAATCTTCTATAGAATCCAACTTATTCAAGAAATTTGTGCAATCCTTTTTGAGTCAAGGGAAGAGGTAGAGCTTTGATTATTATCATCTTGACTTTATCCACCTCCAATCCTTTCGATGTTATTGAATATCCAAACATTTTATTTTTATACCATGAGAAGATACATGTCTCAATTTAGCACAAAATACTTTTTTTTTATATTGTTGCAACACAACTTCCAAGCTACACAAATATTCTCCAAAAGAATCTTTATAAATAGAAAAATTATCCATAAATACCTTTATAATTTATTCATTAATATTAGTGAAAATGGCTGACATACACTTCTAAAAGGTGGACAGAGCATTGCATAGGCCAAATCATTCTTTGGAATGTGAAAGTCTCATATGGACATGTAAATGTAGTCATCTTCTAATCTTTTGGAGTTATTCATACATTGTAGCCCAAATATCTATCCAAAATACAATAAATTATGTGCCCATAAATTTTATCTATAATATCTTCTAGGAATAGAAGTGGATAGAGATCCTTTCTCATTTTTTTTTCAACTTTTGGTAATCCACATAAACATGTCATATGGTGATTGTGCATGTAGAAATTTACTCATCACTTGAATTTCTCTCAATTTTCAATCCATTCTTCATAAGAAGTACATAGGTTCGGCTCACTATGAGTTGAATGATATAGCATAGATAATCCTGGCTTTCAGCCATTTCATAATTTTAGTTCTAACTATTTCTTTTATCATTTGATTCAGTCTCTTCTGATGTTCCATTGAGGCTCTTGCACCATGCTCCATGATGTTCTTGTTCATACACATTGAAGGACTAATTCCCTACTCAGGGTGGTGTTTATTATGCTTTTGGTTCTTCTTTCTTTTTCTCCAATTTATTCAAATTCTAGTAATTCATTAAGTCCAAGTTCTATACATATCAGGTCCTATCTTTTTCAAGGGTATTTAATCAGCACCATATTAGCTTTTATTACTTCTAAATCACATTTATGGGTTAATGTCATAACAAAAGACTAAGTTAAATTGCCTCTATAACAACATGTAGTGGAATATCATGCAAAATATCATGCAAAATATCATGATATTGTTATGCATGTGTGAGGATGATGTCATGACACAAAAAATATAATGACTAAAATTAGTAATTCTCTTGAGTATTAGGAATCGACATGAAAATATTGTTGCAACATAAAATAGCTTTGTAATATTGAAATATTGCAATTTTAATTTTGTATCATTAATATCACAACCTTGAAAAGTATTTCAAGACTGTATATTATCATTCAAGCATTGTTATGACTCTGTTTCAATGTTGAGACTAAGATTCAATGTTTTCCTATCATGATTTAAAAATAATATCATGACCAAATATATATTTTAAAGCAAATACAATCATGACACAAAAATATTGTCATGACCATGAAGAAGTGTGTTTGTTAGATTTAATGCATGGTTGACTTCCCTAGTTTTTATTAAAACTCATTAAAAAATCATGTTTATGAAATCCTTGTCTTTTAGCCCCATTTATCATATTAATACTACATGAAATAAGTCAAAATTATCCATAACAATATGATAATTCCTGTGCCAAATAGTCATACCACTTAGTCTTTATGTTGTATGACTTAATCTTAGTCTCTTATAACCTGGTCTTAGTGTTTTACAACTTATTGTTTGTGTCATATGACTCAGTCTTAGTATCCTATGAATTAGTCATGATTTCATATGAATTTTTCATGATGCCAGACTACTTAATCATAGTATTGTACAACTTAGTCATGGTATCATATGCCTTAGTCATGGTGCCAAATGACTTAGTTATGGTGTCATACAACTTGGTCATGATGTCATATAATTTAGTCATGGAATCATACATTGTAGTCATGGTGTCCTATTACTTAGTCATAGTGTAATACACCTTAGTGATAGTATTGTATGACATATTCATGGTAGTGTATGACTTAGTCATAGTGTTGTATGACTTAGTCATGGTGCCATATGACTTAGTCATGGTGGCATACAAGTTAGTCTTGGTGTCATACGACTTAGTCTTGGTGTCGTATGAGTTATTCATGGTGCCATATGACTTATTCATGATGTCATACAACTTAATCATGGAGTCACATGACTTAACCTTGGAGTCACATGATTAAGTTGTGTTGTTGTAGCACTTTACCATGGTGTCATACAACTTTGTCATGTAGTCCTACAAGTTTTTCTTGGTGTTGAATGAATTCATCATGGTGTCATATGACTTAGTCATTTTGTTGTACGATTCAATCATGGCATCTTATGACATAGTCATGGTACTATATGACTTAGCTATGGTGATATTTGACTTAGTCTTGGTGTAGTATGACTTTGTCTTGGAAACATATGGTTCGATCTTTGTATCCTATGACTTAGTCTCGGTGTCCTATTACTTATTCATGACATCATATAACTTAGTCTTGGTGTTGTGTGACTAAGCCTTGGAGTCATAACATTTAGTCATAGTGTCAAATAACTTAATCATGGCATGGTACACCTATATCATGGTGTCGTATTACGTAGTCATGGTGTCTCGTGACTTAGTCATTATATCATATGAATTCATCATGGTGTTGTATGAATTAGTCAACATAGCATATCACTTAGTCACTGAATTGTACAACTCAATCATGATGTTTTACACCTTAGTAATGGTGTCATTAGACTTGGTCATGCTTTCGTATAATTAGTCATGGTGCCATATGATTGGCTTAGTGTGGTATGACTGAATATTAGCATTGTATGGTTCAGTAATGGTGTAATACACATTAGTCTTGGTGTAATAGAACTTAGTCTTGGTGTCATATGATTTAATCTTGGTGTCATATGATTTAGTCAAGGTGTCATACCTACTTACTCGTGATGACGTATGACTAAATCTTGGTGTCATATGACTTAGTCATGGTGACATAAGACCTAGTTATGGTGTCATACCACTTAGTCATGGAGTGGTATGACATAGTGAAGGTATCATACGAGTTAATCAAAGTGTCATATCACTTACTCATGGTGTGACACAAATTAGTCACGGTGTCCTATGCCTTAGTAATACTATTGTATGACAATCTTGGTGTCATATGAGTTAGTATTGGTGTAGTATGACTTAGTAATGGTGTCATATGAAGTCAAGATAGTATCAGCATTACTTAGTCATTTTCTTCTATGACTTATGGTGTCATACTAGTTATTCATAGTGTCATACTACTTATTTATGGCATCATATGAGTTTTCCATGGTGTCATACAACTTAGTCATCATGTCATTTGACTTAGTAATTATTTTGCATGACTTATTCTTTGTGATATATGCCTTTAAGAAGGTGTTTTATGACTTATTCATAACTTATTCATTGTATCGTACAACATTGTCATGGAATTGTAGGTATTAGTCACCGTGTCGTATGACTTAGTCATGGTTCTATATGACTTAGTCATGGTTTCGTATGACTTAAAAACTGGGTGTCTTACAAGTTCACCATGGTGTCATACAATTTACTCATGGCGATGTATGACTTAGTCTTGATGCCGTAAAACTAAGTCATATTGTTGTATGACTCATTTATGATGTCATATGACTTATTTAAGGTATCAAACAACTTAGTCATGGTTCAATATGACATAGTCTTAGTGGTGTACTACTTAGCCTTGGTGTTGTATGGATTTTCTTTGGTGTCAGACAACTTAGTTAGTGTCATATAATTTAATCATGGTGTACTACTTGGTCTTAGTATCATAGAACATATTCATTAAATCATATGACTTAGTCATTGTGTCGTAGGACTTAATCATGGTGTCATACTAGTTCATCATGGGGATGTATGATTTAAAAATGGTCTGGTACCACTTAATCATGATGTTGTATTACTTAGTTTTAGTTTTCTATAAACTAGTCAAGGAGTTTTAGAACACAATACTTCACCATGACAATGTCATAGTGATGTATTCATAGGACATACTGATGACTATGTCAAGGTGTATAATATCCACCCCTAAGAAGACGACACCATCACTAAGTCATGGTGATGTGTTTGTAGGACATAATGATAGCATGATATGATTTAGTCATGTTGTCGTATGATATTGTCAAGATGTTGTACGACTTTGTTATATTGTCATATGAATTAGTCATGGTGTTGTATGATTTAGTCACTGTGTCATACAACTTAGTCATTTTGTTGTTTGACTTTGTCATAATGTCATATGACATAATCATGGTGTTGTACGACATTTTCAAGGTGTTGGATGATTTAACCATGGTATCATATGACTTATTCATAGTGATATTTAACTTAGTCATGGAATCATGTGACCTAGTCATGGTGTATATGACTTGGTCATGGTTTCATTTGACTTAGTCATGGTGTAGTGAGACTTTGTCATAGTGTCGAATGACTTTATTATGGTATCATATGGTCTAGTTATGGTGTTGAATGACTTAGTCATGGTTTCATATGGCTTAGTCATGGTGTCATGTGACTCTGTGATTGTGTCGTACAACTTCGTTATGAAGTGGTATGACATAGTGATGATTCAAGATGACATAGTGGCATGACATACTTGAATGACTTAGTCATGGTATCATGTTTCCTCATCATGGTATCATAGGGTGTAGCTCTTAAGCCTCCTCCTCTATGGATATATTTGGGAATTTGTACTAAACTAATGTTGATTTAAAATTTATGTAATTTGAGACATGTGATGAGAATTAGTTTTATTTATGAATAAATGGATTGTTTGATTTATTTTATATTATATTTATTGATTGTTGGTGATTAAATAAACCTTGAATAAAGGTTGTAACTTTGTGAGATTGTTATGATGGAAGGTGATAAGTAAACTATCAGCTCACTCATGTATATTGATAGGAAGGATGTAAAATTTTTTATGATTATGATGCATGAGATAAACCTAAAATTTGGGTTTGTTAATCATTATGACAATGACACTTACAAAAACAAAAGTATGAAGACTTTTACATATCAATCTATTGTACATGTCTTAGAAGAACTAATTCTTGATTTGGATAGATATTATAAAGAATATTCTCCAATGAGGTTTAGCTTTAGTATGAGAGTTGCATCATCATCAAGGAGGATGGCAACAGATAATATTTGGGATATGCATTAGTGATTGGTCGCTCACAAGATGATAACCACCCTTTAGAGTTCCCTTTACTCATATAGTTTTTATTAATAAAACTTGAATAACAAATATTAATTATGTGATTATGATGCTTACAAAGCTGAAAGTTCTAATACTTACAAACTATGTCAATTATTAATCTTTATGATAATAGAGGTTAGAGAATAAAAATGTGCATGCAAAGCAACTATCAAGGATAGTTAATGAAATTTCCTAAAAGATATGATATTTTGAATGATTCTTGAATAAAGATCAATTATTTTCTCTGTAGTGATGTATTGAGGGGACATCTACGAGGGGACCACAATTAGGATGCACTCAATTGTGACAACCAACTTGAATGTCATTTGGAGAAAGAGTCATTGCACGACACTCTAACCTTTGTTCTGTGTCTATTAGAATATAAATTGAATGACTAAATAAATGGACTTAAAATTGTTTAACAATCTGAATATCAAATATACTAAAAATGAGTTGTCTCATTGTTAAATAATTACTTGCATGATATAAGTTCACTTTACTACTTGTATGATTAATATACTTGTGGTTCTTTATTGATGAGATACAATAATTAATGAACTTTTGAGATATTACTTAACTGATAAAATTATGTGACGTAACAAAATTACAATATTCTACAACTTGGTTTTATTATGGTATGACTTAGAAACACAATTATGTGACGTAACTACTTGTATGATATCTATTGTGATGACGTGGTGATAACTTGAAATAACATACAAAAATATAATTAAACATCATTTTTATCATAGTTTTCAAGCCTTGTTGAAAAGACATGAAAGCATGAAGAAGAATGAGTGAGTGAGTGAGTGAGTGTGTGTGTGCATGTGTGTGTCTGTGTCTGAGAGAGAGAGAGAGAGAAAGTTCTTAAAGAAAAAAAACAAAAATGTTCCAAAATGAAATGATCTTCACACTATTTTTTTTTATTTTTATAGATATGGGGAAAGAATAAATGTTAAAAGGGAATAATAAAGAAACATAATAGATATTAGATACAGTAGGTGATTTCCCTTCAGACACAAGCATGTGAAACTTTTTATTTAATTTTTAATATTTCTTATGATTACTACAAAAAAAAAGCCCAAATAGCTAGGGAAATGTCACTAGCTATTTGGGCTTATTCCGTGGCTAAAATAAAATAATGACATATTAACGAGAAAACCAATCATTAGCTAAAGTGCTTGTTGCAAAATATTAATGAGAAAAAAAATTCCTAGCAATTTTTTGAACGACAGAAATTCCCTAGCTAATTATATTTTTTTCCTTGTTAATTTTGATCGTAATTAAGAGTAGTAATTAATATTTTTCAACTGAACATATATCGATAATTCCCTAGCTAAATTAGCAAGGGAAAAATCCTTAGCTATTTTTATTCCAAAACTATTTTCATAATTTTATTTTTTTACAAAAAATTTGATTACATATTTTTGAATTTTTATAATAAATTGAATAAAAATATATACTATAAACCATTTTTTATAATTAACAAAAAACTATAGTAGTTTAGAAATCATTCTGATACAATAATTACATAGTTAAAATAAAAACATAACATAAGTATATAATCATTTAAAACAAAATCATCATCCTCATCATTAACTGATGCATTTGTGCTAGCCTCTCCTGCGTGGTTTCACCACTAGAACTCGGTATGCTATCTGCTACCTCAAGGCTGCTAACTGTGACTCTATATAGGACATCTACTATTGTATTGCATCTGATACTACTTGGAAAAATTATGTTGAACTTCCTCAACAACATAATTATCAACCCCAAACACTAAATTTAAAGCCCCAAACCTGTCATTGAGCGAACAACTGGAGCAAAATGGAAAAAAAAGAAGGGAGCTTTGCCTATCCATTATGCACCCTTGTTGTTGTAGTTGAGCAACCAGCATCAGTATCAAAATGACCACCTTAATAAACAAACAAACACTAGAAACAGGCACCACAACTGGGAGGCAAGTAGCACAAATTTGTGTTGGCTCGCACTAAAGAAAGTAATCTGGCATTCTTCTAGTCACAAGCGCTCATCTTCTCAGTGCAGGCTCAAACTACATCAATTTTAAGGCTCAGATAGCATCAATACAAACACTAAAATTCTCATTTCATAGCAGAAACATTTCAAAAGACAAAAATAAAATTAAAATCAAAATCAAAATCAAAATCAAAATCAAAATCAAAATCAAAATCAAAATCAAAAAGAAAATCAAATTAATAAACCAAAACCTATATGAACGTCTAACACTTGAAGTCATCAACTTCCAAAATCATTGTCATGTTTCCACAGTGATAACAATAATTTGGTGCACTAAACACAGATACCACTTTTTGTTCATGGCCCTAATTGTAACCATCCATGACAAGTTGGTGAGCTCGAGCAATAAGCTATAGATTGTTCTTCTAGTTAAACTGGCCAGATATGTCTTGGAGAAGGAGAAAGGTGAGAGTGGAGGTGAAGGAAAAGCACAAGCGGGCCTTATTAAGTACGTAAAGAAGGAACAATGATGGTTGAGCATTACTTGGCCAAAAGTGTAGTCGATGCTTCTCGGAGAGATCCCCCTGCCGCATCGATCATCAAGATAATACCACAAGAGATCACACATTGGGCCCTTGTGAAGAACTTCTTGAACATGATCAAAGTTGTGAATGTTATCTAGCATTTCAATGGAAAAAGATAATCCCCCATGTAGACAAAAGATTTCCAACTCAACCAAGGCAGTCAAGGGGAAATAATCAAATGGATCGGTGAAAATCTTTTAGACGTTAGCATTGCCATACTTCTATAGGAACTCGTCATAAAATCCATAAAATTGAGTAATTTGCTGACTTTTGTGATTGCCCCTCAGGATTGTGATCTGCTATGGATAAAGCACTTTAAGAGCCACTAGGAGTGAGAATGTCTTGACTGAATAATATCCACAATCAACATAATCCTGCATCCAACTCAACATTTGAGACACCACACTTTTTTTAATGAAAGCAAAGAATCATGGTTAGGTTAGTCGGCCAAGCAAAGAACAAAACCAGAATCAAGATCTATGATGTCACCAAATAAATCTTCTCTTGTTTAGCTATACATAGGCAAAAATCATGTGCCCAAGTTGCTCACTGTTCCTTCTTCATGAAGTTAGGAGATAAGAGCTTCGAAACTACAAATTCAGTAAAAGACTTGCAATGGGGTAGCTCTTTCAACTTATTATCGCATATTATTCTTTGCCTATCTGATGGATCCATTTAAAAAACAAGAACATTTAACGATTAATTGAAATTGAAGAATAGTGCCATGGATTCTCATTAGGGGGTGGTGAAGATGATGGATGTTGGCATACCTGTATATTATTTCCTTTTATATAGTCCGACATATTTTTTACAACATAAGAATGAGATAATTCATCTTTATCTATACCAATAACTTTTATGAGAGCATCTGAAAGAGGAACAGGAAGCTAGAAATCCAAAAGTTTTCTTCTCTTGTTTCTCACTCATCTTTGATTCATCATCCAAAGATGTGAAGCATTAATATTTATTTAGACACATTACAAACTGACTTCACCATGACATATTTAACCCTCAAAAATATTTACTTGTCTCATCTTATTCCTCCCTTTTCTTTGATTCCTTATTCTTTATAATTAACAAAAATCAAAAATAATTCAGAACTAAGATTGATACAAAAGTTACATGGTCAGAACAAAAACATAACATAGTTTCATCATCATTTAAAACAAAATCATCCTCATAATTAGCTGATGCATTTCTGCTAGCCTCTCCTATGTGGTTCTACTGATGGAACTTAAAATGCTATCTATCGCGTCAATGCCACTAACTATGACTCCATATAGGATATCTGCTGTTGCATTATAAATTTAATTTTTTTCATCTCATCATTCACTTCTTTTATTTCCTGCTTTTCTTCCTTCAAATGAGTAATCTGCTCATCCTTTTTTTTATTCTTGTCTCCATAAATACAAAACATTCATGTTTCCATTACTTGTTGTTCACCACCTCATCCACCACTACTGTGACAGAGGAATTAAAAGTATGACTGCTACAACAAAATTCCACTCCCTTCAAGTCGATGCCATACACTCGCTACTTCTTCTGACCTCTTATGGTCTCCAAATAAATAGGATTATAGTTAATTGGTTGAAGAACCATAAAACCCTCAACATTCTAAGATGCAGTTATCATAGGTTTCTCCATGAGTTCCTATGATAAAATAGAAAAAAAATAGTATTCTAGATATAGATAAAATAAATTTAATATTTTTCATTCTACACAACTTTCAAAATTTACTATAGCATTCTAAAAGATTATTACTATAAAAAATTCTTACAGCAATCATCTAAAGCTTGTTATCAACCAATTGCCCATCCACTTTTTTCACATGCATCTTCCTGAAAATCTCATAAAAATTAGGATCTCGACCCAATTCTCCAACCTAAAGTATGTATTTATTAAGTCAAAAATTAACAAATGCTAGAAAATTAAGCTAAAATAATAAAACCACGCACAGATTTGATTTAATTGGACTATTATGCTAACTACTAAATATATAAATATTTTAAACTAATAAATTGTACAAAATCTTGAGTGTGCTCAATGCTTGACTTTGACCCTCCCGTGTGTGGAGACATTCCTTTACCTGGTCTAGCTACCTTAGTTCATCAGTTTTTGCCGTCTATCTTTGATTTTTTCTTCGCATCTGGCTCCTGCCAATACTTAAGCCACTCAGGACACTCATCCTCAAGTATAAAATCAGGTGTATCTTTTATACTCTTTAATTTATGGATAAAATCTGAGTACCGTTCATTAGTTTTGCTCTCTCTCAATTACTTTATCTATATATCAAATTTGGGTGCCCATGTGTACTGATTATATATATAGAAAATTCACAAAAAAAAACTATATTAATAACAAGAACATTATTATTTTATGCTTTAATTAATAACTAACATGATAGTTAACTAATTAGATAATTAATTTTTATAACTTTTGATTCTTTGTTTTTACCTGAAAGTCAATAAAGTTAGTTTCTTTTGTCGATTTAGAAATTTTCTTCCATGTGAATGCTTTAGAATCAACCATTTTCTTGAAAGACTTTGTAATTATAACCGAACACTTGTGAGATGGAATGAGACTATAAAAATAAATGAATAATATTGAAAACAAGCAATTAATAACTATATATAAAAACAAAACTACTAACAGGAACATCATAATTTTTAATTCAAGTAATATTTACACATTTCTTATACCTCTCATCCATAATCTCTAATACTAACTTAGCACTGCCTGCATAGGAAGACATAGCATTTGATAATGTCGATGGTGCTATAAATGGGGGAACTATCAGTGTAAAATATGGTATAGAAGATGGTGATGGATCACAAGTGTGTGTAGGAGGGACAATGAGTGGTGGCATTATATCTGATAAAGGTAATAGTAAAGGTATTAATGATAGTGATGGTGATGGTGATGTTGATGTTGAAATTTGGATATGATGTAAAATACTAGATGAGTTTTATCCATTTCAGCATCCACATCCACCTCTACCATGCCCACGTTCTTTAGGCACCATCTACTCTACAAAAAATAAAAATATAGAATAAATAATGGAGATATAATGAAAATATAAATTGATATTGTATGATGAACAACGATGCATTTTAAAATAATACAGATTAATGGATTTAAACAAAATATAGAAAGTCTTTGAAACTATAATATTCTAATAGAATTATAACAGTTTAATTATTGGAATCACTATCATCCTTTAATAGATCTTCTGACATTTCATTTGCTTCTGATGGAAGTTTCAACTCATCTTCAGATAGAAAATGATAATCTTCAATTTCTATTAGGCCACCATTTGAGTCACATAAATTTTCTGGATTTTAATCTACATGCACAGGTTCAATATTATGTATGTCATCTTCTTGAAATGCCGATGCAATAGCTAAGTTTGTACTTTTTTGTTGATTGTTTGTACTTCAAAATTTGATCGAGTTTTGATTTTGCAAATGGCCCACCAGTCACTCTTATCACCAGATAAACTTGGATATGTACAATAATATACTTGAGTGGCTTGAACTGTCATAATAAATGGCTCATATCGATTACATCTGTGCTTATGGTTAACATCCACTAGCTTATAATCAGAATAAATCTTTGAACCCACATTTCGTGTCGGATCAAACCACTCGCATCTTAATAATACAATCCTATTATTTTCTAGTCCAGGATACTCTAACTAAATAACTTCTATGAGTTGACCATAATAATCAAATCTCATTTGCACTATAACTTGAGTCTTTAATGCACATACTACTATTCATAGTTACTTTAGAAGAACCATGCCCTATTGTGTGAAATTTATATCCATTGATAAAATACTCAGGATAGGTTGTCACATATCTAAACGGGCCTTTACTTAGATTCTGTATGAATATGTTAACATCTTTATTTAAAAAGATTATTTGTTTATTGCATAAATTCAACAAATGATGTTAAAAACTAAAAGATACTAATAAATCAAATATTTTAAAAAATTAAAGCTTAATAATTCTCACATAGTTCTTGAACCAATTTGCAAATTTTGATTCTAGCATAGAATCGACCTCATGGCTAGAAATGGTTGGTTGCTTATGCTTCAACTGCTCAACATAAACACTGCACAAAAATAAATAGAGGGAGAACAATGGATATCAAATTTTAATTATTCCTTTTTAGGACAAAATTATCGTATGATTAAACCTACAACCATTTTGGGTATAAATACTCAATATATGATGCAATCTTCTCACAATTAAGTAAAACATAGCTCCATGTTACCTTGTACTCTTCATCTGTCATATAACTTTTCTTTGCTCTTCTGGATGTTCTTCCAGGGTGCTTGAAGATAGGTAGCTTGTCCATAGCTTCATCTTCTACCAGCACATGACCTTCATCATTCTGAGGCACATTTATATTCTTTATATTGACTTGATCCTCAAAATAATAAGAACAAAAAGATGATGCTTCTTCTACTAAATATGCTTTGCAAATTGAATCTTTAACTTTTTCCTTGTTTCTAATATTCAATTTCAACATAAGAAGATATCTACAACCATTATGTTAGGTTTCAATTAAAACAAATTACAATATTAATTTATGCTTGAAATAATAAAACACAGCTACTTATATTTATTCACCTCTATAAAGAATACATCCACCTATATTATAGTGGCCCACCTATCCTTGCTTCATATGCCAAATGGATTGGCAAATGCTCCATTGAGTCAAAAAATCTTAGAGAGAATATCCATTCAAGCTTACAAAGAATGAGAGGTATGTCATTCTCTAGTCTCACCATGTCATCTATTTTGATTGTAGTTGCAGTTATCTATTTGAAGAACAAACTAAGTTCTATAAGGACTTTCCAAATACTTAGGGAAAGTATTTTATGGAAAACAATTGGTATTAATCTCTGCATAAAGACATGAAAGGTATGACATTTCATTCTAAATAACTTAAGATTCTTCATATCCACACATTTGCCCATATAAGAAAATATCCATCAGAGAATTTCAAATTTTTAATGCATTCACACATTGTCTATCATGCCTTCTTATCAAGTGTGTAACAAACTTTAAGGTATATTTCTGTAGCCTCATTTTGTTTCAATTCAGGATGCCGACAGTAATAATTCAACTCTTGTCTTGATTTAAGTGTCCTTTGTTTTTCCATCTACATTAAGGAAAGTGTTGAAAATATTGACAAACACATTTTTTTTTCAATATACATTACATCCAATTTATGACGAATTAAATTGTACTTCCAATCGGGCAAGTCTCAAAGAATATTGTGTTTCCTCCAGCCAAATGTTTTGCATATTGGTCCATTAGTTCCAGTAGCACCCATTTTAGTTATATTCTTTAGACCCAAATTCTAAATCTCTGTCAAGATATCATCGCTTGAACGAATAATTGGTGAAACTATCATCACTATTTTATTTTTCGAAATGCAGTTCTATTTCTATGGAATGAATGATTTGTAAGTTGAAACATACAATTGTTATCAAACCATGATTGTTTATCACTGAATTTGAGGGTAAATGTATAAGACATTTCCATGTAATACTGATATGCTAGTAATCCTATAGTACTCCAACCAGATAATTTTGAATATGTAGGAAAATCACTTACCATCCACATAAGGGCCCCTCGCATGATGAAAATTTAATTCTTTGAAATGTCATATGTATGCATGCGAACATCACACAAATGATTTAACTTTGCTATAAGAGGCTGTAAGAAAATATCCAACATGTATTTTGGTTTTTTTGGCCCTAGAATTAATATTAATAGAAACATATATTGCTCCTTTATACACAACCCGGAGGTAAATTATAAGGTGTCGCTATCACTGGCCATGTTGAATTTTGTTGTTCAGATTGGCCAAATGGCTGAAAATTATCAGTGCAAAGACCTAATCTCACATTTCAACTTTCAGTTGTAAAATCTTAATGTATATAATTTAAATGCTTCCAAGCATTTAAATTATATACATTATGCTCAGAATGCCACATCATATCATGTACTATAGCATTTGATGCATATAGTCTCTATAATTGAGGAATTAAAGAAAAGTAATACATCTTCTTAAATGCAACTTTCATCTTTTATCGCACATCTACAACACAAGGTGCCTTCTTAAACCGAAGATGATCACAAAACTTACAGCAAATAAAATCACTATCACAACCCCAATATAACATACATCCATTGAAATAACAATCAATTTTCTCCACTAGTAGACCCATACCTCATAGTAACATTTTAGTGTTGTAAAGGTTGTTAGTGACCAAATTATTATTCGAAACAATCTCATTCATCAGTTTTGTCACTCGATCAAATAATTTCTCAGACATGAGATTTTTTGACTTCATGCTGATAAGTCGAGCCACAAGTGATAATTGCAAATGTGTTTTATAACTAGGCCACAACCCATCATCTACAGCTTTAAGCATATAATAAAATTTATGAGCTTCAGGATTATGTGGTTCATCCATGCAATCCATATTGAAGTCAGCACCACTAACTTCCATGACCATTCTATGGTATGTGTTTGATGCTTCTTCGTTACATACATACGATTCACTACCTTCATTTTGGTCAATGTTCAGAGCCATTGTACTTTCCCCATAATAAATCCAAACAAAATAATTTGGTACAAATCCATATTTAGCCACATAGTATCTAATAGTCTTTACATCATGAAAAGGCATATTCTGACACTTGCAGTTGTTACATTGACACTTAATTTTATCTCCATTCATACATCTCAATTGATTACATGCAAAGTTGATGAAAGTTTCTAGTTCACTCAAAAAATCTTTATTAAAAATTCCATTCATAAACCTTTTGTACATCCATTGATGATTTGAACTCATTTTGCCCTATTATATTTGCAAAGAATAATGCTCAATCATAATTCTGAATAAAACATACAATAACTTTAAATAATACTAATAACTAAATAAAATCATTTATAGATGAATATGCAATGATAAAATATCATGAATATCTAGGCAATACATTTTTAGAATCTACATGAAGAAATAAAGCGTTTATTAGCATGCTAAAGATTAAAAGATATCACACTATTACTAGATGAAGAGAAAAAACCACGAGAAAGGACAAGAAAGGGAAGCAAAAAAGAAAGGAATTGAAAGTTTGAAGGAGTAACCTTCTCACTTCTCAATGAAGATCAAAGAGCAAAATTTCTACCGTGGTTCAACTTAATATCTGAATATTAAAATAAATAAGAAAGAAAAAATTAATGGAATGAAGATCCAATTCCAAGAACTATTGGCAAATGAATTAATGAAAAATTCAGATATGAACAATAAAAGATTTGGACAAGAAAACATATCATACAAAGCATTCAACTAGAAGACATAGATGTGAAGCAAGCTACAAATACAGATTCCTAGCATTACAAAAATTGATTGATTAGAGATACAAATAATTACAGACATTAACATTAACATAATTTGTGGAACACTACAATCAAAAGACAATTTGGTAAAGAAAACTTACGAAGATAAGAAGAATGAGAATTAAGCAAAACTAGTTACTAGAGAGCTCTAAGTAATTCTATCACATCCTACATTAAGTTTACTAACAAGATAGAGATTATACATGAATATAATCTAGTAAAACTAAAGCTTAATATAAAAGAGACACATGGCTTAAATACCAAGAGTTAAGGCCAACGATATGCATAAATAAATAGTTAATTGAAGTAGCAGTCTAAAGACACACCATCTTATAAACTAAAGAACTACTAAAAAAATAAATGTGCAAAATACATCTATCCTAATATTAAAGTAATTTACTTGGTGATTATTTACATACACATCAATTATACCTAAACAATACGAAGGAAATGAACTTATTCATTTAGCAAAAATTATATATATGGCCATCACTTATATATTTTAGCCGATTAGGTATTAAAAAAAAGCTACATTTAGCCGGAGAGGGCTATTTTTCACAATGCCCAATTAGTTAACGAGTAAATCAACCAAATGGTCATATTATAAAAAGCTTTTAAAACAAGTTAATAAATTTCATCAAACAATAACATGGCTATAATTGCAAATAGCTTAAAAAATAATTTAATATATTCATATTATAATTTTACACCAAAACAAAAAGTTGCATATATATAAATGACAAAAAATACAATGATACACATAAATACAAACAAAAACTATACATAGATTTATGTGTGTGTGTGTGTGTAGCATAAATCAAGAGTATCATCATCCGCATAAAAAATTTATTAACATACGCTAAATCTAAAATAGCTGAAAAGAAAAAAAATAAAAGGAAAACATATGCATATGCTATATCAATAGTATCATATATCAAAAGTATTATATTAAGCATTAATGATAATTTTTGATTTTTGTTTATCATTAATTTTTTATTGCTAAATGTTGAATTTATCAAAAAATTTGCTACTAGAATAACATTAAATCTAACATATCACACCAATATTAAAGTATTTCTTCATATGGAGATTTATGATCCAATAAACAATTTTAATTATAAAACTTTACTTTGATATATATTTATTCTCAGTAATAATCTCAGAATCAACATTAGATCATAGTCAACATTTTGAAAGTCATTATTAAATGACATATTTCATCTTGTTTGATTTTTTTTATCATTTAGTTGTGCAATATTATTTTTGATAATTTCTAATTTTTTGTATGTGTGACAAAAAAAATGGCAAGTTTTTTGTGTACAGAAGTATATTAGTACACATGTTTCATTATAAACAAAAAAAATGTGCATGCAAAGCAAACATAGACTACACTAAATAAGCACTTCACAAGCACCACACATCTACTACTTTGGATATATATACTATATGCACATTTAAAAAAAACAAAATGGTATACTCTATTACTAATCAAATTATATATCATATTACTCATGTGAATATTATATAATGATGGAATAACTACTTATTATAAATATATACATGAAATAAGTCACCATGCATGGCTAGTGTGCTTTGAGAATGCATGGTATCTTTCTCTTCTTTGAATTTAAAAAATTACAGTACTTTGCTATTCTTCTCCTCTAGTTAGTATTTTCTTTGTCCTCTTTTACTATTCTTCTTCAAATTTCAGAGCTAGCACACTTTATATTGATTTGAAATCCATTAAACCTTAAAAAAATAATCATTAAAAGAAAACAACTTCACACTTTTAATTTATCATTAACACACAAGAACTCAACAAAAAAAAACACCATTTAGCTCACTGCCAAATTTAAATTTGCAAAACTCATTACTAATTTCTCATTAAATTATAATGAAAATAAACAAAATAACACGTAAAGAGAAAGAGAGATAGAGAGAGAAATGTTCTTTGTTTGATATGGTTCTTTGAAATGATGCTGTGATGGTGGTGTGTTCTAAGAGAAGTTCTTTGTTTGATACAGTTCTTCGGAATGATGCTACGATGGCAGTGTATTCTGAGAGGCAAAAGTTTTTTAGAAGTTAACTGACCTAATTACGTAGAGATGGCCAGACGGGGGGATAGATGGGCGATAAATGAAAAATATTAGAAAACAATATTTTTTTTATATTTAACCATTAATTATATTATTTCATATATAAATACATTTATGATAAATAGTTTAAGAAATTTGTAGGGTTATTTTTTATAATATTATTTATAAATTAAAAAAATAAATTATAGAAATAACAAAATTAATTAATGGTTATAATAATGGAGAAAATAAATAATATTACTAATAGCCATGAAAACTATTTATTGGTAATTATATTTGTATATTATTTTATTTATTAGAAAAACATATTATTTCATATAACCATTGATAAATTATATAAATGTATAACCATACAAAATATATAACATCTCAATTAAATAAAAAATAAATAACCAAGTAAATAATGAATAAGTGACATATCAATAATATTCAAACAACTAATAAAATATCTGACCATAAAAATAAAAATATATAATCTCAAGATTATCCAAAACAATAAAATTAAAAATTAATTACTTAAAAATATAACTCATAAAATAAGACTACAAATAAATCCATTAATAAAAAACAGACAAAAGTAACCAAATTTCAACTTGTATATTACTATAACAAATAATTTTAGATAATTTTTTAGGAGTTATTTCAATATAAAAAAAAACAAGTAGAAAATATTAATCAAATAATAATTTTCTATACTATGATTATTAACTTCTGAGTTAATAATCATACATCTAATTAAAAAAATGAGTTACGAAGACTATAGTAGAAAACAAATGAGAAGTGTCAACAATTTTTTAAAAAGGATTTCTTTACTTCTTTAAAGTAAGCATCACAATAGAAGAGCTCTATGAATAGTCTTGAATGACAATGATAATTGACTTCTCTCTCTCAATAACCAATAATACTCTCAGCTTCATTCATAAATAAAACTACTAATACCCTTCTATGATATATCATTTCTTCATATGATATATACATTATAGAGATAATCTCTTGTGTTATATATATAATGACAATGATAATCTCTTGTGTTATACATTATAGAGATAATTTCTTCATATGATATATCATTTCTTCATATGTTATATATATATATATATATATATATATATATATATATATCATTTCTTCATATAAATAGTCTTGAATAAAACTACTATTCTCTTAGTTGCACATTTATATTAAAGTATAAACTTTTATATATAATGGCATATGATTATATAAATATACAAGTATTTAGATATAATATTGTGTTTAAAATATTTTTATAAATGTTACATATATATAAATATATATATGTAATACTTTTATACATATTATATAGTATATATATCACATTTATATAAACATTATAAATATAATATATATATATATATATATATTATGTGTGTGTGTGTGTTATATAAATGTTTAAAAATATGTTTAAACATTTTAAATGTTATATAAATGTTATATAAACAATTATATAAATGGATAGTATTATGTAAATGATGTATAAATATTTATAAACATGTATACATATGTATAAATATTTATATATAACATGATATGTTTATATAAACATATCAATGTTTATATATAATGTTATACATTTATATATATTAAAGTATAAACGTTTATATATAATATCATATGATTATATAAATGTATAAAAGTTTATATATAATGTTATGTGTTTATAATATTTATATAACTATTATATTCCTACAAATTTATAACCATACAAAATTTATATAAATTTATAAAAGTTTGAGTTGGATATAAATTTAAAGCAAAAGATTAATAATTTTTATAATATTTAAAATATAATTTTTAAAATAAAATTTTTAAATATTATCTCTTGATAAAATAAAAATTAATTATATTTTAACATAACATAAAGTCAACTTGATAATTCAAGCAGCACAACTTGAGTCGGTATTCACTTGCAAACTAAGAAACAAAGATATAGGTTGAGTATTTTCGACCTACTAAATCAATGTAAGCAACCAAACTCTCTAAGATATTAGTTTTGCCTAACTTAATTGCCAATAAAACTAATAAATATTTTGGCTTAACCCAAAATATCATCTCTAACACAAGCATAATAAAGAGTCAAAACTTTCATCACTTGTAAACTCTTTTGAATCATACACCAAAAAATATATGATATTTTCTTTTGATTAAATTGTACTAGAATAAATAAAATATATTGCGTTAAACAATGATTTAAAAAATAACATTTAATAAAATACTCACATTTCATCCTATGCATTATTTGTGTCAGCCATCATTCATACAAATTTTATATAATCCTAAAATCAATTCTTTCTCTAGTAAGCCTGGTAATTATGTTGAATGTATGGTAACTTGAATTGAAGTTGAGATTAACATTAAATTGTTGTTCATGGTTTACGGTGTTGTACATACAGGTTCACCAATCTATTTCAAATTTTTAAATACCTATAACCTAATTTATGCAATTTAGAATATTTACATGCTTACAACCTGTAGAATTAATAATGCTTGTATGATTTACCATGGCCAAAAATGCTCCTACTGTCAACCGAGCACCAACACCCTTAAATTCTCGTATTACAAATGAAATATCATCAAATCAAACTTCAGTTTAAAGTTGAAAGGTAGAAAAAAATAGTCATTTAATCATACAAACCTTGGTCAAAAAGAAAGTTTCCTAATGAAGCTAATGAAGAAAATTTTGGTGCAATGAAAACACAAGCAATGTTAATCATCTATTATAATTAGAAGCTACACTGGCATTCAATCTATACACTTTTACTTTTAAAAACAATAGTGTTAATCATCTATATGTGAGTGTGTATTAAAAAAAATTAGAAGAATTTACCTTGGACTTTTAATTTGGCTTACCCTCACTCAAGTAGTCGTCATACATGATTAAAACTAATGTTATTTATTTGGCTTAAAAATCAGAAGGATTTACCTTACTCTATGTGTGAGTGTGTGTATTTGTTTGGTGTATTCAATCTATACACGCTCACACTTAGTAGTCTTCAATTTTTCTTCTACCATAATATCACAAAAATAGTTATTAATTTACTATTATAAGATATGGAAGCATGTCTTTATAAGTTTCAAGAAGGCTTGTTAAAAACTAGGTTAAATATCATTTTAAGTTTCAAGTAAGAATGATAGACTGGAATATCATTATCAAATAACTAATCACATTCAATTTTAAATAAAACTATATATAGAAACAAAGGAAATTACTATTTTAATAAAATTATTTGGGGGCTACCTCTATCAATTTGTGCATGAAGAAAAATAATAATGATATAAATATTTGGAGACAATCAAAATAGAACCCATAAACATGGTTTTTTTTTCTTAAGTTATAGAAGTAGAAAACAATAAGCATACTTTTTTTTCTTAAGCTACAGAAGCATAAAACAATAAGCATACTCTTTTATTTGAAATTCATAAAATCCTAAAAAATTATTCATAAAAAGAACAAAATCTACACTACCCATATGTTGTTTCACTCATGGTGGAGAGTCAAAATCATATAAGTAACATGAAAATAGAAGAAAGAAGAAAAAAAATTGGGGGAAAATGAAAAAAAATAAAAACTGATTAATCTTTATAAACCAAACTTTGCTAGTAGAAATCAAATTGAGAGAGAGAGAGAGAGAGAGAAATATAATTAGTATTCTGAAGGAGAAGAGCATTGATAATCTTACATGGTAACAAGAAGAGGTAGAATTGTAAGTTGCTCCCGTTTCGCTCCTCCTCTCTTCGCAAAGATAAGAAATATGATTTTAGTGCTTGAATGCCCTATCATTTTTATTTTTCACGGAAACTAAAATTAAAAAAAAGGATGAAAATATATATATATAAAGAGAAAAATAAAAAAGTAAAAGAAAATTATAAAAATTAATTAATTTTTTTTAAAAATGAAATAAATTTTTATTTAACCATAAATGATATTATTTCATAAATAAATAAATTTATGGTTAATAGTTTATAAAATTTTAATGGTTATTTTTTGTAATATTAATTATAAATTAATGAAATGAATTTCAGAAATAAAAAATTTTATTAATGATTATAATAATGATGAAAAAAAAATTTATTAGTAATAACCATGAAAACTAATAATTGGTAATCAAATTTTCATATTATTTCATTTTTTAAAAAACATATTATTTAATATAATCATAAATAAATTATATAAATGTATAACCAGAAAAAATTTATAACATTTCATATTATTTATAATTTATGGTAAATTTATAATATAAGTTCATAAATAAAAAAAATAATATGATATTATAATAAAGTATTTCATATATATATATATATATATTATGGTTATAAATTTTTAAAAATGCATATTATTTTTTATGAATATAATATGAAATAATTATACAAGCATAAAATTTCATAATATTTGATATAATTTAATTTATAAAATTCCAAAAATTACTTAAAGTGAGATGATCATTAAAAAAAGTTATATTTATTATTTTAATAAAAATAGAATATTAAAAAATATAATATTAAAGAATTTACTCAATTGTTTAATTCTTATAAATTTCAATAGGGGCATAAAATAAAACTTGAATTCAAATCAACTTAGTGTCAGTTTGGTAGTACTTTTCAAAAGTGCTTATAGAGCTAAAAATAATTTTAAGTGTTTTTAGGACAAAAAAATATCATTAGTAATATTTTAAATAACTCTTTTGAAAACCTAAAAAAATAATTGAAGTTTTCTTTTAATAATCATATGAAGATTGTTTTTAAATCATCAATTTTTTTTTGATGTAATTAAAACATCTATGTATTTATCTTTAAATATCAATTTATTTTCTTTTAAATTTTATGAAAAATTTGAATTTTTTTTATAATTCAAAAATTTCAAATCTTTTAGCAATTATTTTTTTTAAAAGATTCCTATAATCATAAAAATATTTTTTTTAACTTTAAATAATATAAATATTTACTTGTTTATTCATTAATTCAGATATTTTTGTAAATATTTTTATTTAATCATACAATAAATTATTTTAGTTTTTTAGTAGTAGAAATTTTTATGTATGTTCATTTATTTATTAAAATCTCTTAAAAAATGTTTATAATTATAGAATTAATTATTTAATGTTTTTTAATACAAATATTAAAATATCATAATTAAATATTTCTGAAAAATATTTTGTTTACTTTTTAAAAAATTTTATAATCATAAAAATAGTTATTTTAGACTTTATTAATATAAATTTTTATTCGTATTTATATATTTTTGAAAATATTTATTTATAATATCCTAATTTTATAATTATATGAGGAGAATGTATCTTTCAAGGATCTCTCATCTATAAATCATACAAACCTTTAATATACAAAATTACATCAAATATTAAAATAAATAATATATAAAACAAAAAAATAAATCAATAAAGATTGATGATGGAAATAATCTCCAGCCCAAATAGTAAGGGAAAAAATTCCTAGTTAAATGCATATATTTTGTGAAAATTATCATTTAAGGACCAATCGCTTGAACTTAATATATAATCATAAAAATATTTTTCTAGAAAATTATTTAGCGAGGCATTTTCTCTCGAGCTAATTAGCTAAGGAAAATCCATCTCTAAAGTTGTTGCTAAAAATACCACCATTCTTTGTGCCAAAATCTACGATAATATTAGTTAGGGACATTTTTCAATCGAAAATATCCATTTCTAATCTCTCTCTAATCCATCACAAATCTGTTACAAATTTATAATTCAATATAAAATCAAACATCTTTTGCTATTCTCTAGCTAATTCCCTCACAAATTAGCTAGGGATTATTTTTCTAGCTAAATTTTCATAGCTAAATAGACAATTTCTTGTAGTGGATGAAATAGCTATAAGTCCAAATAAGTCAGAAAAATATTGATGCTTATTTGGTAGAGAATTTATCAAAATATTAGCAACTTGAGCTTTAATCTTAGAATAAACTAATACAACTTGATTCTCAACTGATTCCTTTATGAAGTTGTACTTTAAGACAATGTGCCAAGTATACCTATATAGAACTGCATCCTTTGCTATTGCAATGGTGGACTTGTTGTCACTTTAGGTGATTGTGGCTTTCACATCTTTATTATCCATATTCTCAAGTAGTATTATCAACCAAATTTGTTATGAAGTAGTGAGTGAAGCAAAAATATTTTTAGCTTTAGTTGTGGATAGAGCCATGGTTTATTATTTTTTGAGGCCCATGAAAATGATACATCTCCAAGATAGAAGACATATCTAGATATGATTTTTAATCATTTGGAAAACCTTTACATCCACTATCATTGTGGCCAGATAATTCTATATCCATGGTTGTAAAATAACTTAAACCAAAGTTCATTATTCTTTTAAGATATCTCAAAACTCATCTAAGAACCCCAAGATGAAAGTGAGCTGGAGAATGCATAACACAAGATAAAATATTCACAAAATAAATAATTTATAGTTTGAAATTATTTCCAATTTGATTTACTTCCTTAACTCATGTATAGATTCTGATGGTTGCTTCTTTTGGTTCCAATTAATATCTTCATCAAATGATACATTTGTATTGATTTGAAATGTATTTTCATCCAAGGTTTATAATTTTTAATATTTTTGAGTTTAGATTATATCCTACAATAATGGATTTTAGATTGGTAGTATCTAATTTATTTCTATTCTACTCGGGTACTTGGGAATAGCAATGGCTGCGAACACACTCTTAATTTCACCCAACATTGTCCTTGCCAATACTACCATTGTTATATTTATTCTCTCAATTATATCATCATACTATAGTGTGTAGGAAGGTCAATTATCTAATTATGACCTTACTATCACACCAATTAGTGAATTTCTTAGACAAGAATTATCTTTCGATCAAATTATCTCTTCTAATGTTTTTAAATAATATCGCAAATTATCTTTCGATCAAATTTTGGAATTTTATAAACAATTTAAAAGCTTCAGATTTGAATTTTAAAAAGTATACCCACATAATTTTAGCATGGCTATCTACAAGCCAAGCAACATAAAGTAGTTGTTGCTTACAAGTAATAGAGTTTACATTGGTTCAAAAATGTCTACATGGACCAAGTCATATGATCGAGGAGATCTCTAGGCAACATCCTTGGGAAAATGATGATTTGATTATTTATCTATAGCATAGTTATCACATATAGATAAAGGTATTTAATATTGAAAAAAGGAAATCCATGTTTATGTTATTTTAGGCAAGGAGCTAAAAGCTCCTACAATTTAGATGTCCCGATCTCCTATGCTAGAGGCGGGAGAGTTGTAATGTGTGTATCATTAGTAGCGCAATATCAAAGCCGTGAGTAATGCTAATTGGAATGATTTTGCTTTGAATCATTTCAATCTTGTAGAATTACTTCTAGAAGTATTATCAAATGTGACACATTGAATTCTTTCAAAGATGAGATTGTATTATTTCTACATCAATTACCCCACACTTAGTAAGTTTTGATCCATAGCTTGCTGTAGGGATCAAAAGTACATATTTAATAACTTTTTCTCTACTTGAAGTTGTTATTTTGAATCTCCCCCTTCCATTTACTAAAATAAGGTCATCATTTCTCATATTTGCTTTTGAATTTATAGAAGTTAAAATTTCAAAAATAAACTCTTATTTTTAGACAATTGACTTAAACAACCACTATCAAAAAATAATATATTGGCTAATTTATTTTTATAGGAGTTTGAGATGAAAAATAAGTTTTTCTTAGAGGGATTTTCTTCTGCACAACTTGCTTGTTGAAAGCCCTTGAGTCTATAGTCTTTTAATAAAAGCCCAAACTTATTTTAGTGAAAACATGGAGACTTTCCTTTGTGCCATTATTCTTTTTCTAAATGACTATTCTTCTTACATATGTTAAAGAAGTAAGAATAATATCCCTCGATGTTTAGAGTATTTCAAAATGCAATTTTCTCCCCTCTACATTTTTGTATTCCAGGTTTTGAACTCCTTGCATTTCTCTAATGGCTTTCAAGATGTTTGATAACTAGTAACTTGGTGTTTACCTTTGACTATAAGAAAGCTTTGGTTGATGCTTCTTTATGTCTTAAAAGCCTTTTCTCAAATGACTTCAAGGAGCTCAAAAGTTCTTACACATTGAGTGGTGCAAGGTCTTTTGTCTCTTCAATAAAAATTAATATCGGATCATACTTTTTAATTAGACTAATAAGTAGCTTTTACTCCAATCTCTTGTCTATTATACCTTTCCTATCTAGTTTCAATTGGTTTATTATATCTATGAACTTTGATGAGAAAGAGTTGAATAGCTTATATTCTTTCATTCTTAAGTTCTCAAAGTCTCATCTTGGAGATTAGAGCTTGACTTCTTTGGCTCTCTTGTCCCTCTATAACTATTTCTTGATTAAATTCCAAGCCTCCTTGGATGTGTTAGATTCCATTATCCTAGAAAAATTGATATTGTTCATCCCTTGCTTTATGAGCATCAAGGCCTTTACATCCAATGTTTTTTTCTCATTGAATAGAAGCTTTCCAGCTTCATCTAGAGCATTGAGATTTGGTGTTTTTGTGAACTCATATTTGGTCATATTCCACACATCTTGCAACTTGAAAAGTGTTTTCATTATAATACTTTATAAGTCATAGTTTAACCCTACAAATAAGGGGATCGAGGTAGAACCTAAGTGAGTAGTGCATACATTTGAGAGAGACATCAGGTATTTCCCCTAATCTAAGATTTGATCTAACAAAGAAAAGGTCAAGGTCATGGAATAATTTGACTTAGATATTTTCTAGATCTATTTCTAGCTTTTAGATCTAGTAGTTTTGAGTTAAGATATGAGTAATAATTCCTATTTTAAATCAAATCTATAAAAATTAGAGTTCATTTTTTAAATAAAAGAGTTTTTTTTTTAAGAAGATTGAAAAAATTTTGAAGAATAAGAGATTGGGCATTACTCTGATACTAGATATTGATATTAACTTAAAATAACATATAAATTATACAAGAAAACATCATGTTCTTCAGAAATTAGAAGCCTTGCTGCATAGAAATGAGTGCATGAAGAAGAAGGGTGTGTGTGTGAGAGATAGAGAGAAAGAGAGAAATATCTCAAAGAAAAAAAAAACAAAAATGCTCTAATATGAAATGATCTTCCCATTATTCTTTTATTTTTAAAAGTTTTTTGTACACAAAAATAATAAACTTGACATGTGAATAATAAAGAAATATAAGAAAATATTAAATATAGTGTGCGATTTCTCCACACATGCCAACATTTAAAATGTTTCATTTAATTTTTAACTGTAGAAAAGAGCGATGTAGCATGCCCTAATCAAGCTCTTATCAAAATCAACCTCATCCATTCTAGTGAGTAAACTTGGATGCACTCAAATGCATTAATCTGAAATTGCACCACCTCTCATTTAGGATGTGAGCTGGATCAACACGTGATGCAACCCAATTCCAAAAAAAAAAAAATGTACAACCAAAATTTACAAACAATAAAATTTTTTTTTTCCAAAAAAAATTAACTCGACGCCGCCATTCTTCTCTTTTCTTTTCACTCCCCAACTCACACAAATCTCAATTACAATCTTTTTTAAAATCACCCAAAATATAAAAAACATCTCTCCTTTTCTGATCCTCTCCTCAAATTAGAACACCATTGTTTTCTATGAGAAGTTTTACTTTCGAAGACAATACAATCCAATAAGGAGATCATGAATTCGAATTCTTATATGTGTAGATATCATGTTATTGACTTAGAATCTTTGATATATGTATACACATATATACAATAACATGTGTGCGTGCACACACACACATACAAATACACACATAAAATTATATATTACTATCAAATACACATTGATATATAACTATATCGATATGTATATATAGACATATTTAGTGATGCATATAAATACTTGTATAGAATAGAAAATATGTATGTAATTGTACACACACAGACACACACACACATAGACACACACAATAATATATTTACATATATTTATACTTATATTTATTGACTATATATAGATTATATTTATAAACAATTGAATATGCATATATACTAATTTATATATAGATGTACAAACAATATAAATGTAATTAGATGTATATAAATAATAGTATGCACACACACACACACACATATAATTAGACACTACTATACACATATACACACACACACACACACACACATTAGTATATATATATATGTGTGTGTGTGTGTGTGTGTATTTATGTTTATTATTATATGTACAATACATGTATAATATAGTATACAAGTATGTACTTGTATATATATACAAAAGTATATATGCCTACTAATGCATTGTTGTTTATATAGATATTTATGTATGCATAAATTACTATTTAAGCATATATGTATATACATATATTTATTGTATATATTACACATGTATACATAACTATCTAAATATATATGCATATATGTATAATTACATGTAATTTGTTTTACATTTATAAATACAAATATAAATGTATTTATATGTATAAAAATAATAGTGTGTATACCTATATATATACTTATAACAAGAAAAGATGAAATTAGAAAAACCCAATTTTATTTCTAATTCCATCATATTGTTTAAATAGTGATATAATTAGAAATAGAAAGATTCAATTTCTAAAGTACTCCTTTCTAAATTTTAGAAATGGATAACATCATTCTAAAATGTGGGACGAAATTTTTCTGTCACTAATTTTAGCAACGAGAATGAGATCTCAAATTCTGTCACTAAATTAGCAATGGAATAAAAAAGAAATACAAGATCTATTTCTAAATTCGAGATGGATTTTTAAATGATATTTTATGTTTCTAATTTCTACAACATGAACATGTCCCATTTGTTACAATTTCTATATGTTGTAAACAATATATAGATACATATAGAAATCATATAACTTGCAATCAAATTAGTACATCTGCATATTATTCATTAAATGGTATTCTCATAACATTCACTATAGAGTAACATGTCAGATAAAAAATATATTCATAATACAAAAACCAAAATTTCAAAACAAAAAATTTGTTACAACAAATTAATAACACATCACAAATAACCATGATTCATTATTGAGATAAGTATTGTTTTCTAGAGATCTAGATAGATCCTCTTCAGAATGATGAAAAATAGATGATTCCTTTGCCAACTTGCACATTATTTCTCCATCTTCAAAATATTCTATTGCATTTCCTCCTCTTTTTTAATTCTTTCCTCTTCTATTTTCATTCTCTCTATCTTTTTTTTTATTTCTTCAATTTCTTTTTGCATCTCTTTATTCTTTTATTGTATCTCTTCATTCTTTTGTTGCATCTCTTCTTTCTTTAGTTTTATCTCTTCATTTTTTCTTTGTAATGTATCCTGAAATTTCTATATTTTCTCGCACAATCTCTCATCAAATATATTATTATAATTGGAAGATAATAATGAAAAACTTCAAAAAGAACCTAGATAAAATGTAGATGCATGGATGCCAAGACCATACATTCACCATTTTTTTCGACTTCAATTCAATAGCCTGAAGGTAAATATGTGCCACATCAATCTTTGGTGCCTATGTAGAAGGATCTATCAATTATGAAGCAATGACAACCATATTCTCCACAAATTCCTACACATGTTAAAATACAACATAATACATCATTAAAATATTCAGATAAAATGTATTTTAGCACATGATATTATAATCACCCTACTAAAAAATAACATAAAATGAATTTAGTTATTATATTAAATGAATCCATATATGATAAATCATGAGTTATGGTAAAAAAATACTAGACTTTGCATATTAATTCCATTTAATGCCAAAAAATAATTTTTTTACATTGTTTGCTTTCATTAATTTTAAATTACATGTGACACTACAAATACAAATTGAGAAACTCACATTAATATCTGACTGCTTGTCCACAAATGATACATCCTTCTTCTTGGTCATTCACTTAAATACTTCATATAGTATTGGTGAACATCCCAACTTAGCCTCCTAAAAAATAATAGTTACTATTAAGGTACATGATACATTTTCACACATATATTATCATTTGCATTCACAAAATTCAAATAATAATAAATTATGAAAGACAATTTTACCAAATCTACTGAATGTTTGGTAGGTCACCTTTGAACTTCTAATATATTTCGAATGTCCTGATCCTTCACCTACTCTATTTGATCAACAATTGTGTGAGGCCATCCATGATAAATCTTTGAACTCCTCACTTTTCCAATATTCTCACCACTTAATCCAAATATCAAGAGAGGTACTATTAGACTTTGCATCTTTACCATATATTTTTCTTTATTTTTCAAGCTTGTCTTTGCATCTCACACTAGCCACATATTTCCATGTATTCTTCACTGTGACCACCAATATATTATTCCATTTATATTTTAACTACAAAAACCAAATAATACAAGTATACATTGTAATGCACTTATTTTAATAGTATTTCATATTAAACTAAATTGAAAAATAAGAAATGCATGACAAATGTACCTCAAATTCTTCCTAATAAAATTCTTTCATATTTGGGGGAATTTAGTCCACTTTATGCACACAATAACTAATTTCTCTTAAAATATCATTCTAATTGTAGGAGAAACAAAATGAAAAAACCTATAAGTAATTAAACATCAACACGTACATATACATATAAACAAAATATATTCATTTTTCTACTAATATGTTAATATTTAATTCATTTTTATTTATTATCCAAAACATCATAAGACAAATATTTTTTAAATTTTAAATGATAATGTTCAATAAGTAGAAAAATCATTGTTGGTTATTAATTAAAATTACCATATTTTAACCTTAATAATTTACTTATAATTTCATGCAAAGTTATTAATTAAATTTTTTACAAATGAAAAAAATAAAAAAATCATAATGCATGTATGTAGTAAATTCTAGAAAGCTACATACTATTTATTATCAATTGTGGGCTGAATGAAGATTTTCTCATAACTTGGCATGCAAACTACGGATTGCAAATATATAGCCATTATTGATGTTGAAGTACCAATGCATAAGTCTTCTAAGATAGGTGGGAGGAGCTAACAATACCTTCTAGTGTAAAATGAGATAAAGATAGAATATTAGTAGTAGTCAATCCATGTGCATCATGGTGAGGTGAAACCAAAGTATCCTCTATACATGTAGGAGAATGCAAAGAGACATTTTTAGTATTGTCATTACTAAATAAATGTATATTTTCTTTTTCATGAATTATTAGTTGATTTTTTCTACCCCTCTCCACATATTGGTAAAACATGATACTCCATTTGTATAATTTCAATTAGTCAACCATGAAAATCAATAGTAGATGCGGTAAAGTTAGACCCCTTGATGCATACATCATTGTTCATTGCAATTGTATTTGAACTATGTTTCAAAGTATAAAATTTATATCAATTTACATAATGTATGAGATACATCTGTAAACTTCATAATGGCCTTTTTGCAAGATTCTTTATTTTTCTATTGCATATATTTCATGAAGGAAATTATACCTACAAAATGATAAAAGGTAAAATCATACTTATATAATGTTGCATGTTAATTTTTATAAGCAAAAATGATAAGTTATATACTGACAAATTTTTCAAACCAAATAATGAAGTCCTTTTCAAGCTTACATCAATAGAAGCATCATCAATATGAGGTTATCATTGCCTTAATTCCTTAGCTTTAATTCTTCAAAAACAACATTAAAGGTATTTTGAATAATTAAAAAGTTATATCACATACCATGACAAAAAAAATGAGAATCTAAATTGATTATAATTTTTTCTCAATATAAGGTATACCTTTCTCGTAGTTCAACAAGATGTATGTGTACACAGCATGATACTCTTGGTCATCCAAAAATATCTTGATTTTATTCTACCATAGGATCAATTTGCATGTGTGAAAATGGAAAACATATCATGTTCTTCTGATCCATCCTTTATACCATAATCATTATTTGGTGATATTTTATTATTCATATTATACAATTATGGACAAAATTAGCATGCATAAAATACCAAAGTATCTTTAACTAAGTATGCATTGCATATCGATCCTTCCATTTTGGCTTTATTTCGAATATTATTTTTTAATTTTCTAAGATATATGAAAAACATCTTCATTAGAATAAAATATATTCGTCGGATATATTTAAATTTTTATATTAACAAATGAAAGTTAAATAACCTCTCAATAAGATACATCCATATGTATTGCACAGGGCCTACTATCATGGAATCATAAAGAAAGTAGACTGGAAGATTTTCCATGGAATCGAAAAAGCTAGGAGGAAAAATATGCTCATGTCTACATATAATTATGGAAATATCATTTTATAATTATTCAATTTCTTCCTTTTTTATGACATTATAAGTGAGGTTCTTAAAAAAATGCTTAATTTAGTAAATGCTTTCTCTAAATATTTTTTGAATGTAATTCATAGAATGTTATGGGTATTAGCCTTTGCACGAACACATGGCAATCATGACACTTCATTCCAAATAACTTATGATTCTTCATATCAACACATCTTCCCATGTTAGATGTATATCTATTAAGGAACCTAAGCTTCATTAGTCATTTGTACAAAGCTTCCTTTGCATTCTTGTCAAGACTATAATAAGCTTTAGAAAAATTATTCATTGATTCATCCCAATGTAACTCTAGACTTGAACATAACTCTTCAAATCTTCTATTGATTTGATAGTATTTTATTATTCCTTCCATATTCATTATAGTATTAAAAATATTACCAAAAAATTTCTTCTCAATGTACATAATATCTAAGTTGTGTCTAAATAGGTTGGTTTTCCAATAAGGCAAATCTCAAATTAAAAATACTTTATTTTTCAAACCATAAAGAATTTTTCAAGATTTGCACATTAATACAATATGCATCAACATTTGTAATATTTTTAAACCCATATCATTTAATTACATCTACTATTTTGGAACCTAACCTCAAAGGTGATTCACCATTTACAACTATATGGTCTTTCCTAAATGTATTAATATTCATCCGAAATGGATATTCAACATATAAAAACTTACAGTGGTTATCAAACCAAAAGTCTTTCCTCCTTTGCTCAAAGAAAATTCATCAGAGTCCTCTATGTAATACGGACAAGCTAATATTTATGCAGTACTTCATCCTTACAACATCAAATAATATAAAAATCACATATAGTCCACATAAGTGCTGCTCGCATTTGAAAGTTATACTTTTTAGATATATCATATGTTTCAACATCATCTTCCCACAATTTTTTGAGCTCCACAATCAGAGGCTATAAAAAACATTCAACTTGTCTTTTGGGTTTCTTGAACCGGACATGATAATAGATAAAAATATGTACACAAATTTCATACACATCCATTGTGGTAAATTATAAGGTATTACAATTATCGGTTATGAATGTTGCCCTATTTTTCCAAAGGACTAAAATTTATTTATGCACAAACCTAATCTAATATTTCAACTTTTATCTGCAAATGATGGATGAAAATCATCAAAATATATCCAAGAAAGAGAATTCGAGTAATTCTGTATCATGTCATCTTCAATAATATGCTCTTTGTGCTTACTCATGCCATTAGTAGTGATTTTAGATGTAAATAATCTTTGTAAATGAGGAGTCAACATAAAATAATATATCTTTTTATGAGAAATATTTGTTTTCTACACTTTACATATACTATTTTTTTGTATCGAGAATTATTATAGAAATTAAATAAATTGCTTTATTGACTATGCTCCAATATTTCATGCAACCATTAATATAGTAATGTATTTTTTCTATAAGCAAACCCAAACCTCGCATTAACTTTTTTGTGTTGTAAAAGTAATCTATCATGATATTATTCATTGTAAGAATTCCGATTACAACTCACATATTTATCAAAATAATTTTTTAAAAAAATGATATTTTGCCTTTAAATTCAATAGTCTGACTACCAAAAATAACTTTGAGTGACCATATAGATTACCTAGCTAAACATCTTCTTTTGATGCTTTCAGTAATTCATAAAATCATTTAATGACATTGGGATTAAATGAATGATAAATACTATTTTTCAACATTGTTTTACATGCATCATTGGGATTAACATATTCAATTGCAACATTTGAATCAATACTTTTATGTATAAAATATTTTGTTGTTTATGGCACAACTATTTCTCTATGTTTATACCAAACATAATAATTTCTAACAAATTTATTTTTTGCAAGATGATATTGCACTGTGTCCACATCTTAGAAACTTAGATTTTGATATTTATGGGCATTACCTGAGCATCTTATTTTAATTTTATCAATAAATTCAAGCTATTTTTTAGTAAAATCAATAAACTCTACAATCTTCTCTATAAACTCTTTAGTCAAAACCTCATGTTTCAGCCTTACATTCATCCATTGACGATCAGGCCGTATAATATTTTCAATTCTTATAACACACAACACAAATATATTTTGAATTATAATAATGTAGATAAAAATACTTTATAATGATGTTGTAGTAACATATTTAGAACATTATATAAATCTAATAAAAAAGTTATAATCACATCTCTATTAGGTAAGTTTGGATTAAAATGGGATAATAAGGGTTGCTTCAATCTACTAGATATTTATCAAAAGCCTTCAATTGTAATTTTATCATATACATAAAACTAAATATAATATAATTAATTTTTATAAGATGAAATTACATTAATTAAGAAAAAAAGAAAAATTCACAATGTAATAATTTATGATTTTAAAATTAATAATATGTACTAACTAATTTGACAAAAGTATTTTATGTAATATAAATCCTAAAAGATCACAATGCCAATGTATTTCAATATGTCAATGAAAAAAGAACAAAAAAAAGGTCCACTAGCGACGGAGAATATTAATAAATTAATAGAGATATTAACTAGTCCATATGAAACATGTTGTATATAAGTCAACCTACTAGCTATGAGATGTAATATGCATTTTTTAAAATATAAATAAAGAGAGGTATTATTTATTTATTTTTTTGAGAACCAAGGGGTCTCAATGCCCACTTACGTGGGCCCCCCCCCCCTGGGCCCTCGGAGAATCGAGCAGATAAGAATATTCCCCAGTGCCCCCCACTGATAAGACTTGAACTCGTGACCTCCTGAACATTGCCATGAACTTTAACCAGCTAAACTTCATATGAGGGGGGTTATGTTGTTCATTGTTGCTATGTTTCAACCTTTGAATTGCATACCTTCAAAATTTGTTAATTTATTCATTATTATTACATTTCAACTTTTAGTATTTATTATAATATTTATAAATTGATCATTGATAAAGTTGCATATTTGTAAATTTTTTGATATATATATATAAATTTAATTTTTTAAGTTACATAATTTCAATTATAATATACAAATTGAATGCCTTCAAACATTAACCAATTATCTCAAATTTTAAAGTTGTTCATTATGAGTATATTTTAACATTATAAATTGTAATATTTATAAGTTCAATTAAATAGCTCATTAGGTAACCAAAATAGTGAACATATTTTAGTAAGCTAACTAAGTCCGCATTAAATAGCATTATAAAACTATGGTAGACAACATAACGCACAAAAATTTCATACCTCAATTAGGTAACACAAAATTTTAACAAATCCTAGTATGTAAAAAAATGTAAAATATAAAATTTATCTATTAGAATGATATAAATTCAAAAAAAAAAGAGAAGAAAAACCCCATGAGGATGTTAAACATAAAAAAAACTATATATAACAACAAAATACACAAAAATTGCAATTTTAAAATACACTAAATATGAGAAAATTGGAAATACTAAATTGGATACCTCAATGATGCATGATTAGTGATGCGAACACTAATTGGAGGAAAACAACCTCAAAACAAATTAGACGAACTCAAAATCAAATTAAAAATGGCCAAATCCTAATTTTTTTTGAACTTTTTATTAGTAATATTGCTATATGCCTATCGTATGGACATAATATTTTGACTATTTGTGAGTATTAATTATTATGATGATTTGCATGTTTATTATATATAATATCTTTGAATAATATTATTAATTATTCTAAATATCTCTAATTGATTATTGTTATGGGAATAACAATGAAGTAAAATTAGTATAAAGTTTGATTGATATTCATGGGATGAATATGTGTATGAGATACAAATCAAGTTTATATCTATTTGTTGAAAATAAATATTATACCGACTCATCTTGAGATTAATACATGGATCAAGATAGGTAGGTGGGAGTAAGGGTTTATTTTGGAGAAGAAATTATTTTTGTTGTTACTAAAACTAGTTGTGGATTTATTTTGGAGAAGAAAATATTGTTGTTGTTTTTTAAATTAGATGTGGATTGTTTATGAATTTTATCGAATCACATGCTGATTCCATCCATGTGTCTCTCATTGAACAATTGATAATTTATTTTTGGATCTGACCCATGAGGTTTTCTTATCTAACTAGATGTGGGTTAGGGTTTATTTTGTAGAAGAAAATATTTTTGTTGTTTTTACAATTAGATATGGGTTGTTTATGAATTTCATCGGATCACATGCTAATTTGATCTGTGTGTTCTTTATTGCACAATTGATAATATATTTTTGGATCCGACCCATGAGGTTTTCTTATATAACTAGATGTGGGTTAGGGTTTAATTTGGAAAAGAAACTATCTTTGTTGTTACTAAAACTAGAGGTGGGTTTATTTTGGAGTAGAAAATATTTTTGTTGTTTTTAATATTAGATGTGGGTTGTTTATAAATTTCGTCGGATCACATGCTGATTCGATTCATGTGTCTCTTATTGCACAACTTATAATTTATTTTTGCATTCAACCCATGAGGTTTTCTTATCTAACTAGATGCGGGTTGGGGTTTATTTTGGAGAAAACATTATTTTTGTTGTTACTAAAACTAGAGGTGGATTTATTTTGGAGAAGAAAATAATTTTTTTTGTTTTTAAAATTATATGTGGGTTGTTTATGAATTTCATCGGATCACATGCTGATTCGATCCATGTGTCTCATATTGCACAACTAATAATTTATTTTTGGATCCTACCCATGAGGTTTTCTTATCTAACTCATGTTTTTTACATTTGACATGACTTTTCAAAAGGGTAACATGGATGAGTGGAGAGGAAATTTCATAGTGTGCATTTGAGTTTTGTTGTTGTTGTTACTAAAACTAGATGTGGGGTTTTTATGAATTTCATTAGATCACTTGCTAATTTGATCCACGAGTTTTTTAATGCACAACTGATAATTTTTTTTTGATTCGCCCCATGAGGTTTTCTTATCTAACTTTTGTTTTTTACATTCAACATGTCTTTTTAAAAGGGTAACATGGATGAGTGGAGAGGCAATTTCATATTGATGCATTTGAGTTTACTACAACGTAAATATTCTTTTTTTTTTGGGTAGATTTTGTAAAACTTTAAAAATTTGAGTCCTTTTTCTTAATTATTTTCAAATTATGACCCTTTCAAATAATTATCCCAATAAAATAATAAACAATAATTGAAAAAATAAATACATAATATTTATTAAACAAAACAAATTGAATTAAATCAAACCAAGACAAATTGAGTTTAATTTTGACCAGCCTAGTTTGATGAAACCTATTTGATTGTATTGATCTTCTCATTATGGGCATACCTATCAATCCACACTCTCCTTGGTGGGTAGACTAGGACTAGCCCATGCCTTAATGTTAATTAATACCTATTAGGGGAATTTTACCATCCCCTATAGAACCGACAACAAATTCTTATATCTTATTAAAAGCATATTTTCTCAAAAGTTAGACTCTCTTAGAAAAGCATTTGGAAATCTTATCATTCCCATCAAATCTTTCTCTTTTCCAACCAACACAAGCTCCCACTTGATATAACTAACCTTTCAGTGTGGTTGTCATAAAAGCAGCAACAAAATAAATGGAACCTCCAAGAATCCTATGTGACTAAGATCAAACACCTAGAAAAACATATAAAATGTCTCTGATCTCTTCGGAGTGGGGATAGATGCAGCACAATTCTCTACAAGTTATTAGTCATATGAGTTGACCACCCAATAATAGATGATATAGAGATTGTTAGCACCACCTTTCCATTGAAAACTATATATCCCTACACATGTGTACATATCTGTGCTACTAGGAATCATAGTTAATTCTTTTACAACACATCAGATAAAAAAATACTAGCTTGAGTAACATACATAGAATGTTCATGCTTCTTATTACTATTGATAACCTATTGTGACTTTGTTATAGTGCCAAGATTTATTGTTTGTGGAATGGCTTCAATAACTTATTGAGTGATTGATTTCGACTAATAAAAATCTACAAGTATATACGTCATATATGTAATAAAGTACACATAAGTCCAAATATCAATCTCATAAGAATTATATGAGTAATTTGACTAAATAATAGTGAATTAACTGCATCTGAAATTGTGAATATAAACTTGAGTCTCAAATTGATACTCAAACTCTAAGATTGATTTACTCCCTTTACCTTGGTGAGTTTTATTTATAATTGAGGCAATGTTAAGCTTGGTTATTAGATGAAATATATGATGATGTAGATTTTTCCATTTATTCCCTTGACATACAAGATGATGTGGATTTTATGTTGATTTCTTTTTAATCAACTTCTAACTTTATATTCTCTAGTAGGGTGAGTTTTATTCCTAGTCTATTTTTTATCTATCCATTTGAAACTCATATTTAAGATTATATTCTTTCTAAAATTCCTCTCTTAGTCTTTGCATGTCATCTATGTCAAATTTGGGGAAGGTTGATACTTTTTACCCCATATTTGTTGATTCTTCGCCTTCAAAAAACTAACTTTCTCTTTTTATCTCCTTCTTGTCTACTTTTTAGCCATTGTCAGGAAAAATAATCATGGTCACCATTCATCTATTTATTCAATAATTATGACTCATTTGACATGACATAACATAGTAATCAATGAGGGGTAATTTATATTGCCAAAAAAATTTTCTCATTGCAAGTCAACAATTGACTTCTCCAAAATTATTGATTAACATAGTAATCAATAATTTATAGTGCAAAAAGTAAGATTGACCTAACTTCCATTACCATCAACTCTCTCCTCTTTTCTTTCATATATTTAAGGATGGAGTAGAACTGTCTCATGACTATCTTTTTGCTCTTTTCCAGGTGGATACAAAATAATATGCAATTCCTTCTTTCAATCATTGGATGGAAATGTGGGATAAACTCTTAAATTCCATGTTCATCTATACATTTTTTTTGGCAGAGGTATTTTTATCCATTTCCTTTCCCCTATTAGTCAAAAAGGTAGGTTCAAGTGTCTAGACTTGGGAGGAAGTCTTAACAAAAGTTTGTTTATGTTACTTCCCTTTATTTGTACAACTCAATTTAGCTTTCTCTTTTCTTGCCCTTAGCTTAGAATTTAGTGTTTCTTCATCTATTTTGGCTTTGAATCACAAAAAAGAGCATCACAACAATTTTCAATTAATTGTGGGAGAAAACGAGTTTGCAGGCAAAAATTTAGGTTTGTATTACTATATAGGGTTAAGGATTTAATTGAGACCATTAAAAAATTGCCTCTACTTTTCACAATGTCTCGATTCTTCTGTAAAAATATAGTCATGACTAGGTTTGAGTGCCATAAATTTTTTTATGTTGAAAATAGTTACAAGTAAGTTTGAGTGCCCAATTTCTTTTGGTGAATGTACAAGTGTCTGAGTGAAATATATACTTAAAAAAATATAAAAGAAATTATAGCAAACCAGCATAAAAATGAATTTTGTTTTTTCTCTCAAGTAGTGATACATTTAAATTATTTAGCTAGATCGAATTTTTAATCTATACTATAATGAGAAATATAGTTGTCCATACTTTCTTCTCCATATAATTTTTTTCCTTATCAAGTCTTACAAACTTTTCTTTGAACAATGAGCTATATATTAGGTTCCTTAATTTAATATGTTCTTTAGTGGAAGCCATAATTTAATATGAAGTCACAACATCAACATTTCCTTTCTTGAGTAAATGAGTAATTATGTCATGACTATAGAATATGTTATGGCATCCTCTTGTAGATTCTATTTTTCCAAAGTTAGTTTTATCTCCTATCAAGACTTTTTCATTCATCAATCTAACAAATATAGTTGCAACTTTTTGAAAAGTTAGGACTTCATTCTACATATTAATTTCAACCTCTTTTTCATTCTAATATTCATTAAACATGGTGTACACTTCATCTTTCTCTTTTAGTACATCATCAATCAGTAATTAATTATTCACCTCTTACAATTTTTGTTCGGTCTTAAGAACTCTCTCAATGATATCTCAATGTTCTTCACATAGAAATTTCACCATATCCAATAACTTCTCTCACAATTCCAAGGCATCATGTATCTAATTCCTCTTCAATCATAACTTTAAGATATGTTACGACTTCAAAACAATTTTGTTCATTAAGGTTTATTGCAACATTTTCTTTTTATAGGTTTTCTTCTACTTCATCAAATTTTTCATCTTCTTTGGGCTAGTAATTGTCCATAGAATCTTGCCTTCTAAAAGCAATGTCTTGTCTTTATGTAGTGCATATGAGGCTATCTATTTTAAGTAATTTTTCTTGTCATCATTTGGAATTTGTAGGCTTTTATACAACTTAAACATTACTTGTTCTTCTTCCACACAAAATGTAAATTCTTCATTCTTCACATTAATCGACACATATCTAGTCACCAATAAGAATCATCCTAAGATTGGGGAATACAAGTCTTGCTCCATGTCTATCATCATAAAATTAGTAGAGAAAATATACTTTCCAAACCTTAACTAACACATATTTGATAATCCTATTCAAAAACTAGATTGATCAATCTTACATCTATAGTGAGAGATAAGTTTGAGTTATTTCACCAAGATTCAACCTCAATATTATAGATAATGACATCAAGTTTATACTTACTCCCAAGTCACATTATTCCTTCTAAAAAGTATGCCCTCCAATAATACATATAATTGTAAAACTCTCAAGATCTTTGATTATTTTTGGTAGTATAAGTTGAATGATTGCATTGAATTTTTTAGTCATGCTTACTATTCCATATGTATCAATGTTTTTCTTACTACTCATGTATCCTTCATAAATTTTATGTGGTAGGGCATCTCTGATAATGCTTCGGTGTAGGGTATGTTGACTTACAAATATTTAAAGATATTAAAGAATTGATAATATTTGTCATTTATATTTCCCTTTCTAAACCACTGTGGAAAGAAAGATTAGGTTGGGAAGTTTGTTTACTATTTTCATAATCATTATTTAACACATCATCATTCTGTTCATTTATTTGGTTCATCTATATTTCCTCTTCTAATTCTACTTTAGCCTCCACTTTGGATTTCTTTTATATTTTATACCCTTCAAATTCTCCACTAATTTTGAGTGTTATGAACATGCATCTCTCTGGATTTACCTTAGTATCACTTGGTAATCCATTGATGCCTTTCTCCTTCATTATTAGTGTTAGTTGCACAATTTGATTCTCAATAGGCTTCATTGTGGCATCTATGTTATCTAGTCTTATTTGTATTCATTCTATTTAGTTCTCTTGCATATCAATCATCCTTATTGTATATATGAGTATCACAAGAATATTCTTTTCAAATGATTGATTTCTACTCCCTTTGGGTGGTTGTAGTTTGAATTCAAAGCTCCTTTCATTTGGTATCTTGTTAAGTTGCTTAAAATTTTTTATTGGTATTGTCTTAGGTTCTTTTGTACATTCTCATGGATTCTATAAAATAAACTTTCATGAATTCTCATGCTCGGATATTACTATATAGGTGCATTGTTGTTGGATCTAAATATGTACTCGATATTCTATATAATATTAGGTTCCCCCTCTTGATAAATTGGGTCAAACCTAACTTCTTCCTATTTTAAAATGAAAATTTCTTCATACTTGGCCTTTTATCTTGTTGGGCTCCAAAATTACTAAAACATACATCAAGCTTTGCCTCAATCACCATTAGAATATCTAACTCCAATAATCTTGTTTCTAACATTCCACTTGCTCTTTAATTTAGAGTTTGATAGTTGTGGCTAGCTCTTTAAATACAAAATGAGCCACCTTGAGTAACTTGTTCATGATGGAACCACATGTGGTTACATTAATTATACACCTCATCATGTAGTTCAAACCATTGAAAGAATTTCTAGTATTGGAACCATAATTCAAATCTCTATTGTGAGCACCTTGCTACTATTGTCTAAAATAGCTTATCCCCCCTTGTTGTTATGTATTTTAAGGTGAGAAGAATTTAGTTAGAAATGTTTGTATAAATTCATCCCAACCCTCCATGGATTCTCTAGATAAGCACTAGAACCATTCTTAGCTTTGTCTCTCAATGAAAATAGGAAAAGTCTCAAGTTTATTATATCTAGGCTAACTTGGTTCATCTTCATAGTATCACACAACTATAAGAAAGTGTTGACATGACTATTTAGGTCTTCTAAAAATTCATCCACCATACTAATTTTATTGCACCATGGCTATAAGGCTAAGCTTTAACTTCAAATGATTTTCATGTAATCATTGCATTTAAATCCCATAGTTGTTGTTTATCAAAGTTGGTCTCCAACAATCTTCAAAGGTTTGATTAGGAATAATATATTAATTAGCTTGTTTTACATTTCCTTAGTTATTTCTACTACTGTCATTATCCTCCATGCTTGCTCTTTGAACTCTCTATCTCAATCTGTCATCTTGTTCTCTCTATTTCTAACATAGATGTTGGTTTAGTCCTAGATCTTTAGTTAATATATTATCATGGCTATAAAAAAATAAAACAAAATACAAATATAAAATAAATACTAAATAAAAATAATTATATATCCCACTAGAAATAAAACTATTATTTTCAAAGATAGTTATGTCAACACATATTGACCTATCAAATTAAAAACCCTCTTTAGCAATTGTACCAAAAATATGTTATAACTTTGGTATAATACCAAATTAAAACTTATTGTTTATAGCATAGCTCCAAAAGCTCGTCAGACAATTGATTTTTTCCATTAAAAATCTTTAACTATATGGGTCATATAAGTAAGTTAGTTGATATAAGTCCATATATCGATCACATAGTCTGAATAGTTTGACCAACCAATAGTCATTAATTATTGATATAGTTGAAAGATAAATATGGATCTTGGATTGATACTCAACTCAGACTCGATGGTTGATTTATTTCTTTGTGTATGATGTGTTTTTTTAATATTAATGTAATATTATACTTAATTGTTGGACAAAGGGTATGATGATGTTGATTTTTTTTTCTTTTCTCTTTTGGTATACAAGGTGATTGTTAGCCTTAGACTATCATTACCAAGAATCGTCCCTTTATAGTTGTGCCATATATATTTTACAATGAAAACCATACTTACTTTGTTTATGAGTCATCCACCCTTTAATTCCTTTTAAGCAATACATTAACTATCTTTGATGATTACTTGTAGCATTCATTAATGTTCTCCTACCTAGTTGTCATATAATACATGAAATAATATGTTATTAATTATATTAAAACTCTTAGACACATAAGTTCCATACTCAAATCAATTAACAAACTTCTCCCTAACAATTTTACCTATGGAACTCATACAAGAGGAAGTGGCCATAGGGTTTTTCATTATCATATGAAGCACATCTTTTTAAGTGTGTCCCATGACATAATCTATCACCATCTACCACAACAACACATAACTCTCACACTATGGTGAAATCTCTAGGTTAGACATTTTATATAACCCTAACATAATTGAATGCTAATTCCTCTAGAATATGCAAAGTGCAATGGTCATAAATTTTTTTGTGCTTTTGGATTTATGAGCGACACACTTGAAACAATTAAACATATATAAATTTAGGATTTCCACATGTAGGTTTATCTCATAAGGTTAAAATGGAAGAAATCTTACTTCGTATCAAACATTATGAGTATGCCTCATCACTTAACTACCACCATCTTCCATGCCTAACATGCATAAATTTATTTGGTTTGAAATCATAAATATTTATTCTAAATAATATTCAGATTCATCAATATTCAAAACTCAACAAAACTACAATTAAACATCATAAAACATAATCATCATACACATATATATAAACCAAGTCTATGTTGAGGTTGTGACTCAGGGTATCCTTTGAATAAATTATGGAACTCAAAGTCATAGTAGTATAGGAATGTCATGATCAAGATAATTCCTCTCTGGAATACAAAGTTGTGGTGGCAAGAATGGTCATGATTGAAAAGATATATTTCTGAATCATATGGTTGTAGTAGAAAGAATGTCATGACCGAGATAATTATTCTTTAGGCAAAGAGTTATAATGATAATAATGACCATGACTAAGGTAATTCCTCTCTGAAAATCAAAATCACAATGGCATGAACGCCATGACTGAGATAATCATTTTCTAGAATACATAATCATGAAGGAAAAAATTTATCATGACTATTGTATGATTTTTAACTCTAATAAATATGTCATGACTTTTTGCACCAATTTGGCACTTAATTTCCATGTCATAGAAATAATGTCATGGCCAAATTTTATTTTAGAACTAATTTGGCTGCAACTCAAAGTAGAGTCATGACATATAAAATTGATGCAACTTATTTATAGAGTCATGACCAAGGTAGGCTATCACAAATTATCAACAATCATGTGTTAGTACAAACAAGTCATGACATTAAAAATATCATGAATTTCTCTTATTTTTTTGCTCTCCATTTTGACTTTCCGCCAAGACAACCATTTATGCCTAATTCACATCTAATTTTACTATCATTCATCCATTTTCACAAGAATCATTATTTATCAAAATTATTGCATTTAAAGTCCAAATTCAATTCAATCACTAATGAAAATAATATAAAATTACCATAAAAAATCAATACTTTAAGTGTTAAACACCTCCCTAATGAATTTCCAATTGTGTTTTTTAATCTAACCCACTTTATCTATGTCATTCAATTTTCTCATAGATAGCAGGTTCATCTAAATGACTAAAACATGTTAGACATCTTTCAGAAATAGTTGAGATCTAGTGCCCATCACTAAGCATACAATAAGAAAACTTACTACTCTAGATTTCATGTTGTTACCTATCATGCTTATCTACAAATCACCAAACATATAAGATGTAGGATAAAAAAACTAGTTAGGATTTAAAGTGACATGAATGTATGTGGCAAAATCAACCACCCAATCATTCTCATGACTCATTTTGTTGGAAAACCCAACATCACTCCCAAGTCAACATTGTCCTACATGCCATAGGTATCAACATATTTCTCAATGCCATCTTATCTTCTAGGCTCATGTGGGTGTTTCCTTCATTCATGATAATCCCTCTTAAAGTGTCCTTCTCTCAATGGCTATCTAATTGTGATCCTACATCTCCTCTCATTTTATTTTAAAAGGAGAATATTTGGATATGTATCTTTTTTTTCCATCTTGATATTTCATTTAACAGACTACCATAAACAATACTCATGGTTAAGACACTATTCATGATTGAGGTACACAAAGATGTAATAAATTTTTCTAAACTACCAGAAAGCGAACAAAGGAGTAATGTGGCCTAATGCTCATCTTCCAAAAAAATATTCATAGATACCAACTAGTTCAATAACCTTTTTGAGATGCTCATATAAGTAGACATTTCAACTCTATCCTGATGCTTCAGGATGACCATATGTCTAATTATGTCATCTTATTCTTAGATGCAATTTTCTCATACATCAACTCTAATTTTGTACATATAATTTTTTCTATTCACCACGAAGACATGATGAAAAGTGACCAAGGGTGGTACAATAACAAAAAATTGTTTACCAGTGACCAAAAATGATATTTGCACATCGGTAAGGGTTTTTCTAGTGACCAAAAATAGTTATCCTAGATTTAGTTACACACAATTATCTTCCTTCATGTCCAATATAATAAAATATATTAGAAAAACTAACATGCTGACCTTAACCAAAATATCTTCTATAATCCCACCCTAAATATCTTTAATATCTTCAATAAAGAGTTCAACCTTATCAAAATATCATCCATTTCGAGTAAAAGAGATGTTAGAGTAATTTTTCTGATATTCAACCTTTACACTATTGAAAAATGAATCAAGTTGATATTTAGTCCTAATTGACATAATATCTTCCGAAAATGTGATCCCTAATGGTACAATGCACAATAAAACTTTTAGAGTCCTTTAATTAACTTGGAAGTATTCTTTAAATAATTGCACTATACTTTTTAGTCATATTTATGATCTCATATGTTTGCAACTTATTCTTATTACTCATGATATTTTTCTTAAATATCATATTGTTCAACATTTAGGCTAGAGATTCAACAATAGTACATTCACTTCTAGTTTTCAGAATATGTAGAAAAACTTATTGAAGTGTTCATTCAATTTATCCTATTCAAAACATTGCAGAAATAGAAGATTCATTGGAAACATAACCTTAGCATCATTATGTTTCATTTCTTTATCTCCATAGCATTTAGTAACCTTCCCTATTCTTATATTTCTTTACTTCCTTCATTCATAGCTAGAAGTGAGAGTTGGGCTTGCACTTCCTCTAGATTCATAGCTTTTTATGCACCATGGAATTATAACCTTCATATTTGGAAAAATCTTAAATGGGATCTATTGCCTTTTAGATGATTTTAGTGGGACTTGGGACTTTAAGAAAAATTGTGGCATCATCAGCATTTGAATTTCTAGAATACTTTTGCTCAATTCATTATTCTTGTAGCTCTTTTTTACTTCAAAGTAATATATATGAAAAATTCTTCATATTTTCCTCAATATGATTTGGGAATTCATTAACACCATTTCCCTTCATCGATAATATAAATTATCCAATTTATTTCTCTATATTCTTCATTGCTGAACTCGTGTGGTCGGTCCAATCTCGCTTCAAGCTTCTCCATCCAAGTGTTTAGGTAATCATTTTTTTTATCAATTCTGTTAATATTACATTCATGCTTTCTTCCAAAGCCAACTTCTTTTTTTCATGATGGTTGACAATTTAAGTTCGATCCTCATTGATTATTATAGATCACCAAATTAATCTCAAATTTTCTCATAGCTTATCCAACATTTTATAATCCATACCCTCTATATAAAATATTTTTATGATTTTTCACTTTTGGATGGTAATGCATTTAGACATTATTGACGGCTGATGGGTCAAAACACAACCTTTTTTTTTCTTCCATTAGCTTTTTCCATTTGATAAATGAGATTCATATTCGCCATTTTGTATGGATACAAAATGATGATTTCTCCTAATCTTCATTTTCTCTTTTTTCTCTTGGGTTTCAAGCTTCTTTTAGAGCCTTCATTTTCACTTAAATTATAGTAAATTGATCTGCATCTAATAATCCAACATATTTTCTTCCAAATGAATAATTACTTAGAGTTTGATAGTTATACTTCATCAGCTCCTCAAAAAAGTAACATGCCACCCTACAATCATAATCGAACTCCCAATAGTTGTGTCATCCGTGCACCTCATCATATAATTCACCCTATTATAAAAAGTTTAGGCTTAGAACTATAACTTAAACTCATGTTAAAGATACCTTATCAATATCTTTAAAATGGTCCAAAATATCATATAGAGTTTCATGCTCATCTTGTTGAAACTAGCAAATCATGCTTCATAACTAAAGTGATTTGAGGTGAGAAAAACATAGTGAGAAAGACCTTCACTAGTTCATCCCCAACTCTTAATGGAGCTATGAGATAAGCACTATAGCTAACTTAACTTATTCCTTAATGAGAACAACAATATAAAAATTCTTATTTCATTAAGGCTTACTCCAATTATATTTAACATGTTGCATAGCTCAAAAAATATTATGACTTGATCATTAGGATCCTCTAATATCATATTGTTGTACTGGTGCTGATGAACTATCACTATTAGACTCAACTTTAACTCAAAATAGTTTGTTTGTACTATGTGTATCAGAATACATGAATAACTATCCATAATAAAGAGCCACCAATGATCTCTTAATGTGTGATTGTGGATGTACTATTAGATAACTTACCCATTGGTGCCAAGGGCTTCATGGTACAATCGATTCCCTCCATAAGCTCTTTATTAGTACTTTGTTTGGAAATTAGTTTTCTAGTTCTCTCAATTTTTAGGTCTAGAGAGGTTAGCTCAGTCATAAAACTCTAGCTCATAAAATATGGCTAAAATAAGAAAAGAGACAACAAAAATGCATAACAATCCACTTTTCAAATAAGATAATAAGACTAGACATTAGATCCATGAGTACTTTTCAATATTAATGCTATCAAAAATACTAAAATAGAAATTTTTTTTTTCAAGAATAATTACATTAACTCACATTGACCAACCAAACTAAATAATCTCCAGTACCAAAAACTTATTATGACTTTATTATACTACTTAATTTTGTTGGTTAGACAATATCCTAAAAGTTCATTTATGAAGGTATCTTATCAATGAAGATTTGCAAGTATATAAGTTGTACAAGTAGTAAATAAAACTTTGGTCTAAATATCAATCTCATAAGAATTGAATTGATAATTTAGTCAACTAATAGTGAAATAACTCATTTCTTGTAAAATAGATATTTACAAATTGAAATACAAATCTTAGATCTAAGGGTTTATCCATTTAATTTATATTATACTTGTTTAGATAGTTCGAATGATATTGAGTTTTGATATAGAATGAAAGTTGAAATGTTATGCAATGACTCTTTGCCCCAATGGTTTACAAGATAGTTATCATGATTAAGTTCAATGATGGTCCCTTCTTAGTGCTTTACCATTGAGATAACAATTTTTTTCTATTCAAGAGTAATTCACAATCTTATACCTTTTAGTAAAATCATCAACTTTTTTTGAAAGTTACTTCATATGTACATTCTTATTCTATGATCTCATGTATCATTCTAAGAACCTGATATGATTTTAAAGTATTTTTACTTTTGGCTTCATAAGTATCATAATCATATAATTAATATAAGTTTCTCTCAAGTTTCATTTGCGAGACCCATATGAATGGAAGTAGCTTAAAGGGCTGTCACCTTGTGAGTAAAAATATACTCATACACCTTTCATGGATTACCTATCATTATCATACTTAGTTACGATACAACTTCCATACTAAAGATGAAACCCTTAGGAAAATATTCTATAAAACATTCATTTTAATATAGAAGTAATTCTTCTAAGACATACATAATGAATTGACATGTAAAACCAATTGTATTTTTAACTTCATAAGAGTTGAACTCATAATGATTAATATGCCCAAATTTTAAATTTTTAACATATTGGTTTATCTCATGCATTATGATCAAGAATATTGTCACTTCCTTCCTACTATATTCAAAAGTGAGCCTTGTAGTTGATTAGTCATAATCAGCCATGAAAACTCACACAAACCCACAATTTGTTAAATCCCTAATTCAAGTTCTATTTAAACATCACATCCATCAATTTTAATACCACGATATAAAACCAACATATTTATTAATATCAAAAATATGTTTGCATCATATTAACAAAATTACACAAATCCTAGACCACATACTATTTTGATATATTTTCTTGAATCTTCTTTAGAGGGAGGGGGTGGGGATTTGAAAATCATGCCTCACAACTCTAAGGTTTAGCTTTTATTATCTATCCTTACTTGTTGTACTGCACTTATAGAGTTTGAAAATTACCCCTAGAGTTTGGTTGCTTTTCTTTGACTTCTACTTGGTGCATGGAGAAAAAAATATTTTCTTCTAATTTTTTATTTCCTCTTTTATTCTATTTTTGTATTTATTTAAATAAAAATTACTAACTTTCGGAAGATAATCACAACTTTATTCATTATTTCTTGAGCTTGAGGTCACAACTCTATAAAGTAGTCATGACTCAAGAATGTGTCTCAATCTTTTTGAAACATAAAGTCCTGCTATTGGGAAATTTCCATGACTTGGCATATTTTATATGTAATACAAAGTTGTGGTACTAAGAATGACTATAACTTTAATATATGTCACTCTCATTCATCATATGGCCATAAATCTAGGAATAGATGTAGCATGGGAGTAGCCTCTCATGTGCATCATATGACCATAACATTTGGAATGGTTGTGGTACAAAGAATGGTCTCTCTTATCATCAATTGGCTATGATGCTGATACTAGTTGTGGTATTGTCCTCGACCTCTCTCATATATCATATGGCTATAATGCTACAAAAAGGTTGTGGCATTGTCAATTACTTAGCATAAAAATTACAGCTTTGCCTTCTCAAGGACAAGAGTCATAGACTTGGGGAATCTCCGTTCTTGAGTAAATATTCGTTATAACATGTGTCTAAAAGTCACCATACAAGGTTATTATTCTAACTTGAGACTAAAACTTTGTTAAAGATAAAGCCATGGTGCTATAAAGTGACCGTGACTTTTAACACCAGTTTGTTACTTAGTTACTATGACATGAAATTAATATCATTGTCATTTAATTATTATGAGTTAAGTATGATTGTGACTCTAGTATAATATCACAACCACGATGAATATGTTACATTGTTAAAGGATTGTGCAAATGATATGATAAATTCATAATTTACAAAGATTTCTACGACAAATTAGGTAAAACTTTGGCAAATAATGAATATCAAAACTAATTGATGATCCACAATCTACCAAGTAGTCAAAAGTTTCCAAAATCTATCAATTACGTGGTTATTCATCAAATCTAACAAAACTTCAAAGTCATGAAATCAATTTATTTATATCCCATTTCCATGCTTATACTTCTCTAAAAGAACCAAAATACTCTAGAATATTTTGTAATTTAAACACTATATAGAGATCCTTTAAGTAATTAATAGTGGCCACATCATCGAATTATTGATAGATTATAGAAATTCATTAAACAAGTCATGAATGCATATCGTTAAGATTGATGATTCAACATATCCAAGAATCATTTGGACTTTCTTCTATCAAAGGCAACCCAACAAAACAATTTTAATATAACGTTGCATGCATGGCACAACTCAAAGAAGGATATATCACAAAAATGATATAACTAAATATATTTCTTTAAGATTCATTTATACACATGAACTTTAGAAGAGTGATAAATTAATGTTCAACGAATATGGTCAAGTGATAATCTATCACACTTATTTACGAAGTCATTGTCAACTAAAATTTCAAGAAGCTAATACATAAGACTAGAATGTACCAAATAAGATATCAACATGAAAGGGAGCATGCTTATGACAAGATGTTAGTGTACTACACACTCTTCTTTCATTGTCTAGATTTTGTCCCACTAGGTTATATTAGCAAGGTTTTTTATGAGATAGTCCTAACATACTAAAAATATTATACAACATCATATAAATATTATACTTTTTTTCCTACACTAGGTTTTATTCCATTAGGTTTTACTAGCAACATTTTAATGAGGAATATTCATTACTATGCTCATTCAAGATAGAGGTGTCAAATGGGTCATGATGGGCTGGCACACCCCATTTTTTTAAGGCTCATACGAGCCCATGTGTCGTGACTGGCATAACACGGTTCACTGAAGTGCAGGCCCAACATGATCCACTACCCGAAATCAGCCCGGTTCATGCTGAGATTTGGGGATACTAGCACTCCCCAAATTTGAGCGGGCACTCTCACTGACCCGCTTAGCTCATCGCATCGCCCATTGGGCATCACACCATCGCTACATCTCCCATCGGGCATTGCCTATCACCGTGTTGGTCATCACCGCGTCACTTGTCTGGCATTGCCTATCATCGCGTGGCAGCTTGGTCATGCCTGGCACTACACGTGGGCCAATTTCACTCAGTATGGCATGACATGATTCGTGCCAAAAGTGTGCCCGGCATGAGCCCGAGCATGGCTGAACTAGGCCGTGCCAAGACTACCCAACCCGGTTGACTCCTTTAGGCATGCCATGTTGGAATGATCTATTTTCTCTCAGCCTAATCGGGCCACCATGCCATGCCTATGTGTTGTCCACTAGCTCAGCATGGCATGGTGTGCATGTTCATACCGATCATGCCATGCGGAAAAAAATGACATGTGGCCGACCAATTAAAATCGGCCACATGGTTGCATTTTTTTTTAAAATGAACAGCCCCGAAAACTAAAATAGCCCAAATGATCACCCAATGGGGATCCTATGGGGCGATCACTTGAGAAAGTTTACTGTGCCATTAGGCCAGGTACATGGGTCATGTATGGCCTAGCATGAGGCATGGTTCATGCACACCTAGTACAGTATGAATCATGCGAAGGGGGAGCCTGGCCTAACCCGAGGCATGGTTCCAGATCATGGCATGCCGGGCTAGGCACTACTGAACCAAGCCAATGCCGGAACCAGGGCCTGGGGCATCCCCAAGCAACCCGACCCATCGACACCTCTAATTCAAGGGGAGTGATATAAATAAAGGGTCATATGATGAGTGACCACATTAATTATGTGATAAATTGATAGAGATTATATCATTCAAATTTCAATGTCCCTTATAAATTCATTTTGCATATTCATGAACATGCTTTATGGTGGTCATTATTAACATAATTATGTGAGCATTTAAAGTTAGTAAAAAACTTTTGTACATGAAATCAATAAAAAGCCTCTCATATTTTTCTAAGATCATCTCAATGAGAAGACTTCTCTCTCTTTCTCTCACTCTTTTTATTCTCCTTCAATATTTATTTTATCCTTAATTTTCTCTTTATATATTTAAAAAGAATAACATATTTTTTCTTTATATTTGTATTATGTCATGTTATTTCATAATAGAAACTAATTTTTATTGCATCTTTAATTATTTCATTTTTATTGTTATGGTATTGGATTTATGAACAACATGAACCTTGATTACTCTCCTTAGACATTGAAATTGATTGCACTTTTAAAAGGAGGAAGAGTAGTTAACTTAGCTAGATTTGAAGGAATGGAAACACAAGGAGGTTTTAACATTGGTGGTCAAACTTTAGTAAGATTTGATGATCGACATTGGGCTATAAGGTACCATACTGTGTTAATCATTCTTGAGCTAAATGTGAGTAAAGTGAGGCTATAAATTCAATCTTCTTAGTTTGATTTGAAATCCATTATATTCCAAATACTATAAACTATATGCCAATTCAGTAAGATTCATACGAAAGACCCTCACCTTCACCTAACCTTATCCATGGAAGTTAGTGATTCATTCAAATTACAAATATCATATAAGAGGCTTTAAGGTTAAAAATACTTTTTTTTAATCTCTGACAAATATGCTCTTTACCACTTGGTTTGTTTGATTCATGAAATGATATGGGGAAAATGTTCTAGATGAAGCATTTTGCTCCAAGCAAGAATGCCAAACTAAGAAATGATATTCATTCTTTTTACTATTTTGATGAAGGGTTACTTTATGAGGCATGGAAGAGGTTTAATCAGTTATTAAAAAGCATCCATATCATGGGATTCACCACTAGATCCAAATGAAGATTTTTATAATGCATCATTTTGTTGTGGTTGTTTTAGCAAATACAGCTCTTCTTGCCAAATATTATAATGAGGCACACGTGAATTTGGCAAAGTTAGCTAATAATTATTATCATTTGCCTAGTACATGAAAGTAGTTTCTTCTTTGGTAACTTCTTTTTATAAATAGATTGGTTGTATGAGTAGATTGGTTGTATAAATAGATTGGTTGTAAATAGTTGTTTCTTCTTTTTATAATATTTTCAAGTCAATGAAGATGAGTCATAGACCACAAATGAATAATTTGGTTTTTATATATTGTGTATATTATGGGTATGGACACTTATTTGGTAACTTCCCATCAAATCAACCTTTTGTATCCTATATGGAAAATTACAACAAAGTCAATAACCCAGACTCCAAGGATTATAGTCAAGGATGGGGGCAATATCCTAACTTCTCTTGGAGAAATCAAGGGGCAAATTCATATAATTTTTTTTAATGACCAGATGCATCAACTTGTTTCCAACAACATATTCCACCTCAAGGATCAAATGCTCATTATCAATTAAGCCCTTTTAAAAAATTATTGAAGGAGTACCAGATCAAGAATGATGTTATAATTTAAAGCCAAGATATATCATCGAAAAATGTAGAAAACTTAATAAGACAATCATCAAATGCCATAAATAATCATTCCCAAATTTTTTTTCAAGTCATACAAAATATATAGAAAGGATGATAAAAACATTATAAAGCTAACACTTTGAGGAGTGGTAAAAAGTTAGAAATAACGACAAAAAATTTTAAGCAATCAATAAAGAACATTTCAATCCAATCAAACAAAGAACATGGAGAATAAAATTAAAATTCAAAGAAGAAATCTTTCTCTACATAGGATGCCACAACATCGCTTTTGCGAAGTATGCTAGAACAAGAAAATAACCAATCACCACCACCTTTTCTTTGAGATTCCACAAATAGTAGCAAGAAGAATAATTTTAAAAAAAATCAAGATGTTCAAAAGCAAGTACACATTGACATATCACTTGCACAAGCTTTGGAAAAAATGTCTAACTATACTAAATTTATGAAAGATATTATCTACTAAAAAGAAGATGTAGAGAAATTGAAATAATGGTACTTACAAATTAATGCAACATTATTTTACAATGCAAACTATCATCCAAGTTGAAGTATCCCAAAAGTATTACAATCCCATATTTTATTAGTAACACCCACCATGGAATAATGCCACCCAACTTGGGAGAAAGTATCCACTTATTGCTAATGTCCATCTTCATGAAGCTAGTAATTGGAGAAGTAAAACCCATCATAGTTACTCTTCACTTCGTTGATCAATCCTTTGCTTACCCCAAAAAAAAACTGAACTTGTATTAGTTTGAGTGGACAAGCCCACCCGCCCTACAAACTTTGTTGTATTAGACCATGAATCTAATAAAGAAGTTCCCATCATTTTGGTGGTAATTTCATGTTACAAGATGAACTTTGATTGATGCACAAAAAGGGAGGCCTTCCATGAAAGTTAATGATCAACAAGTGACTTTCAATATGTTCAACACTATGTATTTTCTAGGTGAGGTTGAGGAATGTTTAATCATCAATGTTTTGGATGTAATTATGGGTGAATAAACCACACCTTTAGTGATTATGAAAAAGAGGAGATACTTATCTATATTAAAAAAAAAACCAAGCACTTTGATGGATATAACCCATGGTTTGAAAGTTAAGCAAAGCCTTCTTTTGTTTAGTAAAATAAAAAAACTAATTTTATCTTTCTATCTAATAAATTTCAAGTTGCCTAAGGATGAGTTTGTGAGGAGCATTTAGATGGAATTACTACTGAATTGAAATTTGTTGACCGGAAAGAAATGAATCTACTATAAACTAATCAGTAGAAAATGACTAGTTTTCAATTTTGTGAAGTGGAAACTTGAGAATAATGGAACTACAGATCCCAACAATGAAAAAGATAAGGATGAACAACTTTTTGGGGAGTCTCTTTTTCCCTTTATGTTTTGTATTATTTTAATTAAATATGTTTATTTAAAAAGATATTGGTCTAGTAGTGGTAGCTAGTGAGTGATTTAATGATGCCTGATGAAGTAATTACTATAAAAAAAAAATTAAAAAGCTTAATTCATGTTGCCCTTTTTTTGATAGGTTTATGTTTCCTATATAAGTATACTTTAGTCTGAAGTTGAATTCTTTTACTAAACTTTGGGTGCCTTACTAGAGGGATACAAAATTTCAGAACTATTTTGTTGAAATTTAGTTCCAAACTAGGAAACTAATGGAAGTAGAAGTGGCAAATGAGAATGGTGCCCCTAGATTGGCCAAAGGCATGATCCTATTTCAGCGACCTATACATTACATGGCCACATGGCATACCTATCATATGTGTGAGCAACATGACAAATCAATTTCTTTTCTTATTTCCCATGTGAAAGCACACATGGTTGTTGAATTTTAACTTCAATGGTGTTAGATAGAATCCAATGCACTAAAAGATAATGTCTAGTTAATATTTTAAAAAAATAAAAATATATATTTTGACTTTTATAAAATTCTACAAATAGTTATTTGGTATGTTTGATTCTCCATATCAACTAAGACTTTTTCTTCTCTTATGTTATTTTCCATCTGTTATTGTAACGCATAATCTCTAAAAAATTCAAAGTTTTCTACTTTATTAGATTTAGAATATTTATTTTAGAATAGTATTTTTATGAATATTTATTATTTATAATTAGTGGTGGAGGGCATTTGATCTGGTGAATTCTAATCAACATCTACAAAATTATAGTAGTCATTAGTGGGTCTATTAATTTACATTGTACATATCATCTATTCATTTTTTGTTGTTTTAAATATTATATTATTAAAAAAATTTACTTCTACTCATAACTTAAAAAAAAGTAAACTAGTGATTATAAAAAAAATTGAATTAATATTATATATGAGTTTGATTAAGATAATGACAACCTAATTGAAAGATATGAGATTAATGTGTTTCCTACTCATGGGTAGGGAAAGACATGTAAAAAATAAAGGTTATATAAATGAACATCTTAAGTTTAGAATCTTTTTAACATAGTTAACATTAAAAATATTCAGCCTAATATATATATATATATATATATTGTAAAAAAAAAAGAATAGTTATAAAACAAGTAGTAATATTGGACACAATAACCAATATTGTTTAGAAATGAAAGTAATAGTTTTTATAGATATTTTGGCTTATTTTATGTGGTATTTATATCATAAAGGGCATAAAAGATATATACTTAATGATATTGAATTTTTGTTTAGTTTTGATGAAAAATAGTGAAATTGACTATAAATTAAGCACAAAAGATAGATTTGGTGGAATATATAACTAAGGCATAGAAGAGTGAGGTGAAGTCATTATATTTTCAATATCACGACTTCATTAATACTGGCACATATCTTTGAAATAATTGTGATTCTACATATTGGTCATGACATTCATTATACATTATGACACCAACACCTTCTTCATGGTCACAACAATATTTCTAAGTCATAACTACATTTTCTCTAAAACACTTTTTCAATCATAACATCATTTTCATATCATGAATACCAAAGTATTGAATCTCAATCATGACATTGAAATGAAGTCATGACAATGCTTGAATGATAATATGAAACAGTAACATGATTTTTAAAGTTACAACAATTTTATTACATTATTAAAATTGCAATATTTCAAGTTTGTGAAGCTATTTTTTGTTGTGACATTCTTTTTACATCATGATATCATAATCAAGAGCATGACTAACTTTAATTGCAATATTAACTTAGCATCATGATATGGAGCTCATTAAAGATGCTATAGTACACTTTAATGATTTTTTCTTATTAATAGAGTTGATGATAAATAAAGAGAAGATTAGAGGGAAATCAAAGAGGCATGATAAATGCTACCCTTGTAGGAAAACAAGAATAGAAGTCAAATGAAAAATGGATGGGATTTAGAAGAATTGAAATTTAAATCCTAAATGTTGGTTGCCTTTAGGTATACCTAATTCAACGATATAATTCCTAGATTACCTTACTCAGATCCCTCACCAATTTTAGACTAATTTAGGAATCTAGTTTTAGTTTATGTAATTATGTATGATGAATATAGTTCGTGGTGAATGATTTGAGATTTATGATATATTGAAAATTGATGGATTTGAGAGTGTCTTAGAACATTAATTCAAAAGTTTCACCAGCCTATGGATGTTTGTGTTGGCTCTGATAAATATTGACATATAAGCCATGAGACACACCCAAGGGAATGTATATAGATAAAAAGTGATTACCCTCCAACCACTTTCCTCTTATGATTGCCTCCATGAGTGAAATTTTTAAGTTGACATAAGTTTAATTGATACAAGATTGGCACTAACGAAATGAAAATCATAAATTTTTGTATAAAAATAGCATGTTCTATACATATTTGCTAGATAATAGAGAAAACCACAATTGAAGTAACAATCAAGAAATATTGATGAACTACTTAAAAGTAATAGAAATTGGGAGGTTTCTTATTTGTTAGGTATATATATAGCTTCAATGGTTGGTGACATGTATATCAAATACATAATAACAAGGAGACTATTCATTGTAGTAAGAATCCATAGTTGATTAACTTTTGAAACCTAATGAGTTGATTGGAGATGTGCATTTTCTTACCCTTCATCGAAACAATATATATTGCATTACCATAATATCCAAAAAAAAAAAACTTTATCATATACTAGAAAGTAAACCAATCCTATAGTCTAAGTATCTTTCTGAGACTTGGTGTTATCAATTCACTAAATTTCAATCAAAAGCCAATACCAATCTTTATGGGATCAATATTGGGATTAACTTATACTTTATTACATATTCAACCCATTTACTTTTAGAATATAGTTAACACATATAGAATATGCCAAATGAGCTTTTGGTTCCATAACTAGGAACAATAAAGTTTTTGGTATCATCAACAATGTCACAACAAGTCTGTTAATGCCATTACTAAGGATCAATTTTATTTTGATTGGGTAACTTTAAGTTGACTTAACTACTTGTAAGGAAAGTAGTTTATATTTTTTTGTTGATAAGATAGCTATTTTATTTAATGTTTGTTTTTTTATATTTGCTTTGTAACTACAAAATTATATGAACAATATATCTAGGACTAAGCCAATGTCTTTAGTTCTAGAAATAGAAAGGACTAGGATATATTTATTGAGACATAGTGTTGAGAGATTAACTATTGAGAAAAATGGTTTCAATAAACATAGCCAACGAGGTGTCAAACAAGCTATCCAATAAATTATTCTACATAGAATCGATGGAATTATTAGATGTCAACATTGATGAACAACTACATTGAGATTCAGATGAAACCTATTCAAGCAAATTACTTCAAAAGAAAGTTTAGTCTCATTCTCATGGTTCAACAACAACAATATGTAGGATATATTTTAGAAGATCAAAACAATCATATTATAATATCTTTAAAGTTATTTGACAAAGTAAAACTAAATGGAGTTAGTATTAGGTATTCCAAATAGCAAATAATTAGTGTTATTTTTGAAATTATACATATTGTATTTATATAGAAAAGAGGGTTAAGTAGAAATATTTTACTAAATAATAGTTTTGATAGATTATAAAGAATAATAGTGAAATTGGATGATTTTTGAATGAAATGTGAGGCCTTGTGGACTTTTTGAGAATGAGGGGAGCAAAAAGTAATGTAAAGGCATAATATTTTTTGTGTTGTGAACCTCATTAAGCATATAGAATAGTATTGACATTCATTCATGACCAAAGTTCTACACCAATAGTCATAACAATCTTCATTTGTTATGACTCTTCCACCTCATCGATATAATTATTTCACTATATAATTAATATATACTTTTTGATTATAAATCTTTCTTGAAGTTGTAGCTGCACTAGCTAATAATATTTTATGGCTATGATATTAATTTTATGTCACAATAACTAAGTATCTCACTTGTGCTAAATATTATGATTATTTGTAGCACAATGATTTTTTTATTATAAATCTAGAGGTGTCAACCGGGTCAATGCCGGCCTAGTTTTTGGTGCCCCATTCAGGCCCCCATGTAGTGCCTAACTTGAGCATGCCTCTACCTGGCATGGCCCATCGGCAAGACTAGTACCAGGTTTGGGCTGGGTCGGGCCTGGTTCAAGCTGTTTTGGTCTGTTATAAATCATATCATCACAAAATTCAAAAAATAAGAAAAATTATAAATTTTAATACTAAATTAAATAATTAATTAAATATTTTATATTTTATTAATTTAATAAAACAAAAAAATAAAAATTAATTTCATAAGTCACAAGTTACAACTAACAACCAACAAGTAAAAACACATATAAATTAAATGATAACAAAGCAAGATTAAATTTTTAAGAGATAAAAATTAATACAACAATTTAAAGATAAACAGATTCTCATAAACATTAATGTTAAACATGATTCTTGTAAATAACTATCTGAATAAACAAAGAACATAATAACAAAAAAAGGAGGAAGCTAAACTTCAAAGTCAAATCACAAATGACAAAAATAAATTAAAAAAATTCCAAAAAAGATAAATCTCGTTAGTGGCCAATTAGCATATGATGGTATCAGTATCACTAGTGGTAGGTCGTAGGCAATACAGTAGGCTAAATCTCTATCATCAATCAGGATCCCACGAATCATTATTAATAACTAACTCATCCACTCTTGCTGTAGTTGCAGCATGATCTTGGATGCACCAGCTTGAATCCTTCATGCATGCTAATGTATCAATTATATTAGGTCATAATCTAGATCTTCAATCAAATTATATTCACTACAATAGAAAAATTAGACTCCGATGCAACCCTCGATATTAGAGAAGTCAGTAGATCTCATGCCATCTTAGATAGTATGGGATAGGTGGACTCATATGATTTCCACCACTATAAAATATCAAGATTCTTATTATCAGTATGTAATAGGATTGAACAGTAATCAGTATCTAAATACCAAGATAGCTCGCTCCTATTTGACGATCCATCTCATCATTTCTCCTTTGCTAACTGAATGGAAAAATCATCATCCCCAAATATGGTATCCATGTCCACACTCAGAGCCTCACTACTATCACTACCATACCTAGTATCGTAGTATGTAAATAGCTTAGTCAACTTCTCATGAATGAATTCTTCAGGTTGGTTTTCCTAGTTCATGCATGAGGATATGTATGTTAAAATATTCTCTATCATTTCCACCTTAACCCAAGGGTCCACACAAGTAGCCAAACAATAAATAGATTGAATGGTGGACTAGTACTTTAAGTACTTGGTTTCCATCTCTACAACTATTTCACTAAATGTCGGGTTATCTTTAAACTTCCTATACATGCTACTAATGTTACATATATACTCGTGTGCACTATAAATAGTGAGAGTATAAATTGACAAACATATGTTCATCATGTCATAAAAAATCTTTAGAAATTTCATAAATAAAATTCTTGTAGTCCAATCAGTATCATTAATAATAAGTTCGCCAATCTTACTATTGACATAGTCAGACATTATCTATTCGTATCAAACACATGACTCCAACATAAGGTATAAGTAATTTCAATGATATCTCACATCAGATTGGAATTTCTTCTTCTTAGACCCACAAACAAATAGAGACTGCCAAACTTTTATTGTCTACAAGGAGTATGAAAAAATTTTAGTGACTTACATATGTTTTTTAAAGTGAGAGAAATAACCTTCATCACCACTTATACTATGAGGTTAATGACATGACTCATGCATCTAACGTGAAAATCTTTTCTAATGACATGTCTCAAATAGTCCTAACAAACATGTTAATTACTACTCCATTATTAGAGTCATTATCCAATGTGATACTATATATTTAGTGTTAGATATTATATTCTCTAAAGATTCTCATTATGCACTCATAAATGACCGAACCATTATGAGGATGGAAACTCTCTGAGAATTTTAATATTTTTTTATTTAATGTCAATTTTGAATCTACATAGTGGGCAGTGAGGCATGCATAGAGGTGTCAAACGGGCCGGGCCGGCCCGGCCCAGCACGAGGCACGGCACGGTTCGGCCGTGCCTGGGCCGGCCCGGCACGATAAAAAAATGTGCCCGGGCCCGTGCCGTGCCCGGGCGAACAAACCACGTGCCGTGCTGTGCCTGGCACGAGCCGTGTCGTGCTGTGCCTGGCACGAGCCGTGCAGTGCCTTGGCACGGCACGCGTGCCTGCGTCGTGAGTCGTGAGTCGTGAGTCGTGACTCGTGACCCAACCGGGCCCCGCCCCCGGTAAAAAGACCGCGGGTCGGGTCCAAACAGACCCGCCCCGCCTGCCCTGCCTTGCCGTGCGCCCGTGCCCACGGGCCGTGCCGTGCCCGAATTTAAAAAACCGTGCCGTGCCCGGCACGGCACGGTAGCACGGCTGGGCACGTGAAAAACGGGCCGTGCCGTGCTGGGCCGGCCCGTTTGACACCTCTAGGCATGCATAAGATGCATCACTATGACTAGTCTAGATAGTGGACATCATGGATACCACTCCACTATATTTCCTAAATTCATTAATTATTATTTCTTTTTCTAAGTTATAGTTTTTTAGTATATCATTTCTAGATGTGGACCTAGGAATCATTTGATTTGTAGGCTAAAAATAAGTTTGCATGATACTGACTTCCCTTGGATCCTTCAAAGATATAATCGGAAGACTCATCATATTAATCACTTTAGTCATGCCTTCCCTACCTAACTAATTATGGAATATAAAAAGGGTCAACATTGAGGCTGAACTAGATCTAGCCTCAAAGAACACACAATGGAGTTGAGTTTTCCTAGGATATAATGCATCATGTTTTTTGGTGCATTATTCGTCATACCTCTTAAGGTGTCCAGTCCCACTAGAACTCTTATAAGTTAATATTTTTTTATAATATTTATATTATATCAATTCTTCTTCGGCACCCTTAATATTTTTTATGTTGTATTATAATAAAGTGAGTCCTAACTATTAATATTCTTCTAGTTTTTTGTTTTATAGATGTTTGGGTCAATGTGACTAGAGAAACCAAAGTTTCAGCGACCATGGACCTATCCGTAGTATTTTCATAATCCATATTATTTTTATTTTTCTATATTTATATTTAAATTAATTTCGTTATCATAATTAAAATTACTATTTATCATTTAAATTTTTTATTAGAATATTTAATATATAGTATTTTTTTTATAATTATATATTAATTAATATTTATTAACTAAAAATTAAAACTAAAATTAAAACTTAATACCATAAACTAAATAAAATTTCTAAAGTAATACCTATAAGCTACAATGCCTAAAATCTCATATTCTTGATGATATATGCACCGCAAATGATAGTCCACCATCACACTCCATACCCCAATCCCGAAAGTAAACTTTAAAATTAAGTTTCATAATGAGAGACTAGGAGAGAGAGAGAAATAGACAAGAGCCAAGAGGTAGATGTAACGAAAATTCGAGAGAGAGAGAGAGAGAGAGAAAAAGTATTAATGGGGAGGGGGGGGGGGTACATATAGATTTTAAAAATATAACTTTAAAAAAAAATCAATTTTAAGCATTTTTTTTATTTTTTTGTGTGATTTAAAGGGCAGAATTATGATAGCTGTCAGATTCTACCCCTAGTCATTCGAGTAGATGAATCCAATGGCTAAGATAAAAAAACTATTGTATTTTTAATTTTTTATAATGTTGGGTCGATTTGACCGTTGAACCGATTCAACGGTCTCATATTCCAAAAGATTAGACTTCTGGATTAAGGTCACCCATCATCATCAGGTTGGGCCATCGGGCTCAATCTCTGGGTTAAGGGCCGAGATCCAGGTCAAGATCTAGGTTCGGCCATCGAAAATCTAGATTCAAGTTGGAGGAGCTGGGTACAGTTCAAGTCATGCCGAAGAACCATGCCTTCGGGCCAGGCTATCAAACCGTGCCTAGCCCAGCATGAGGCCTGAGTTACCTCAACATGGCATGGCATGAGTCGTGCCTTGAGCAAGCCTTGCATGGGCCCAAGCATGGTGCTGGACCGTTCCATGTTGGGCTAGGCATGCCTGGCACAAGCCGTTCCTAGCCAGGCTTGGGATGTCTGACCCATTTTGCACCTTTATATATATATATATCTACCAAAATAAGGCAAAAGCCATAGCTAAATATATCTTCAAAACTATGATTTTTAGCAACGACGAGTTATAAAAAGCATTATTCAATCTGAAATCATTTCTAAACCATGACTTTTTACTATTGAAAAAAATCCAACCCATGGCTTATTCTTAGTACCACAACAGGCTCGGGCTGTCTAGCCCATTTGACACCTTTATATATATTTACCAAAATAAGGCAAAAGCCACGCCTAAATATATCTTCAAAACTATGATTTTTAGCAACAACGAGTTATAAAAAGCATTACTCAATCTAAAGTCATTTCTAAGACCATGACATTTTACTATTGAAAAATAACCCAACCCATGGCTTATTCTTAGTACCACAACTATGGTTTATAAAGGTAAAATACACTAGGCATGGCCATTTATAGTCCCATGACTTAGTGATAAATGAGTAGCATTCATTCTTAGTACAATGGCAATCTAATGCAAGAGAAAGACAAAAGTCACATCTTATTTTTCAATATTATGACTTTGTGTTATAAAGATAAAATACACAAGTTGTAGCTATTTCTAGCACCTTGAATTAGTGTTACATAGATTAATGTACAAATAATGCCATTCTAAGTGCAATTATAATCAAAATAAACAAAATTCAAATTGTGGGAAGTTTTCAATGCTATAATTTTGTGTTACAATGATGAAAAATAAAATCATGATATTTCTAAAAGTCATGATTTTCCACTTATAAATAACACCCAACCATTTGAGTATAAAAGTGTAATGAAAATATTTTGAGAGTTTTCAGGGCACTAAAGAAATGGTGAAACCAGCTTGGGTTTGGGGAGAAAGATTGCCCAAACTACGAGAAGACTCACAAAAAATGGGTGGTGCAATGCACACAAATAATTTTTAGGGGCGTGAATTTTGACTCTGCCTAGGAGAAAATATGTGGCACACAACCAAGAATTGTGGATTTACTATTTGATTCCTAGACATTCTTTAGGACAATCTTTGAGAACTCAAACTTGCATGATATGTATTTAAATTTATCTCATGTAAATTATTTTTCAATGTTAGGATAAATTAAGACTTAGGATTGATATATTTTTTTTCATGTGATGGATGATTAATGAATGATTTATTTTTTGGATTGTGTTGTGGTTTGGGTATCGATGGATGTCATATATATTTAGAATAAAAATTAGGGTTTTACTATTAGTAGCTTTGTGCATGTTATCATGGTGGATATTGATAGGTAAATCATGAAGCACACTCATGCATAATGATAAAAAGAAGAGATGACACTTTAGATCATGACATGTGAGATAAACCATAATGTCAAAACATGATATTGAGGCAATTTAATCATATGAATATATTACTTATGAAGTCAAAATCATGAATATTTTTATAAACTAATCTATTGTGCAAATCTTAGGCAAACTGACTCTCAATTATTGTGTTTGTTTCATAGAATATCATTCTATAGATTTCATTTTTACTGTTGACATCATGTATTATCATGATAAATGGTACCAGACAAGCTATGAGAGATGCACGAGTAGAGATGATTATTAAGGTGGTGAAAATCATATGAGTTATTTTCTAGCATATGGCCTATGAAATTTGAAAGAAATATTATGTTACTTGTGCTAGTATGGTGCTTATGAAGCTGAAAATAAAATACTTTTAATACCAAACTAATTCATATCTTTATGTTATATGAGGTTCAAAAATAAAAATGTAGATATGAAACAACCATCTTGAGTAGTTAATGAATTACCTAAAAGGTATGAACTTATGAATGATTCACGAGTAAGGACCTTTTATCAATTTCTTGATAAAGTATCGAGGTGATAGATTTGAGGAGAGCATCATTGAGGGTAGTCTAACAGTTGATAACTACTTACACGATTCTTATGAGATTATGTAGTAAATGGACCAACCATAAAATGTATGAATATCTCCAAACACTCAATGTTATAATTTTAACTAGAGTAGTTTTTGACTCATTTTGATTGATTGAACTATTTATAGAATCAACGAGGGATCAATATCTTGACAAAAATCAATTTCACTATTTGTTTGATCCATGTACTTGCAAGACTAATTAGATGAGTGGTCCTCACTCAACTAGGTATTAGGACTTAGCCTAAATATAAAAATGGATGTCATAATAAAATTGCAATAGGTTTTGGGTATTATTATCAAAAAAAAACTTTAGTTAGAAGAGTCAACTTTAGTTAACAAAACTATCGTTGAAAAATGATAGTTTGATTTTAGTAGTTTGGATATCAATATTTAAATTGTGCATCTTGATTTGCATTGTTTATCATATATTATCTATTTGTATCTTTGTTTTAGTGTTTTTTTACTTTTTTAGCCATAATCATCATTGCAAAACTATGGGACTAAGTTAAAACCTCAAGATCTTGAAAGTGAGAAAATCAAAAGTGTAGAACTTTGGAAGTAAAGGATGAACATGCATAGCCCAAATTTTCTCTATGATGAAGCCTATTTCTAATCAAGTTTTGCTATCACATACCTAATGGCGACTTGAATTAGTTCTATTATCAGAATGTAGTAAGTTATAGTAATCTGGGATAGGAGCCATAAATATATTACATTTTAGAGTCTTTATCGAACATATATATCTTCATTTGAAGATATAATCATCAAGTTGCTCATTGAGAAAAGAACAACAAATTAAGTGGAAGAAGAGTGAATAAGACAACTATAAATAAGACTTGAAGATGCAAATTTATGCATGCTTAAAGAAAATAATACATAAAATAGTATGATGGCTGAAATGTATCTAGTCATTGGCAAGAAATGATCAAAGAAGACAAAGGAACTACAACAGATCATAGCATCATGTCCATAACAAAAAAGAAACTATTTGGGCATTCAATACCAAGGATCTTTGTATAATCTACTATTGAAATGGTTTTTATATGGTATTGCTAGCAAACAAAAAATAAAAGGTGAAAGGAAGTAAAAGGCTGCATGGAGAAATTTACATGGAATATAGAAGTTATAGATGAAACAAAAAACACATCATAGCGCCACTTGAAAGACAACTACAAAAGTATCTTTTTGTTGCAGGAAAAACAAACCCTACTTTCTTGTTTGTTGTATATGCACCACACCTTATACTAATAAATAATAAACTCATGTAAATTTGAAAGACTGCCACGGGTCGTGCCTTGGGCCAGGCCTGGGCTGTCCGACCCTATTGACACATCTATATAGATCTACCAAAATTAAGGCAAAAGCCACAACTATATCTCCAAAACTATTATTTTTAGCAATGAGTTCTAATGAGCATTATTCTATCTAAAGTCATTTCTAAGACCATGACTTTTTACTCTTGAAAAATAACCCAACCCATGGCTTATTCTCAGTACCATAACTTTGGGTTATAAAGGTAAAATATACAAGCAATGGCCATTTATAGTCCCATGACTTAGTGTTATAGAGATAAATGAATAGTAGAATCCATTCCTATTACAATGGCAATCTAATCCAAGAGAGACAAAAGTCACATCAATTTTTCAACATTATGACTTTATGTTACAAAGATAAAATACATAAGTTATAGTTATTTCTAGCACCTTGACTTAGTGTTACATAGATTACTGTACAACCAAGGCCATTCTCAATGTAATGATAATCTAAATACAAAAAATTCAACACTGTAAGCAATTCTCAATGCTACAATTTTGTGTTACAAAGATGAAAAGAAAAATCCATGGTATTTCTAAAAGTCATGATTTTCTACTTATAAATAACTCACAACCATATGAGTGTAAAAGAGCAAAATGAGAATATTTTGAGATTTTTCAGGGCACTAAAGACATAGTGACCCAGCTAGGGTTTGGAGAGAAAAGATTGTCCAAACCACGAGAAGATCCACAAAAAAAATGGGTGATGCAATGCACAAAAATAATTTTTAGGGGCATGATTTTTCACTCTGCCTAGGAGAAAATATGTGGCACACAACCAAGAATTGTGGATTTACTATTTTCTAGACACTCTTTAGGGCTATCTTTGAGAACTCAAACTTTCATGATATGTATTTAAAATTATCTCATGTATATTATTTTTCAATGTTATGTTAAATTAAGACTTAGGATTGATATATTTGATTTCATGTGATGGATGGTTAATTAATGATTTATTTTTTGGATTGTGTTGTAGTTTGGTTTTTGTTAGATGTCATATTTATTAAGAATTAAAATTAGGGTTTTACTATTAGTGACTTTGTGCATTGTATCATGGTAGATATTGATAGGTAAGTCATGAAGCACACTTATGAATAATAGTAGAAAGAAGTGACATCACTTTAGATCATGACATGTGAGATAAACCCAAATGTCGAGACCTAATACTGAGGTAATTTAATCATATGAATGTGATACTTATGATGTCAAAAGCATGAATATTATTATAAGCTAATCCATTGTGCAAAATTTAGGCAAACTGACTCTCAATTGATGTGTATGTTTCATAGAATATAATCCTAAAGATTTCATCTTTACTATAGAAGCCATGTATTATCATGATAAATGGTAACAGACAAGCTATGAGAGATGGGTGAGTAGAGATGATTATTTAGTTGGTGAAAATCATATGAGTTATTTGCTAGCATATGACTATTTCCTATGAAATTTTAAGGAAAGAATATGTTAACTTATGCTAGTATGGTGCTTATGAAGCTAAAAATAAAAATACTTTTAATACCACGTTAATTCATATCTTTTTGTTATATGAGGTTCGAAAATAAAAATGTAGATATGAAACAACCATCATGAGTAGTTAATGAATTATCTAAATTGTATGAACTTGTGAATGACTCTCGAGTAAGGACCATTTATCATTTGGATGATAAAGTATTGAGGTGATAAATCTAAGGAGAGCATCATTGAGGGTAGTCGAATAGTTGATAACTTCAAACATAATTCTTATAATATTATGTAGTAAAATGGACCAACCCTAAAATGTATGAATCTCTCCAAACACTCAATGTTATAATTTTAACTCGAGTAGTTGTTGACTCGTGTTGATTGATTGAACTATATATAAGATCAAAGAGGGATTAATATCTTGACAAAAGATAATTTTACTATTTGTATGAACCAAATACTTGCGAGACTAATTAGATGAGTGATCCTCACTCAACTAGGTAATAGGATTAGCCTAATTCTAAAATGTGGACATCATACTAACGTTGCAAAAGGTTTTTGTTATTATTATCAAAAAAATTTTAGTTAGAATAGTCAACTTTAGTTGACATAACTATCTCTGAAAAATGATAGTTTAGATTTTAGTAGTTTGGATATCAATATCTAAATTATGCATCTTGATTTGCATTGTTTATCTTATATTACCTATTTGTATCTTTGTTTTTGTGTGTTTTTTATACTTTTTTAGCTATAATCATCATAACAAAACTCTAGGACCGAGTTAAAACCTCAAGACCTAGGAAGTCAGAAAATCAAAAGAGTAGAACTTTGGAAGTAAATGATGAACATACATTGCCCAATATTTTTCTGTGATGAAGTCTATTTCTAATCAAGTTGTGATTTCTATCATAAACCTAATGGTGACTTGAATCAATTCTATTATCATAATCTAGTAAGTTTTAGTAATCTAAGATAGGAGCCATAAATTGATTACATTTTATTGTCCTTATCTAACATATGAATCTTCTTTTGAAGATATAATCATCAAGTTGTTGATTGAGAAAAGAATAACAAATTAAGTGGAAGAAGAGTGAATAAGACAACTAAAAATAAGACTTGAAGACCCTAATTTTTGCTTGCTTAAAGAAAGTACTAAAAAAAATATTATGATGGCTGAAATGTATCTAGTCAATGGCAAGAAAAGGTCAAAGAAGTCAAAGGAGCTACAACACATCATAGCATCATGTCCATAACAAAAAATAGAGTATTTTGGCATTCAATACCAAGGATCTTTGCATAAACTACCATTGAAGTGGTCTTTTATATGGTATTGCTAGCAAAACAAAAAATACAAGGTGAAAGGAAGTAAAGACTGCATAGAGAAATTTACATGGATTATATAAGTTATAGATGAAACAAAAAACACATCATAGTGCCACATGAGAGGCAACTACAAAAGTATCCGTTTGTTGCAGAAAAAACAAACCACTTGAGAGACAACTACCATTTTCCTTTCCCTCACATAGGAAGGTAAAATGCATTGATTGTATGAAATTATATGTCGATCTCAAGGTTCAAAAAAAATAGATTGTATGAGAGAAGAATTTGAGTATGTTTTGATAGATAGATTATTAATGAATTAATTGAATTTCAAGGGGCTAGGAATAACATAGACTTCAAATCCTTAAAAATGCAACAAAATTTCAAAGCAATTACAAATGTATTGACTAATGAAAATGGTGAATGAATAGTAACTTCTAAAAGTGCATATAGTTTTTTGATGTTGGGAGAACTTAAATAGGTGTGTAAAGTGAGGTTTAATCTCATTTTATCCATTTTGTTGCTGATACTCCATTCCTCAACTATCAGATAAGATAGAATGATTCTACTTTATGCCTTCTTAATTAATTATAGATTTGATGGGAGAAAAATATTTTAAAAGTTCATTCTCAATTATTAAAAGGATGAAATTTTGGGCCTAATAATCCACAATTCCTTGATTACTTTGTTAATGTCAAACTGACAGTGCATAGATGGATGAAGATAGGGATGAATGATGCTCGAGAGTGTACCTCCAAGCATTGTTGTGCGTTAAAAGAGAACTTGAAGAAGATATTAAAGAAAAGAAGTTGATTATTGAAGTGGGAAGAATTGAAAAATATTGGATAAGAAAGATCATCATTTCACAAAGCTGACATAAAAGCGATGAAAAATAATTAAGAATAGGGGAAGAAGAGGAAGACCGCTTGGAGCATTATCTAGCCACACAAGGATATATGATGACTGATTTTTTTTTTATTTTGCAAAATATGTAGTTGGAGGCCAAAAAGAGAGAGGAATGCTTGAAATGTGAGATATAACCCCTTCTTATAGTAATAATCGAGGAAGCCAAAAAATGAGATACAATGTGAGAAGTGCATGTCTACAAGAAAGAGATGTTGTTTAGCACAACCTAAAAGAAATTTGAAGATAATATATAAAACTCTAGATGAAATACATTGATACTAGAGTGATGGGCAGTGTTGAATCATGCATGAAGATTTATTAGGATGCTAGAATGGAATGAAAGAAAATGGTAGTGATGAGAGACAACATAATTGGAGTTGACCCTCAATACCAAGAGGACTAATTAATTGAGGAATTGGAAAAATATAGTGTGAATGAGAAAAAATTATATATTGCAATGAGATCTTTTGAAGGTGCACTATAATTTATTTAGAAAAGACAAGATGCATTGTATAATGTCGTGTAAAATATATTAGATTGGGAAGCAACCAAAAGAGAATATTTTTATAGATCATCCACTTCTATGCCACTATTTGAGTACTCCAAATTTGATTTCCCCTTTAAAAAGTTTGATCTTAATGGAATATCATACCGCCAACCTCTCTCACCTTATTGACTTGTATTTTTTTTCTTGTTCATTTTCTTAGATATCGTGGTGTATCAATCATATTGTGTTGATGTTATTTTAGGTGGATGAAAAATTATACTTTTTAACGAGAGAGTATAAACTTGGGGATGAGCAATCCCTTTAGTGTGTGAGTTTATTTGGTATCTATCACCTCATTGACAAAATCATTTCAATATGCAACTCATTTATTTTAGCTATGAAACTTTCTTGGAGTCACAACTACACTAGCTCATAATATTTTTATGACTACAATATTAATTTTACACCACATCAACTAAGTACCCTATAGGTGCTAAAATCTATGATCATTCTAAGTGCTATAACTTTCTTGTTATTGATCCACCAAAACTAAGGAAAAGGTTGTGGTTGCAACTCTAGGACTATAAATTTTAGCTATAGAGAGCTCCACAGATCATTGCTCAAGCTGCAACTATTTTTATGGTAATAACTTTTTTCTTTTGAGAAATGACCAAAGTCACTACTCATTCTAAATGCTACGATTTTAGGTTGTAAACAAAAGATATAAAAACAATAGTCATTCTCAATATCATGACTTATTGTAACATAATTGAAATAAATAGTCATGGCAATTTTTTACTGCCATAGCAATCTAATGTAAGAGAAAGACTAAAATTATGGCCCATTCCTAGTGTCACAACATTATGTTATAGATATGAAATACACAAGCCTAGCTATTCCCAATATAACAACTTAGTATCATAGAGATGAAATGCATAGAGATTGTAATGCCTAGCACCTTTATAATCGAAAGAAAAAAAAAGACTAATGTCAAGACTCATTCCTAGTACCATAACATGTTATATGGATGAAAAGCCAGAGTTATGATATTTGTAAAAGTCATGTCTTTCTACTTAAAATATGTACCAAGTCATTTGAGTATAATAGCACAAAATAAGAATATTTTAAAAGTGTTTAGGGAATGAGATAAATGACAAAAAATGATTGGGTTTATGGATAAAATGTTTTTCCAAACCTAGGAGACATCAATGAGCAAAGGTGTGATGCAAGGTACAAGCATAAACCCTATGAGAGTGTGAATTTTGACTCCTCTTTGGAGAAAATCTAAAGCATATGACTAAAAATTATGGATTTAGGATTTGATTTCTATACACTCTTGAAGGCTATCATTGGGAACCAAAAATTCAACAAGATGTATTTTGAATTATCTTGTTTGTATTCCTCCCCAATGTCATGCTAAATTAAGATCTAAGGTTGGTATATTTGATTTCGTATGATTGATGCATAATGAATGAATTTTATTATTTAGATTGTGTTGTGGTTTGATTATTAATGGATATGGTGTTTAAGTAGTCTGAAATTAGGGTTTTCGTATTAGTGGGCTTATGCATGCTATAATTGTGGATGGTGATAGGTAAGTCGCGAAGCACACTTACATGTAATGGTAAAAAGAAATGATAGCCCTTCTAATTATGATATGTGAGACAAACCTATATGTCAAAACTCAATGTTGAGGTAAGTTTATCATGTGAGTATAGTACTTACAAAGATAAAATATGGATATTTTTATAAGTCAATCTATTATACATATATTAGATGAACTAACCCTCAATTAAAGTGAGTATTTCATAGAACATCATCATAAGGGTTTAACTTTTAGTGTGTGTGATATAAGTCATCAAGGTAGTTTGTGATAGGTAAGCCACAAAATATCCATGTGTAAAGATGAATTGTAAGGTGGTGATTGTCCTACGAGTTACTTTATATCATTTAGTTGCTACTAGCGAGATTTGAAAATAAAATATATGTTAATTATGTGAGCACGTATGACACAAATTGAAAAGTAAAAATACTTTTAATACCATAATAATTCAAATTTTTTATGGCATATGAGATTAGATAATAAGAATACATATATGGATTAATCATCAAATGAAGTTAATGAATTGCTTGAAATGTATGAACTTGTGAATAACCCTCAAGCAAGGATACTTTGTAATTTTGATGATAAAGTATTGAGGAGATAACTACAAAAGGATCGTGATTGAGGAAGACTCAATATTTGATAGTTATCTTGTATGAAAATGGGTTATTAGGATATTTTCATAATAATCATACATTCATTTTGTGACCAAGCATAATAACAACCAAATACTTTATAGATGTCAACATGACTAATGAAATGGACTAACACTAGAATCTAAAAATCTTTCCAAAAACCCAATCAACTAGAGAAATTTGCATCTCATTATTGCTTGAATGAACTACTTGCACAATTCCTATGGGATCTATATCATAATAAAATTCCAATTTACTAATTATATGATATATATATATACTTATGTGACTAGTTGGATGACTAGGTTTTGTAATATTACTTAACCTTGAAAATTAGCTATGACTAGGTTTATATTTTCTTAGAGGGAAAAGTAAGGAGCAAGTTTCAGTAATTATCAAAAGGATTTATTTAGAGTTTGGATGACCTAGTTCATATATTTTTGGTCAAGTTATTCCCACCTTAAATAACTTCACAACTCATGGTGGACATTAGTAAATTTAGAGAAAAAGAGTAGAAAATTTTATATGGTGTATGAGAATGATTTAATGACCTGTTAAAGAGGTGTCCTCCACATGAATTTCAGCTATAACTCAAAGCCTAAACATTCTGAAGTGGCCTAAAATATATGATTAGAAGCTCAATGGATGTAGCCTCAGATGGTTCCCTAATGAACAAATATTCCAAAGAAGCAAATTTTCTGTTAGATGAGCTAGGAAAAAATAACCATTAAACTTCAAATGATAGATAAAATGAAAGAAAACAAGTTGAAATTTTAGAGTTAGATAAATTGTCAACTATGAAGGCTAATATGGATGCATTCTACAACTAATTTTCAACCCAATATAAGTAGAGACAAAACATTAGAGAAATGGCAGCTTCACAATAACAAGAGGTGAGTAGTTTCATACCAATTCATCAAGTAGAAGAGAAAAATGTCTTATAGAACAAAGGGTATGTTTTTAGACCCATCAACAACATCCCTATATAATATCAACTAGACATGAGAAATCATAAGAATTTATCATATGAGAACCAAGAAAATCTATAGCAAAATTAAAGTTCACATCAAAATAACAATGGAAATAAGTTTATGAGGCACCAAATGCAAGGATCTTCAAGCACCAATCACAACTAGCATAAGGTAGTAGCCAATCTTTCATTTAAATATAGTATTCTTATGATAATGACTAAGAGAAAGAGGAGAAATAATGTGAAAATGAATTGAATATGATGAAGGGAAATAATACTAGATTACATGGACATGATAATAAAAACTATTGAGAATTAAATTGAACATTTTATATTCATAATGAATGAAAAGAATGTTAACATATTACCTAGTAATACTAAGACAAACCAAATGAAATTCATATTCATAATAGTGACCAGACAGAAATAAGTATAAGGATAGAAAACAAAAGTAAAATTAAAGGAAGAATCTGATGTAAAAGAGAATGTTGTCAAGGATGATGTTGGCACATCCAAAATTCTGACTTCCAATATTGTGACATCCAATATCGTGACATAGAATGACTCTACTACATAGTGTACCCTCAAAGGTGAAGCAACTCATAATGAAGTAGAAATTAATAAGGGGATGGTAGTGAATTATTGTAATAAATAGAAAGATAATGTAGAGAACAAAGAATGTGTAAGTCCTCACTCTCTCCACCTCATTCTTCTCTTTCTATAGTGATTTAGAAATGGAAGGCTGGAAGAATAGTTTTAGAATTTTTTCAATATTTTTAGAAGGCTAGAGATTAATATATCATTCATAGAAGCTTTATCTCATATGTCACACTGCATTAAGTTCATGAATGATATTATGAATAGCAAGAAAAAATAGAAAACTTATAGAATGGTCAGTATGATTGAGAAATATAGTGCAATAATTCAAAAAAAAAAACTTTTGATGAAACTCAAAGATTCAATAAGTTTTATATTTTCATGTATTATTTATTGGGGAGCACACCTTCTAGATGGTCATTTGTGATTTGGAAGAAAGTGTGAATTTAATACTATTGTTGATTATAAAAAGGTTTATTTTGGGTGAGATTACTCCAACTCCTTAAAAATAGCTAAAATATCTATCAAATTTTCAAATGAGATAATTGAAGATGTGCTAGTGAAAGTCAGGAAATTCATTTTACCAATAGACTTTGTGATTTGGACATGAAAGAAGACTCATATACACAAGTGATTTTGAGAAGATTATTTTTGGCAACTAAATATATATTGATATTTGTCAAAAATGGTGAATTTACTATTTGAGTGGTAAAAGTATAAGTGAAATTCAACCTATATAAAAGTCTACAAATTTATAGATGAAGATGATGAAGGCTGCTGAAGAATAGATAATCTCATCCACATAGCTAAAAACCAAAATGAAGGTTGTTGGCCTGAAGAAATATTTAGATTTGTGGAGTTAAAAGAAGTCCTAGAATAAAATGAAGTCACAACACACCTTGATGAAGATATATATTAAGGTGTCACCACATTTTTCAAAGTTGTGCCAAGAGGAGAAATGAAGACATGTTGTGATGATATTGTGACTCGCATTACTGAAGCCATGAAATTCCTATATGAAGAAAAAGGAGAAACAAACATTGGGACTCCTAAAAATGTATACACAATATGATTGGAAATAGTCACAACACTACTTGATGAAGTCTATGGAGAAATAGATGAAGCTATGATTTATATTGTTGAAGTATATAAGGTACTCATGATATCTAAACAAATTATGACTACAAAAATGGGCTCAATGAAGAAAGAAATCAAGACAAAAACTAAAATAATCATGACATTAATAGAACAAAAGATAAAAGAAAAAGTCATGATGTGCTTAAATTTCATGACATAATTAAAGAAGGGATTACAAGATGATTTCAAACATATTTCTAAGTCATGAATATGGTTGAAGTAGACATTATAGGCAATGATGTTGTGACAATTAAAAAATTCATGACACTCAAAGACATACTACAAAAAATATAGAAGACTCCAAATGGTTACCTAGTCACCTACTTTACTCTTTCTTATGATAAATGAGGATGAAGTCAATTATCATTTCATTGTCATTAACTAAAGAAATGTAGAATGTGAAAGGAAAAGAAGATAAGACAGTACACAAAGAAAATAGTATGGTTTCTCGAAGATATCAAGGGAATCAATCATTCAATATGTATGTATAAGATCCTAATGGAAGAAAGTGGAAGGGCCATGATGGAATATCAAAGGTGACTGAGCCCAATGATGAAATATCAAAGGTGACTAAGCCCAATGATGAAATAAATTGTGAAGTCCAAGATTGTGAAATGGCTAAAAGCAGAAATTATCTATGCTATATATTATAGATCAAGAGTGAGTCCAATCCATGAAGTTCCCAAAAAGGGAGAATTGACAGTGGTGAAAACATTGAATGAAGAGCAAATTTATACATACGCAACTACCAAATAGCATGTAAATATGGTTTATTTGAATTTGAACAAAGAAAGAGAAAAGATAACTAATTGCTTCCATTCATAGACCAAATTCTAAATAGAATTATTGGACATGCATTTTATTATTTTCTAGATGAATATTTAACTAGATATGCATCACTCCAAAAGATTAAGAGCAGACCACATTTATCTTTCCATATAGGATTTTTGCATTCTATAGATGCATTTGGTTTGTGCAATGCTCAACCACTTTATAGAGGGGTATATTATACATCTTTTCTGATCCGAATCAAAAAATTATGGAGATAATTAAGCATGAATTTTTTTGTTTATAGAGATTCTTTGAAAGATATTTATACAACTTGGAAATGATATTGAAATGATATAAAAAAAACAATATTTTCTCAATCAGGAGAATTGTCCTTTCATGGTGCAAGAAGGAATTGTGTTGGGATATTCAGTATCTTCAAGTGGTCTAGAAGTGGACAAAGACAAGGTGGTGATAATCAAAGTTCTACCTCCTTTCGCGATTGTAAAAAGACTGCATGGCTTCCTTGGGTATGTTGGCCTCTACAAAAGATTCATATAAATTTCTCAAGGATAGCAAAACTATTGTGAAAGTTTTTGAAAAATGAAACAATCTTTGAGTTTGATAAATAGTATTTATATGCTACAAAGAGCTGCAGAGAAGGTTGATTCCCAGCCCAATCATGATGGTATCACACAAGGGAAAGTCATTTATTATTATATGTGATGCTAGTGCATATATAGTTGGAGTTCTATTTGGGTAGAAATGAGACATAGTTTTCACTGTCATTTCATACATAAGTCAGATCTTGAATGAATCATAAGAAACTATACAACAACTAAAAAAAGATGTTTGTCATGGTATTCACTTGTGACAAATCCAGGTTATACAATACTAGGAAAAAAATGATTATTTACACATCATGGAGTCAATCCATACTTAATAGTGAAGAATGAAGCAAGACCAAGGTGAATAAGATGGGTCCTATTGCTTCAAAATTTTGATATAAAGATAAGAGATAAAAAGGGAAAGAGAATGTGATAGTAGATATTTTTCCCCACATTGAATTTAATAAATATCAAGAAAGTACAACTAAAATTCTAGAGGGGTTCCTAGATGAGCAACAACTATCTTTAAAAATGTAGTTGCCTTAATTTGAGATGTATAGATTATATTATAAGAAGATGTATAGAACACAAAGAATAGATAGAAATTATATTCAAGTGTCACTCTTCATTATATGGAGGACAATTTGGAAGTAATAAAATTACCCGAATCATATTTTAATATATATTTTTCTTTCCAAAACTATTTAGAGACTACCAAAGTATGGTGTGAAGATGCATTTGTAGCAATAATTGAGGTTAGATAAATACGATGATACATTTTATTAAAATATAGCATCATTGCTATGGAAGAATCATCCTGAAGTGGTAGCAAATAAGACATAAAATTTCACATTGAATTAAATACTAAATGAATTTAACTCCATTCTCATTTCAATACATATTTGATTAACAAGTGAGTGAAACATGGTGTCGTGATGCAGAACAATAGATTTCATAAGACCACCCTTATATTCAACTGACTCATCATTAGTTTTAATCAAATCTCCACCTTAATGAATGAAGCATAACATGTCGCCATCCATTTTCTTTCAATATGTTAAAGAAATCTACATTTTTCATAAAGGTTACGTTAGGCAAGTCAAATATGAATTAGCATAAATAATTAAGAGAAATATTACAATATTCAACATAAGTAAAAATTACATAATTACTTAAACAATACTTAATCACGTAACTGAATATGTGTGCATGTATGTATACACCATTATCAATTCATCAATATATACATAAGTATTGTTCAAAATACATCATTAAAGTCATGTATATAAATGCACATAATATACACATGGATCTATATATATATATATATATATATATATATATATATATATATATATATATATATATATATATATGTATGTATGTATGTATGTATGTATGTATGTATAAGTATATTTATATTTGTTTTTAATATAAACAATTTACAATAATTAATTATAAATAAATTATCAAAATCATAAAGTTTTAAATACATTTACACATAGACACAAATTGACACACACACATATATGTTTCTGATCTAAACAATTTATAATAATTTATTTTAAATAAATATTAAAAATAAAAAAAATTAATTACATTTACACACACACACACACACAAATATATATACATACATACATGTACATATATGTATATACATAAATGTACATATATATATATTTTTAAAATAAACTATTTTAAATAATTTACTTTGAATATGTTATAAAATAAAACAAAACCTGCAATAATTTGAAAGATAAAAAATTCAAAAGTAAAGCAATAAATTACATCAGGAAATAAAATACATTCAAAAGAAAATGAGAAATTGGTATACATGGGAATGATTTTCAAAGAAATAGAAAAGTCCTTTATATAGGAAAAAGTTTGGAAATCTCCAAACAGTTTTCCAATATGGGCAAGGTGATTTTCACCTACCCCCATTAAAATAACAGAATAAATATTCAAAATCAAAAAATGTTTAATTACATTTACACACACACACACACACATACATGTATATGCCTATACATAAATGTACATATATATGTATATACATAAATATACATATATATTTGTTTTTTATATAAATAATTTACAATATTTTATTTTAAATAAAGTTTCAACATCAAAAAATTTAAATTATATTCACACACTCACACACACACAAACAAACAAACACACATATATTAATCTACGTATATGTATGTTTGTTTTTAACATAAATGATTTATATTATTTTTGTTTAATTAAAATTTTCAAAAAAAAAAGTATAAGACATTTTCACACAGACACAGACACACACACACACATATTTATATTTGTATTTAAATAAATTTACATTAATATCAAAAACTTTTAATTTCATTTACATATATATATATATACATATGTATGTAAATGTGTGTTTGTGTGTGTGTGTAATTGTTTCATGTTTTATTTTAAAATTAGCTAACCTCTATATGCATATACATGTCTATGTAGGATTACAATAAGCAGTGTGTGCATATATATATGTATATATGCACACATACAATATAGTCAAACTTGAAAAATTACATACCTAAGTGGATATATAAATATGAAATTACAAATGAACAAAATGTGTGTATGGATGAATATTTATATGTATCTATATATGTGCATATACATGTTAACATAAACTTAAATGTTCATAACTTAAACTCAAAGGCAACCTAACATTCACAAACTAAAAAGTCATGAGATAGAGGAAGGAGTAGAGTTATCAATGAGGAAATGATATGCAATTTTGGATGTATATTTGCTATGTTGCACGGATACTCCTAGGAACTGCCGTGTCCGATATGCCACGTGGCGTATTGGATACGCATTAGAGACATATCTGATGCGTTGTTCGGAAACAGTCATCGTTAACAACAGACGCGTCGTTTACCTACAGACACGTCATTTACCAACTGATGCTTTTTTACGATTCTAACGCGTCGGAAATACACTATATATTAACTATTACTCCTATATCTCAAACAAATTGAGGAGCACACCGCCGACAGTAAGTTGCCGACAAGCCGATTGCGAGAAATAGTTATCAATTATCATTGCGTCAAACGGAGAGGGGAGGAGCACCCCACCGAGGCACCGACAATACCTAAGGTAACCTAATTCTATAAAGGGAAGGGGGGGTTTTGAAATCTGTATCGGGAGGGGGGAGAGTTCGAAAATCAAAACTGTAAAGGGAGGGTGGTAGGGGGGAGGGGAGGGGGGGGTGTTAGAGGGTTTAAATTTTTTTTATATTATTTTAAAATACAGAATTTTAAATTATTTTAAAATACAGTATTTTAAATTATTTTAAAATACCTAATATTTATAATTAATAATTTTTATTTTTAATTTTATTTTTTTATCATGACGTATCCTAGTCGTATCCGTATCCTAGTTTTTTAGAATTTTCCGTGTCCCCGTATCCTGCCGTGTCGTATCTCCGTGTCCGTATCCGTGTCCGTGCAACATAGTATATTTGTATACATACCTTGTCAATGGAAGAATGGAAGAAAATACAAGGAAGAAGTTATAATTTCGGATGCAAGCACCTTCGTTTTGTTGGATTCCAATAAATTTGGAGGAAGATAATAATGGGATTCTGAAATTCTTGTCACTCCTCTACAAGCATCGATGGAGTATGTAACAAGAGGGAGGGGCGAGGGGATAGGGCAAGGGGCGAGGGGATAGGCCAAGGGGCAATGGTACAGGGGGAGGAGTCAGGTAATAGGGGGAGGGAAGAGGGGACAGGGGAGGAGCGAGGAGACAGGGGACAGGGGGAGGGCGAGTGGACATGGGGAGGAGCGAGGGGACATGGGGAGGGGCAAGGGGACATGGGGAGAAGCAAGGGGACAGGGGGAGGGGCGAGGGGACAGGGGGAGGGTGAGGGGATAGGGGGAGGAGCCAGGGGACAGAGGGAGGGGCGAGGGGATAGAAAAAGGGGCTAGGAGACATGGGGAGGGGCCAGGGGACATGGGGAGTGGCCAAGGGACATGGGGAGGGGCCAGGGGGCAAGGGGAGGAGCCAGGGGACAGGGGGAGGGGCTAGGGGATAGGGCGAGGGGACATGGGGAGGGGCGAGGGGACATGGGGAGGAGCGAGGGGACATGGAGAGGGGAGAGGGGTGTGTTTTATAGGGGAGGGGCAGGGGGCGAGAGGGAGTTAAAATTAATTAAAGGTGTTTTAGGATTATATGTTTAAGTGCCATAAATATCAATTTGTTAAAAGTTTGGAAACCCTTTTTTCAAATATTAATTTTAGGTGAAGTTTTTATCAATTATTTTGTGAGTAGTGCACAAAACACAATTCCCCCAATTATAATTATTAAATACAAAAAACATAAAATAATATAAAAACATTTTGATCATGGCACTAGAGTTGTATATGTGCTATTTTGAGTTCAATCAATTTTACATAATTATTTAATTTCTTTAAAAAAAAGACGACATGGTCATACACCAACATGAAAGCAACTAAAGTAGTAACACTAATGATATCATTTTTAAATTTTGTAATTTAATCAATACTTGTCATTAGGAAGACATCCACAAACATATTCCCAAAGATTTACTTTTTTTTTTGAGTTCATAGGTTGCAAGGAGGCACACTCTGTTCATTTTTGAAGAAATTAGCAAGTTAAACCAATTCATTAACTAACCTCTCAAAGTTAATGAATTGGTTCATTTTTGACATTAACTAACCTATCATTGTTACTTTTAAAATATTTGAGGCCCCAAACACTAGCTTGTAGATATGTTGTATTCCCCAATTCATTTACTCCTATGTAAAGATCCCAATAATTAAAATATACTCCTATGTAAAGATCCCAATAATTAAAATATGCTTCCCTGGGATTTTGTGACATGAATGGAATCATATAAAGGTAAATCTTTCGTACCCAATCCATGCGCCTCATAGAGGCATCAATGCTCTTCTCATTCCACACTATGGTATAAACAACTTTGAATATGTTCCTAGCTCTGTGAGGGAAAGGAATGCTTGAATCTAAAATCTCGGCCATTTTTCCACCAATAATAACTATCATAACAACTGCTGCTGCAACATTATCAAGTTGTTTTAACTATTTCCATAACCCTTCAAATTGTATTTTCTAGAATGGATCTTTTAACATAATTTGATTTGATTTTAAAACTTAATTGTGATACCATTGGAGATTTTACTATGTCACATAGTACAATTTAATAGGAAATCCAGTGTAGAAGAGAATAGCTTGTATTTAACTCATTTCACTACAATCTTCTTTTATAATACCAAGTTTAGTGAATAACTTTTTCATTAATGCAAGAACTTTATTTGTTCTTCCAAAAAACATGGAGTTGAAAGTGTTGTATTTTGATTACAATTTCTGGATTCAACGAGGAATTACAAAACCTAGAAGAAGAAAAAACGAGAGTTCGAGAGAAGAAGAAAAATTGCCTAGGAGAATCAAGCACAATAAATCAAAATATCTAAAAAATGACATTCACTCAATAATGAAAAAGAAAAACAATGCTTTTATATCACTTATCAAAAAACATGGTAAGAGTCAAAAGTAACTTTATTTCAAATGGTATAACCTACATGCTTTAATAACTCATTTATTGATATATCAAAAGGGCGGGCCCATAATTTAATACTGATATTGTTAGCCCAAGTGCATCAAATACAAGCTCATTATCAACATTCTCTCTAATTTGATGTAATTGCTACGGGTCCTATATTTTCTCTTAGGTAGACCAACTTTTCTTTAGGTAGTGATTTGGTGAAAATATTAGCTAATTATTCTTCAGATCTATAAAAAACCAACTTGATTTCATTGGTTTCAATTGCATCTATAATAAAATGATACTTAAGCCCTATATATTTTGTTCTGCTATGCATCACAGCATCACTAGCTATGGATATGGTGAATTGATTGTCACACAATATAGCAGTCAATTCTTTTATAGATTCATTCAAATTAGTCAGTAACTTTTTCATCCATAATGCATGTGAGGTTGCTACTAAAGCAGAAACATATTCAACTTCAGTAATGGACAGTGAAACTATAGATTATTCTTGGATGACCAAGACACAGCTGTAGTTCCTAGTGTAAATATGTATCCAGAAGTACTTCAATAGTCTTCTGGATATCCTTTCCAATCACTATCTCAATAACTAGTTATCTTAGTGTGTTTAATTCTAGAGTATCTTAATCCTAAGTCTAAGGTCTTTTTAAGATACCTTAAGATTCATTTAGCAACACTAAGATGAATATGGTTAGATGCATGTATAAATCTAGATAGAAGATGTACTACATACACTAGATCATGTCTTGTGGTAGATGCATACAATAGAAAACCAATTAGACTTATATAAACTTTACCATTTATTGTTCTGCTTGGGCAGAAATGAATTTGTGATTTAAATTAAGGGTGTAGAAATAGGATTACCGTCCTCCATGCCATAATTTTTCAATATTGATTGAATATTTTTGATTTGACACACTATTACATTGTTTGAGTCTTGAATGATTTCAAGCCCCAAGAAGTGGTTTAGTGAGCCTAAGTCTGACATTTTATATTTATCTAGCATGTCATGTATAAAGGCTTCAACCAATTCAGATTTGTTACTTGTATAGATTATGTTATTTACATAGATTGACATAATCAATATTCTAGAATTTTTATCTCTTTTAATATACAGTGTTGGCTCACTCATACTTCATTTGAATCCTTGATAAAACAAGTATGAGTTTATTTGTTGATACAAATCAAGGAGATCTTGTTTCAACTAATAGAGAGCCATGTATAATTTATATACACATTGCTCAACCACATGTTTTATAAACCCAATGGGTTGTTCTACATAAATCTTCCTTCAAATTAACTTTTAAGAAGGTAGATTTTATGTCTAGCAAGAGCATAGCTTAATCTTTCTATCTAGCTAAGGCTATTAAAAACCTCACAGTTTCGAAATAATTTATGCCTGCCCTTTGGTAATAACCCTTAGCCACTAATCAAGCCTTATATATGGGTTGATTACTGTTTGGTTGATTTTTAACCTTAAACAGCCACTTGACTCCAATATTATATTTATTTTGGGGTAAGTCTACTAATGTCCATGTGTAATTTTTCTTATGACAGACATTTCTGTCTTTATAGCATCAACTCATACTTGGTGTCCTACTACCTCTTCATAGTTGAGGGGCTCAACTAAGGAGTAATTGTATTGTTTGTTTATCTATTCTAATGTCTTATATTTAACTGGTGTATTAATTTTATCATGCATTTCTATGTCAACATCTGACTTAGAATGAGACCTAGAATTATACCTTGGTTAACTTTCAATATTATTATCTATTGAAGAATCTAGATTTCATCCTTGCATACTGATTTTTTGTACATTAGTATTTTGCATGTAGCTTTCCAATTTAACATTATCATCAATGATTACATCTCTGCTTACCAAAAATGTGTTTGTTTCTGATGAATACAGTCTATAACCCTTGGATTGTAGACTATATCCAACTAGAATGCATTTTAGACTCTCTGAGTCTAACTTAGGTCTAATAGGTTTTGGTATGTGAGAGTAGCAGACACTCCTGAACACTTTTAAGTGGTGTACATTTGGGTTTCTTTCACTTCAAGCTTGTAATGTAGATAGATCTTTTTATGCTCTAGTTGGGCATCTATTGAGTAGATAGATTGCTATGTTAATAGCTTCTTCCTCATAATCTTTAGGTAGTTATTTCTCACTTAATAGTATTCTAGCCATTTCTACTACACTCTTATTTCTCCTCTCTACAATATCATTCTATTATGATGAGTAGGAGGTGGTCAGGTGTCTTTGAATCTTCTTTATTCATATAAGTTATTGAATTTTTGTGAGAAAAACTCACCACCTCTATTCATTCCTAGTGTTTTAATGCTCATACCGGATTGTCTTTCTATTAGGCACAAAAACTTCTTAAAATACTCAAAGGCTTCAACCTTTTATTTCAAGAAGTAGACCCACATCATCCGTGTGCAATCATCAACAAACAACAAGAAATAACTATAGTTTGCTAATGACTATACTAACATTGATCCACATAAGGATGCATGAACTAATTCTAGAAGTTGGGATGCTCTCCAGGCAATTCTTTTGGAAAAGCATTGTTTGGATTGATTACCCATGACACATTCCTCACATAATGAAGAGTGAATGTTCAGATTAGAAGGTAGGCCACTCACAAGTTGATTTTGAGAAAGTAATTTCAAACTTGTATAGTTTAGGTGGCCTAACCTTATGTGTCACAAAATTGCCTTTTGATTAGTACTCATACTTAGTGTTATATTTATTTTTTGATCAAGGGTCAATGGAAAACTCCTTCCAGTAGACATTTTTACTATCCAGAGATGGTTTTATGACCTTGATTATATATAATGCATAAATTATTTTTGAAAACCAAGTTATAACGATTATCCATTTATTATCCCACATTGAGGAGATTCTGGTCTAATGCTGGTACTAGTAGTACATCATTGATGACCTTTTCTCCAGAAGGAGTGAAAACTCTATCCAATTCTTGGACAATATCACCATTTCCTAGCTTACCTTGTGAATTTACTAGAGTTTGTAAATTCACAAATATGTTATGATTTCTAGACATGTGATTTAAGCAACTACTATCTAGAAACCACATATTCGAAGAGGGATTATTTTTGGTTTATGACACATAGAATATGTGTTCTATAGAGGGTGTTTCCTCTGCACAACTAGCATATTGAATGTACATTAATCTACAATCTTTAGAAAGATGCTCAAACTTTTTATAGTTTATGCATTGGTTCTTAGTTCTGAACAAACACTCTTTCTCTGTTTGATTATTTCTCTTGCATATATTGCAAGAGATATGTGAACTCCTCAAATAAGGTAAGTTTAATGATAAAGAAGATGCATGAGCTTTATTTTTATTTCTTGACTAATTCTTAGTAACATACCTTGATATCTTCTTTCTATCTTGAGTTTTTATCACTTTATTATCTTCTTTTATACTTTGTGTCTCCCATCTTGATTGCATGGTTGATTAGGCAGTAAACTCTACTCTCTTGAGCAATTAATTTTCATAAGATTTCAATGAACTAAGGACTTGTTGAGTTTTCAATTCTGATAAGTCTTTGTTTCTTCTATAACTACAATAATGGGGTCAAACTTGTCAGACATGCATATAAGCAAATTTTCTACCATTTGAGTATTTGTAATTTGTTTACCATGGATTTTCAACTGGTTACTATCCAGAAACTGAGTGGAGAATTCAGTGAGAGAATTTGAGATACTCATTCTCAGATTCTCAAGGTCTCTTCTTAAGAATGAAGAAAAGCTCCTCATGATTTTTTATCTCCCTAAAATTCTACTTTAAGAAGATCCCATGCCTATTTTGCTTGTGTCCAACCTAATAGACAAAAAAATATTGCATTACTAACACCTAGTTGGATGAATAGTAATGCTCTAACATTAACTTTTCTTAGTTCTTATTCCTCCAACACCTCTTTTTCTTCTAGAGACAAGAGATCTTTATGTTCTGTGTAACTAGTATCCACAAGTTCCCAAATATCTTGTGACATAAATAGCATTTTCATTTTGACAAACCAATAATCAAATTTTTCCCAATCAAATAGAGGTAAAGAAATGGACCTCGAGCTTGAGGAACTTAGATTTGTGATAGTCATAATGATTCTGTTCAAATTTCTCAAAAATATTTAAATAGAAAAATTAGGGATCTCGTAAGATAGGTATTAATTAACAAAAAATATTTTTAGATCTAAACAAATCTACACTAGATCTAATAGATATGTGAATTTTTGTTTGGGTCTGAATAAGAACTCAAAAATATTTGATCTTGAGAATAATCTTCAATCTCATATCAGAACATAGCTTCGATACTAGATGTTGTATTTTGATTATAATTCTTGGATTCGACAAGGAATTATATAACCTAGAAAAGACGAAGAAAGAATTCGAGAGAAGAAGAAAAATTGCCAAGGAGAGAGAACCAAGCATTGTAAATTGCAATATCTAAAAAATAACATTCACTCAATAATGAAAAATAAAAACAATGCTTATATATTACTTATCAAAATATATGGTAAGAGTCAAAAGTAACTTTATTTCAAATGGTGTAATCGGAGCACCTTAATAATTTAATTATTGATATATCAGAAGGGTAGGCCCATAATTTAATACTGACATTGTGAGCCCAAGTGCATCAAAAAAAGCACATTATCAATAGAAAGAAGTCTGGATTGTGTTTTTAATCCTCGATACGAAAATATTATTGAAAAAAATCTTTAGGGAGCTTATAAGCAATGGACTACCACCAGTGAACAAGCTGAGCGGCATTCTATTCTAATGTCCTTGCAATTGAAAAAATGGTGATTGTTGATGGAACTATAACTAAGTTAATTCTCCAAGCGAGAACAACACCAAATGTGTTTCCACCACCCAAAATTGTATAGAAGAAATCTTGTTTCTATTGCAGATAATGTCATTTGTTGATATCGGGCATCAGCATTATGTTTGCTATATTTTAGTTCAATACTTTGGTAAATTACTATATTACCCTCTGATATATTTTTTAAATAAAAGTTTGGGCTGTATTCAAGCTAAAGAGGCTGGTGATCTTTTTAAGGAAGAGTTCCAGGGAGATAAAAAATTCTGAGGTGCTCTTCTTCATTCATTAGAAAAGGACTTTGAGAATTTGAGGATAACTCAAATTCTTTTATTGAGTTCTCTACTCAGTTTCTGGATGTGGTAAATAAGTTAAAAATGCATGGAGAAATCATTATAGAAACTCAATTAGTTGAGAAATTACTCATATGCATGCCTAATAAATTTGATTCCATTATAGCAGTAATATAGGAAACCAAAGATTTATCTAATTTGACCACTCAACAAGTCATCGGCTCTTTAAAATCCTATGAGAGCATATTACTAAAGAGGATAGAATTATCTACTGAATCAGCCATGCAATCAAGGTGGGAGACTCAAATTGTGAAGGAAAATAATCAAGCATCAGAAGCAAAAAACAAAAAAGGGCTTTCCAGGTATGTTTCAAAAAAAATAGAAATAAAAATAAAAATCATACTTCTTCTGTAACCTCAAATATCCCTCTAAAGGGTTCATATATCTTTTGCAATATATACAAGAGAACCAGCCACACTAAGAAAGAGTGTTGGTTCAGAAAATAGAACCATTGCCTAAATTGTAAAAAGTTTGGGCACCTTTCTAAGGACTATAGGTTGAAGCACATCTAGTGTGCCAGTTGTGCAAAGGAAATAACCTCTATAGAATACTTATCATATATGTCTGAACCAAATAAAATTCCTTCTCCAAATGTATCATTTATGGACAGTGGTTTTTCAAACCACATGTATGGAAATCACAATATATTTGTGAATTTATCACAATTAGTAAATTCACAAGTTAAACTCAGAAATGTTGACATTATCCAAGAAAAAACAAAGGGTAGAGTCACTATTTTCACATCCATAAAAAATAAAATCATAAGTGATGTCCTGCTGGTTCTAGCATTGGACCAAAATCTTCTCAACGTGGGGCAGTTAATGGAAAAAGGATTTAGTTTAGTATTCAAAAATAACATATGTCAAATATTTGATCAAGAGTCAGAGGACCCTCTGTAGATAGTAAAAATGTTCAGTGGAAGGGGTTTCCCACTGATCCTCGATCAAATAGTAGACAAGGCATTAACCATTAATAGTGAACTAGAAATATCCTTGTGGTACAAAAGGTTTGGACACCTTAACTACACAAGTTTAAAAACACTTTATCAAAATCAACTTGTGAGAAGGATGCCTTATAACTTATGCATTCCCACTTTAGTTTGTGAGGAATGTGCCTTGGGTAAGAAGTCTAGACATAGCTTTCCCCAAAAGCACTGCTTGAAGAGAATCCAAGCCCCTAAAGTTAGTTCGTTTAGATGTTTGTAGACCTATGCTTGTCAAATCCTTAGCTAACAACTATTTTTTGTTGTTTGTTGATGATTACTCTCGACATATGTGGGTTTATTTGTTGAAACTCAAGGCTGAAGCCTTTGATTATTTCAAGAAATTTCTATCCCTAGCAGAGGGGAAATCTGGTCTAAGTGTGAGAACACTTAGAACATATAGAGGTGGTGAGTTTCTCTCATAGAAATTCAACAATTTCTATGAACATAGAGGAATTCAGAGACACCTAACCACCTCCTACTCACCACAACATAATGACATTGTGGGGAGGAGAAATAAGAGTGTGATGGAAATGTCAGAACTCTTTTAAATGAAAAAAAAATGCCTAAACACTATTGGGAAGAAGCTATAAATACATTTGTTTATCTGCTCAATAGATGCCCCATTAGGTCATTAAATTATCTCACTCCATTAAAGGCTTGGACTGGGAGGAAATCCAATGTAAAACATCTAAAAGTATTTGGGAGTCTTTGTTACTCTCACATATCAAAACCTACTAGTACAAAATTAGACTCCAAGAGTCTAAAATATATTCTAGTTTGAAACATACTACAATCTAAAGGTGACAAACTGTATTCACTAGAAATAAAAATATTTCTGGGGTGAGCAAAGATGTAATTATTGATGAAAATGCTAAATGGGAAGAAAGTTTACAAAATTCTGATGTACAAACTATTGGTATACAAGGCTAAAATTTAGAATCATCAATAAGTGATGACAAAGAAAGCAAGCCAAGGTATGTTTCTAGTTCTCCTTCTGAGCCAATGTCAGAGTTAGACATAGAAGAACATGATGACATAGTTACACCTATTAAATATAAGTCCTTAACTGAAATATACTAATGATGCAACTACTCCTCAGTTGAGCCACTCAACTATGAAGAGGCAGTAAAGCATCAAGTATGAGTTGATGCTATGAAGGCAGAAATGTCAATCATAGAAAAAAAATCACACTTGGACACTAGTAGACTTACACCAAAATAAACACAGTATTGGAGTTAAATGGTTATTTGAGATTAAAAGTTAACCAAATACTAATCAACCTTTATATAAAGCTAGATTAGTGGGCAAGAGTTATTTCCAAAAGGATGAGATAAACTATTTCGAAATTTTTTCTCTAGTAGCAAGGTCAAAAACTATGAGATTCCTAATAGCCTTAGCTGGACAGAAAGTTTGGCATATGTTCCAACTAGACATTTAATTGGCATTCTTGAATGGTAATCTCAAGAAAAAGATTTATGTAGAGCAACCCATTGGGTTTGTAAAACAAGGGTTGAGCATTGTATTTATAAATTAAACAAGACTCTTTATAGGTTGAAACAAACTCCCTGTGCTTAGTATCAACAAATAAACTCTTGCTTGTTGAATCAATGATTTTAATAAAGTATGAGAGAGCCAACACTCTATATTAAAAAGGATAAAAATTCTAGAATATTGATTGTGTCAATCAATGAAAATGACATAATCTTTATGAGTAATAAATCAGATTTAATAAAAGTTTTTAGACATGATATGCAAAATAAATATGAAATATCAAACCTAGGCTCTTTGAATCATTTCTTAGGACTTGAAAATTTTCAAGACTGAAGTGGTGTATAAGTATGCCAAATAAGATATATTCAATCTATACTGAAGAATCATGACATGAGTCACTGTAAACCAATTTCTATACCACTAGTTATAAATCAAAAATTAATTTCTGCCCAAGCCATAATTATTGATGATAAATTATATAGATGCCTAATTAGGAGTCTGCTGTATGTATCTGCCACACGACCTGATATAGTTTATACTATACACCTTTTGTCTGGATTTATGTATGCACCTAACCATATACATCTTAGTGGTGCTAAACGAGTCTAAAGGTATCTTAAAAGGGACTTTAGACTTAGGTATAAAGTATTCTTGAACTATACACATGAAAATATCTAGTTATTATGATAGTAACTAGGAAGGATATTTAGAAGCCTATCGAAATACTTCTGGATACATCTTTACTCTATGAACTATGACTGTCTCTTGGTCATCCAAGAAACAATCCTTAGTTGCACTATCTACTATTTAAGCTTAATATGTTTCTATTTCAGTAGCCACATCACATCCCTTATGGATGAAGAAATTACTGATTGATCTGGATGAACCTTTAAAATATCTGACTGATATATTATGTGACAATCAGTCCACTATATACAAAGCTAGTAATACTGTAATGGATAGCAAGATAAAATACATAGGACTTAAATATCAATTTATCAAAGATATGATTGAGACTAATGAAGTAAAACTAGTTATTTGCAAAACCAAAGAGCAGCTGGCTGATATATTTACTAAGTCACTGCCTAAAGAAAAACTAGTCTATCTATGATAAAAGCTAGGACCTGAACCAATTACTATCTTACCCCTCTGCTATATTTATTAAATAAATGCATCTGATGTGTTGTAAATATAAAAGTAACTTTTATTTTATCATTTATTGAGCCATGATATATAAACTCTGATTTTTTTTAATTTTTTTGATTGATTTAATGCTTTTTATCATGCTTGCTTAATATGTTAATCTTGTTAGAGTAGCAGTTATCACCATGTTGATAACTGATCCGCAAATTAGGCTGTCAATTTTAGTCCAATGTGTGGCTAAAATTAGAGTAGCAGTTTTTTTTTGAAAAAGTAGGCTATAATAGTAGAGTAGTTATTTTGTATTTGCCTATATAACTAGAAAATGATTCAACGGGTTACATATCACCAAAGAAAAATCCTTTTTATTTGTGTTTCAAAGTTTATTAGTTACTTTCTTCAAATTTTGTTACTGTTTTTAAAGACAACCAACATTTGGTATCAGATGCAAAGTTAAAGCAATGACCACTGTTGAAGGAGATCAATCTAAGACGCATGTAGTTTTCAAACTGACAGCAAGAGGAGCCTCATTCTCAATCCAATATCCAATTTTAAGCGAAATGAACTACGGCATATTAGTTATCAAGATGAAGATAATCTTGCATTCGCTAGGAGTATGGTCAGTGATCGAAGGTGGAGACCCAGACGATGACAAAGATCAAGGCGCCATGGTAGCCATTTCTCAAGCCATGCCAGATGATGTGATGATGACAATCCTGGAAAAGAAGAAGACAAAGTAGGCTTGGGACGCACTCATGGAGATGCGGGTTGGTGAAGATCGCCTCAAGAAGGCACGCTTATAGGTATTGAAATGACAACTAAACAAGTTACATATGGAGGATTCTGAGATAATAAACGAGTTCTCCACGAAGCTTACCACGCTGGCATATGAGATCTGCTCGCTCGGTAGGAAGCTCGAGATAACGAAGTTGTTGAAAAACTATTCAGCACAGTTCCATACAAATTTCTCCAGATTATCAGGATGGTCGAGCAGTTTCGTGATATTGAGAACATGTCGGTCTTAGAAGTAATCGGTCATCTCATAATCTTTGAGGAATGATTTAAAGGATGAGTACACACAAAGGAAAATGAAGAACAACTACTTCTTACCCAAGCCAAGTGGAAGGTAAGATGCTCAAAGAGAAAGAAAGATGAAGGTTTTGGCAATACAAAAAGAAGAGGACATACACGGGAGATGTGGTGGCGCGGGTGTGGATATGGTGGAGGTCGAGGAAATGGTGAACGCACTAATGAAGACCAAAAGCCACATAACTTCGAAAAATCTAGGGTCAAATGTTTCAATTATAATGAGTATGGTTACTTTGCAAGAGAGTGTCCCAAGCCAAAACGAACAGAGAGTGCAAATTTTGTAACAACACACATTAATGATGAACCGACACTATTAATTGCTGAAACTTGTATTCTCAGCCATGCAATACAGAACAAATAGGTGTTACTACACGAAGACAAGATGGTGCCAAAGATTAATAGCACCCAAGATAATGCTTGGTATTTAGATATTGGAGCTAATTTCCACGACTGGTTGTATCGAAAAATTTGCTGAAATAGACACGACCATTAAAGGGTCAGTTAAATTTGGAGATGGCTCAACTGTAAAAATTCAAGGAAAAGGTTCAGTTTTATTTGAATGCTTCATAGGTGAACATCACGTACTAACAATATCTACTATATCTCGAAGTTGAGGAGCAACATAAAAAGCCTTGTTCAGTTAGATGTGAATGAAAGAAAATCTGCAACAAAAGTAGGAGTGATGACTATCCTGGTCAGGACATGAAGGCCACTAGCAAAAGTGAGTAGGTCAGGAAGTCTTTTATATTTGCTGCACATTGCTCAGGTCCTACCAGAATGTCTCATGGCTAGAAGCAAAGAAAGTGCTTGGCGCTGGCATGCAAGATACGGGCATGTGAACTTTCATGCCTTAAAAATTCTAAGTCAGAAATAGATGGTGCACAGACTACCTGTAATCGAGAATAAAGACCGCATTTGCAATGATTGCTTGATTGGAAAGCAACACCGAAATCCATTTCCAACAGTAGCAAAATTCTGAGCAGAATCACCCCTTGAACTGTGGCATGAAGTTTTGTGCGGGTCAATAACTCCTACTGCACACGGAGGCAAGTGCTATTTCCTACTGTTGGTTGATGATTGTACTAGATTCATGTAGCAGGTGCTAATTCGAAACAAAGATGAAGCATTTGAGACATTCATGAAGATCAAAGCATCAATAGAAATAGAGAAAAATAGCAAACTAAAGGTTTTTTGCACAGATCGTGGCAGTGAATTCACCTCAAATGAATTCAAGACTTACTGTGAGCTGTTGGGAATTAAGCATTATCTTATGGTACCTTATTCTCCTCAGCAAAATGGAGTTGTTAAATGAAGAAATTAGATGGTGGTCAGCATGGAAATGAATTTATTGAAAAGCATCGGAGTCCCAGGTGAATTTAGGGGAGAAGTGGTATCAACTACCGTATATCTTCTAAATAGAGCACCAACAAAAGGCATCATCAGCAAAACTCCCTATGAAGCATATTACAACCGAAAGCCAACTATTGATCATTTTCACATATTTGGATGTGTGGGACACGTAAAAGATGTTACACCTCACCTTTCAAAACTTGTACACCGAAGTAAGCCAATGGTGTTTATAGGTTATGATTCGAATACAAAAGGCTATCAGATGTTTGATCCAAAGTCAAAACGAGTAGTGGTTACATGGGATGTTGTGTTTGAAGAGTAGAAGAAGTGAGAGTGGAGCAAATTTCTAGAAAAAGAAACAGGATTAGCAGGGAACACTCTTACAACACACTATTTTACCATAGCAGGAGCATCTGATATGATAAATTAAGAAAATAAAAAGGGTATCAGCAATTCTTGTATGGATTTCCCACAGATAACACAAGAAAAAACAATTAACCGATACCAGCATGCTACACTAGTGATGAACACGAGATTCAGAACATCTATTTCAAACTCACCATATACTCCAGCAGCAAGTTTTGAAGAATCAGTATTAACCGAAACACTATAACCCTCAACATCTGATGAGAGTTCATTAGTAGGACCATGGGGTATGCATGACATCAAAAGCTTGTAAGATGCAATAGTCCCAATAGAGTTGCAATATTTGGGACTGTGTTTGCTAGGAGAAGAAGAGCCATCAAATTTCGAAGAAGCCAAGGCAGATCCGATGTGGCGAAGAGTAATGGAGGAGGAAATTTCTTCTATTCAAAAAAATGAAACTTGGAATCTCATTCCATTACTCGACAACCACAAACCCATAGGTATAATGTGAGTTTACAAGCTAAAGAATGACACTCAAGGCAGAATTATGAAGCACAAGGCAAGATTAGTTGCAAAGGGGTACATTAAATGACAAGGCATAGACTTTGATCAAGTTTTCACTCCTGTTGCTCGACTAAATACAATATGTTTGTTGATCTTTATTATGGAACATGAAGGATAAAAGATACATTATGTGGATGTGAAAATAACCTACCTCAATGATGATTTGGAAGAGGAAGTGTTTGTCATTCAACCACAGGGTTTTGAAATAAAAGGAGAAGAGCATAAGCTATTAAAGCTACCCAAAGTATTGTAGGGTTTGTGACAAGAACCTAGAGCCTGAAACTCAAAACTGAACAAGTCATTGAGAAGTGTTCTTTTGAGCATGCTGTATACATGAGAAATCAAGGTAAAGAGAATTTAATTGTTGGAGTCTACATGGATGATTTAATCATCACTGGAAAGTATATCAAGACATAGACAAGTTCAAATCGTAGATGTAGAAATTTTTTAGCATGAGTGGCCTTGGGTTACTAAGTTACTATATGGGAATTGAAGTTTGTTAGAATTCTCAAAGTATTACACTCAACTAGTAGGCATTTGCAAAAAAGGTTTTAGACAAATAAAGTATGATAGATTGCAACCCTTTGCAAATTTCAATGGAACCTCATCTAAAACTGAGCAAGGAAAGCACAAGTCTACCTGTAGACACAACTTTGTACTGAAGTATTGTTTGGAGTTTAAGGTACCTACTGCACATGCGCCCAGATTTGGCATTCTTTATCGGCATGGTGAGTGGATAGATGGAGAAGCCCACAGCCAAGCACATGCCCATAGTGAACCACATACTGTAGTACGTGAAAGGAACTTTAAACCTTGGTTGTGTTTATGAGAAGAAGAAAGGAAGCTTGGAGCTGATCGATTACTCCGATAGTGATCTAGCCGATGATACTAATGACAGGAAAAGTACCACAGGTTTAATATTTTTTTTTGGGTCAAATCCTATTAGTTGGTGTTCACAAAAACAGAAAGTGGTTTCATTATCTTTCTGTGAAGCGGACCACATTGATGCCTGTGCAATAGCGTGTCAAGGAGTGTGGCAAGGATGACTGTTGGTAGATTTGTTAAAGACTGAGGATTAAAAGGTGGTTCTAAAGATTGATAATCAATCCAATTGCATTGAGTAAGAATTCATTTCATCAAGAGAGGAGCAAACACATCGATACCTAATTCCACTACATTAGAGATTGTGGTGAATCAGGAATGATTGAAATTCAACATGTTTGCACAGAAGATCAGCATGCTGATATTGTGACAAAATCGCTTGCAAGGATGAAGTTCTTAGAGCTGAGAGAAAGGATTGGCGTGCAGATCATCAGTACTGAACAACAAGCTTAAGGAGGAGATTGATATGTTAATCTTGTTAGAGTAGCAGTTATCATCAAGTTAATAATTGATCCGTAAATTAGACTATCAGTTTTAGCCCAATGTGTGGCTAAAATTAGGGTAGTAGTTTTTTTTTGAAAAAGTGGGATGTAATAGTAGAGAATTTATTTTATATTTGCCTATATAACTAGAAAATGATGCACCGGGTTACATATCACCAAAGAAAAATCCTCTATTTGTTTATTTGCATTTCAAAGTTTATTTGTTAATTTCTTCAAATTTTGTTACTATTTTTAAAAATAACCAACATTGCTCTCTCTCTTCTTCCAAAAGCTATTTTTTTCATGTATTTAGCTCTTCTTCTACTTACTGGAACTCTAAAAAACTTTGTTGAATTGAAGATTAGCAATTTAATTTCAACGCCAGTGACATTCACCACAAGTGCATCTATCACATGATCATCAGCTAACCCAAATTTTCGTAGCATCAAGCCATACTTGTTGGGGATATAAAAGAGAAACAAGGATCAAATGTTATGAAATATAATGAGGGATGAGATAGTTTCACTGCAAGAAAAATCTCATATAGCTAGGGACAATTCCCTAGATAAATGGGTATTTTTCGTCGCTAAACAGGATATAGCGACGGATTAACGACAGATCAATTCCCTATCTAAAGTGCTCGGTGCTAAAATTTAGCGAGTGAAAGTATCCCTAGCTAAAAATTTTGTGACGAAAAAATCACAAGCTAAAAAAATATTTTTCCTAGCAAAATTAGCTAGGGAAAATTCCCTAGTTAATTTAGCAAGAAAAATTTCCCTTGCTAATTTTGAAAGGAATTTTTCCCTAGCTAAATTAGCTATAGAATTTTACCTAACTAATTTAACTAGGGAAAATTTACTAAATTAGCTAGGGAGTTTTCCCTAGCTATTTTAATTTCAAAACTATTTTTAGAATTTAATTTATTTTAAAATTTTTTAATTAAATAATTTAATATTTTTATATCAAATTGAATAAAAAAGGAAACGATAAATGATAATTTATAATAAAGAAAAAATAAAATCATATAATAACTTATTCTAATTCAATATTTTTACATAATTAAAATAAAAAAAATTATTACATCTTATTCATCAATGTATCTACCGACAGTGTATAAAGTATAATGTATCCATTCATTGACGTTGCTTTCTCTCTCTTTGCTCCTCTGATCACCAATTTTCTACTGCGACAAAACTGTTCGAGTCACGGAACGTCATGTCTAGTGAAAAATCATATCACTTATACAAGCTTTGTATAAGGAACAATGCGATATCATATCTGTAAGAAATTTAAACCACTCAGTTAAATTAAAATAAAAAAAAGTTATGTTTTGATAAATATATAATACTATAGTATATATGTAAATATATACTATTATTTCACTAGTACATATATTACTGCAATATATGTACATAAAAACTATAGTATTTGTGTACATATATATTGAGTACAAATATACTCAGTATATATGTACATAAAATAATGCAGTATTATATATACATATATACTAACTTATACGTACATATATACTGCATTTGTTGCTATTGTTACTATTCCGGCTACCGCTACCGCTCCTACCATTGTTGTTGCTGCTACTGCTGCTGCCACTGCCACTATTGCCACTGCTGTCGTTTCTGCCGGTGCTGCCGTTGGTGCCGGTGCTACTACCGATGTTGTCGGTGCTTCTGCTATTGCTGATGCTGCTGCCGCTGCTCTTGGTGCTGCTGCAACTGCTACCGGTGCTGCAGCTACCGGTGCTGCCACCACTACATGTGCTGTAGCTGCAGCCACTACTACTGCTGCTGCCACTGCTATCGCTTTTTCCCTACTACCATTGTTGTCGCCGCTACTACCGGTGCTGCTGATGTTGTTGCCGCTACTACCGGTGCTGCTGATGTTGTTGCCGCTACCACCGCTGTTTCCACCACTGAATTTACTACCGCTGGCACTGCCGACACTACCGCAGCAACCGCTGCCACGATTGACGCCGCCGCTACCGCCATCGCTGCTGCCGCCGCCGCCTCCTCTGTCACTACTGCTGCCATTGGTCCCATTGTCAGGCTCCTGCCGCTGGTCCCGCTGCCGCCACACACGCCGTTGAGCCACTTTCGCCGCTGCCGTCGCTTGCCAATGCTGCCACTTTAATTGCTGTCGTCGTTGCTGGTACTGCCACGGATGCCGCTGCTGCCGCTGCCACTGGAGTGGCCACTGTCACAGTTGCCACCGCTGCCACCACTGCCACTGCTGCCATCACTACCACTGCTTCCAGTGCCGCCGCTGCTACTGCCGCTGCCCTGCCGCCACCGCCATCACCACCGCTGCTGATAATAAAAGTATGGCAGGCGATGATACTCGACTGATGAACTTGAGATTGAGTGAGTTTTTGATGAGGCGATGAGCTGCTTTTCCCAAAATAGGACCCGATATTCCTCATCGACCATAATTATACGACACTACACGAGCATCATCATCAATATCATTCTAAGACATGGTATAATTAGAACCAATCAATACAGAAATTAGAGCTATTCATACGTTCATTTTGTACAATGTGATAATTGCATATCAATATAATTACTAAGATTTTTATGATCAACTTCTATTTGCCTGCTGGCCTAGACCAAAAATATCATCCCACAGTTTTAAGAAAAGTCTAATATCCATTGCTTTTATTATCAACATCAGTGAGCAATGCACGATGATGACCAGACAAGCCCGAGAAATTATATATTCAAAAGTATGTATGTGTGTAAATAGTTGTGTACGTATGACAATATATACATGTCTACAAATAAATATATGCACCCACTTATGTATATACACACGTATATACTATAGTATAAAAGTAAGTATATACCGAGTATATATGTAAGTATATACTACATTATAAAAGTGTATATACTGAGTATATACATATAAATATACTCAGTATATATGAACATATATACTCGGTATATACATACTTATATACTTAGTATATACATAGATATATACTCAATATATACGTACATTTATACCAAGTATATATGTACGTATATATAATCACAAAGCCTTAGATGACACACACACTTGTATTTTAATGCAAATACACATACTATCAAAGACAAAAGAAGAAAAAAATATAGGACTTAAAAAACACGCATATATGTCTCTCAGGCATGGTCAGCATCCTTAGTTCTTTTTCTTCTGGTACACCACGCAGATAGAGAATATTGGTACACCTGCACATGGAGAATAACATAATATATTTACAAACCAATAACCAATAACAAGCCATCCCAAAAAAACTAGAACTACGACGATGCATATCTGCACAAAATAAGAGTGTCAAGAACAAATCTGCCTTTGCGTGGAATAAATTATTTGGTTCATCTCACTATTTGAGAAAATAAGGTGTTGTTCCCAGCACCATGGAGGCCCAGCCAAGGCTTTTTCATACCTATAATAGACTAAAACTCTACCCAAAAATTTTGGGGACACACAAACATATTCACAGATATATAAAAATAGTTATTATAGACATGAACAAATACAAATTAAAGTTGATTGTAATACAGCTTCAACAAAAATTTAATTAAATAATTTAATATTTTTATATTAAATTGAATAAAAATAGAAACTATAAATGATTCTTTTTAATTAACAAAAAAAATTCATTTAATAACTTATTATAATACAATATTTTACATAACTAAAACAAAAAAATAACAAAATTATATTACATCTTATTAATCAATGTATTTACCGACAGTGTAAAAAGTATAAATTATCCATGCATTGACGTTGCTTTCTCTCTCCCTGCTCATCCGATCACCAACTTTCTAATGTGAAAAAACTGTCCGAGTCGTGATGCATCATGTCTATTGAAAAATCTCTTCACTTATACAAGCTTCGTATGAGAAACAATGTGGTAACATATCTGTAAGAAATTTAAACTACTCAATCAAACCAAAATAAATAAAAAATACTATATTTTAATAAATATATATTACTAAAGTAAATATGTACATATATACTAGCATTTCACTCGTACATATATTACTATAGTATATGTACATATAAACTACAGAAATTATGTGTACATATATACTTTGTACATATATACTCAGTATATATGTCCATAAAATATTATAGTATTATATGTACGTATATACAAACTATATACATATGTATATACTACATTTGTTGTCGTTGCTACTGCTCCCACTACCACTGCCAGTCCTACCACTATTGCCACTGCCACTACTACCGTTGCTGCCGCTGTTGCCGTTAGCACTATTGCAACCGGTGCTGCCGCTATTGTCGGTGCTTCTGTCGCTGTAGCTGCTGTCGATGCTGCCGTTGCTACCGGTGATGCCACCACTACTAGTGCTGCCGCTGCTACCACCATTGCCATCGCTGCCAGTGCTGCCAGTACCACCGGTGATGCCACCACTACTATTGCTGTCGTTGCTGCCACCACTACTAGTGTTGCTGGTGCTGCCGGTACTACCAGTGCTGTCAGTGCTGCATCCACTGCCGCTGATTCCATCGTTGCCTCCGCTGCCACTATTGCTGCCAATGCCACTATTGCCGCTGCTGCCACCATTACGATCGCTGCCACTGTTGCCGCCGCTGCCTCCGCTGTCGTCGCTGTCGCCGCTGCCTCCGTCGCCGCCGCTGCCTCCGCTGCCGCCGCTACCTCCGCTGCCGCCACTGCCACTAATGCCGCTATTGCCACTGCGACCGCTGCTACCATCGATGCCATCGCTGCCATCGCTGCCCCCACTGTCGCTGCTATCACTACTGATAAAAGGATTTCACATACCTATAATAGACTAAAATTTTACCCAAAAAATTTGGAGACGCACAAACATATTCACACACACACACACACACACACACACACACACACACACACACACACACACATATATATATATATATATAGTTATTATAGACAAACAAACACAAATTAAAGTTGATTGTCATACAGCTTCAACAAAAATTCAAAAGGTGTCCAGCAATGATGTTTAGAGAGAAATAGAGTGCAAAAATAAAATGTTTTAGGAATAATAAAGATAAAATAAGCTAGGCCTACTTTTGATAAAGCTAAAATCAGTAAATATGGGACCCATGCATTGGAAGGATTGTAACAATATCCAAATGCTTTGAATCAGAATTTTTTCATGTGTCTCACATAATGTGTTGTACAAAGATTCATAATTAAGTTAACCAGAAAAGCAAAGAACAAAACCAAAATAAAAAAAATTGAAATCTACAAAAAAATATCATAATTATTTGCTACACATAAATAAAAATAAACCATGTAATTCATTTTAAAGTCAACACCAGTAGCTTCCGTGATCATTCTATGGTATGTGTTTGATGATTCTTCATCACAAGCAAATGATTCAGTACCCTCATTTTTTTCAATGTTCATAGCTATTATACTTTCACCATGATAAATTCAAACAAAATAATTTGGCAAAAAGCCATATTTAGCCCAATGGTATCTTATAGTGTTTGTATCACGAAAAGGGATATTCTGACACTTGCGATGGCGACATGGACACTTAATTTTTTTTTCCATCGATCCATCTTGATTGACTACATGCAAAATTGATGAAAAGTTTTAAGCCTAGTCAAAAAATCTTTATTCAAAATTTTATTAATAGCCTTCTGTATATCCATTGACGATTTGAACTCATTTTGCCCTGTTTTATTTATAAAAACTAATGCTCAATCATTATTTCGAATTACACATTCTATTACTTCAAAATATACTAATAATTAAATAAAATTACTTTCAGATGAATATTTAAAAATTAAATATAATGAATATCAAGGTAATGCATTTGTAGAATCTACATGAATAGATAAAGTAATTTTTAGCATGATAAAGATTAATAGATATCACGGTAATACTAGATAAAAGGAGAAAAATATGATAATGCACAAGAAAGGAAAGCAAAAAAGAAAGACATTTAAAGTTTGAAGGGGGAGTGGGAGAGAGAGAGAGAGTGAGAGAGAAGGTGGGGAGGGAGAGAGGGGCAGAGAAATGGGGAGACAAGGGAGAAAGAGAGAGAGAGAGAGAGAGAGAGAGGCATAGAAATGGGGAGACGGGGGGAGAGAGAGACAAAGAGAGGAGAGGGAGATAGAAGGAGGGAGGGAGAGGAGAGTAATGGTGAAAGGGAGAGAGGGAGAGGGGGGGAGGGAGGGAGAGGAGGGAGGGAGAGAGAGAGGGGGGGGAGAGAGAGGGAGAGAGAGGGAGAGAGAAGGAGGGAGAGAGGGGGGAGATAGAGAGAGAGAGAGAGAGAGAGAACAAGCAAGAAATGAGAGCTAGAAAGAAAATAACAAGAGAGAGTGTGTGACACATAAAGAAGAAGATGAAGAGAGTGACAAAAAGAAATAGAGAGGAAGAGATAGAACATAGAGAGTGCATTATTAGAATGAAGAATTATATAAAAGAAAATAAAATTTCTTTTGTACAAACCTATATTATATCTTTTGTCATACATAAGTTCATATTTGAGCCTAAGGCCCAAGGGTTGGGATTAGGTAAGAATATGACCCTTATTTGTATTATACCATATATGAGCCTGATCAATGGACACTCTCATGCTATGTTCTTACATATTGTTGATATTATATCTTTTGTCATTTAATTTCAAGTTAGTGCAACATATTAGTATTATTCCATATATAATTATATGTTAGGATACATATAGTAAATGTAGTTATAAATAGTTACATATAGTTAAACATATAATTATATATAGATATATGCATAAAAGTAGTTATAAGTAAATATAAATAAATATATACAAAGTTATAAACAATTATATAGATTTATATATATGTATACATATATGTATACATAATTAAAAATAAAGTTATATTTATTTATATAAAGTTTTTTATAGTTATACAAATATTTATATATAGTTATGCACATATAGTTAAACATTATGTTGTATGTTTTTATACATATAATTATAAATATAGTTACATGTGGTTATACATATAGTTACACATATAGTTAAACTTATATTTATACATGTATGTATATATATATTTTTTATATAATTTCATATATTTATACATATAGTTATGTATAGGTATGGATTAACTAAAATATATTTTTTATACTAATATATAAAAATGTATATTAAATATATGTTGTTAATTATATATTTAAATATAGTTATGTATAAAGTTTTTATAGTTATACATATAGTATGATAGAATTATTTATAGTTATATGTTATTATACATATAATATATATAGTTATAAAAATTTATATATCATTAAACATTTAGTTTTATATATATATATATATATATATATATATATATTCATACGAGTAGTTATATTTAGTTATACATAAATATATACAATGTTATAAACAAATATATAGATTTACATATATGTATACATATATGTATAAATAGTTAAAAATATAGTTATATTAAAATATATAAAGTTTTATTTAGTTTTACAAATATTTATATATAGTTATACATATATAATTAAACATAATATTGTATGTTTTTATTATTAATAATTATAAATATAGTTACATGTAGTTATACATATAGTTATACTTATATGTATACATGTAGGTATATATATTTATCCATATAATTTTATATATTTATACATATAATTATGTGTAGGTATAGATATAGTAAACTACATTTTTATATACTAATATATACAAATATATATTAAATATAAGATGTAAATTATATATTTAAATATAGTTATGTATAATGCTTTTATTGTTATATATATAATAAGATACAATTATTTATAGTTTATGTTATTATACATATAGTATATATAGCTATAAATATTTTTATATAGTTAAACATATAGTTATAAATAAATATATTAATACAAATAGTTATACATAAATATATAAAGTTATAAATAAATATATAGATTTATATATATGTATACATAGTTACAAATATAGTTATATTTAATTATATAGAGTGTTATATAGGTATTCAAATATTTATATATAGTTATATAAATATTTATATATAGTTATACACATATAGTTAAATATAATGTTGTATGTTATTATACATGTAATTATAAATATAGTTACATGTGGTTATATATATAATTACACGTGGTTATATATATAGTTACACATATAGTTATACTTATATTTATATATGTAGGTATATATATATATATATATATATATATATATATATATATATTTATATAATTCTATATATGTATACATATAGTTATCTATAGGTATATATATGGTAAAATACATTTTTATATACTAATATATAAAAATGAATATTAAATATATGTTGTTAATTATATTTTTAAATATAGTCATGTATAATATTTTATAGTTATACATCTAGTCAAAGACAATTAGTTATAGTTATATGTTCTTATATCTTTGGGATCCAATGACAAAAAGACAAAATAGAAAACAAATAAGTTCAGCTTACAACAGATAAGAACAAAGTAAATGTGGTCTTGTATTTCAGGCATGTAATATATAAATATAAATACAATTTGAACCCCCCTAGAAACAGATGATGTCATCCACATAACAGAATAAAACTCAAGCAAAATAGGCAAAGATTAGATCTACATCGAGATATGTCAACAAAGTTTGCCTCATCCTGCTAAAATTGTTTATGACATGTTGGAAATGTAATTGGAAAGCCAATCAAGACCCTCGTAGAGGCCCTCGCCAGAGGTAGCACAAGTGCTCTGAATATGCCAATGGTGTTGAAGAAGAGAGTGGGGCCCTATCTGGTCAGTAATTTCAACTATATTCATCGCATTGGGAAGATCTTGCTTATTGGAAAACACCAGCAAAACTGCATCTTGAAGCTTTTCCTCATTTAGCATCCTCTACAACTCATCTCTGGCTTCAACAACTCGATCTCTGTCATTGCTGTCCACAACAAATATGAGACCTTGGGTATTTTGGAAGTAATCCCTCCAAAAAGGGCGAATCTTGTCATGACCCCCAAAATCCCACACAGTGAAATTGATGTTTTTGTATTTAACAATCTCTATATTGAAGATAATAGTAGGAATTGTGGCGACAATTTCACCAAGCTTCAACTTATACATAATGATTTTCTTTTCGCCAGCATCAAGACCTAGCATCAAAATCCTCATCTCCTTGTTTGCAAATAGCCTACTGAACAGCTTTGTGAATGTAAATCTCATTTCTTCCACTAAATCTCAATCCCTTTGTCATATGGCAGTAAAGAGATCTGATGAGAAAGAAACAAAATCAATAAACCTCAAGAGATGGTCACCGGATATGGAGGTCAACCTCTATATGTTCTTATACCTATAGTATATATAATTAAATATAGAGTTATATATAGTTAAATATATAATTATATATAGATATATTCATACAAGTAGTTATAAGTAGTTGTACATATATATACAAAATTATAAATAAATATATAGATTTAATTATATGAATACATATGTATACATAGATACAAATATAGTTATATTTAATTATATAGAGGATTAAATAGTTATACAAATATTTATATATAATTATACACATATAGTTATAAATATGTATTTAGTTAAAGATATAGTTATACATATAGTAAAATACAATTATATATAGTTATATATTATTATACATATGATATATTTTGTTAAAAATATAGTTATATAGAATTACTTATATAGTTATAAAATATTATAAAGTTAAAAAAATAGTTATTAATAGTTATTAATATAGTTAATACAATATTTTACCTAGTTACAAATATAGTTATATATAACTATGAAAAGTTTTATATAGTTATACATATATTTATAAATAGTTATCATATACTATGATAACAACACACTCTAAAATGCCTAATTGAATTATAGCATTATCGAGAAAGAACTTGTATCAACAATCTTTTCTTTTGGTAAATTAATATCATATTTAGTGGGAACCAAAGTCATAATATATACTAAATATTCTATAATCAAATATCTCATAGAAAAGTAAGATGTCATGCCTATATTGATTTGATTGATTTTACTATTACAAAAGTTTGAACTAGAAATATCAGATAAAAAATATACATATAATCAAAATTGAAAATAGCTTATCAAGACTAGAAAAAGAAGATAGAAGAGTTGTTGAAGAAGATATTAGATAGATTTTTTTATCTGACCAAATTATTGTATTGAATGAAAATGTAACACCATGGTATTTAGTATTGAATGAACCTTTATCATTGCAAGTATTACTCTGATCAAATTTTGAGGCAAAGTATTATAGATGGGAGATTAGTTGTATCTTGCAATAATGTCACTTTTTGCTCATACCCTCACGAATTTGTGGAACATGTTAATATTTATGTGCTCAAGTATTTTTCTTCTCAAAATTAATGTTGATATTTACATATATATGCATAAATATATATGTGCATATACACTTCCCTACACATACACACATATTTATACATCCATATACATTACTATACATTATATATCAGCATACATATTTTTGTACTATTGTATATATTCACACATGTATCTACATTTTCAAAGTAGTGTGTATATACTTATATACATGCATATACTATTGTACACCCACACAAACACACACATATACATATATACGTAATGTATTTTTAAAGTTGCACATGAAACTAATATATATGTGTGTGTGTGTGTGTAAATGTATTTAAAATTTTTTGATTTTGTAAATTTAACTAAAATAAAATATTAAATATTGTACACAATTTATAAAATATTGTAAATTCTTTATATTTAAAAGAAATATTTGTGTGTGTGTGCATGCATGCGCGTGCGTGCGTGTGTGTGCGTGTGCGTGCGTGTGTGTATGTGTGTGAAGCATATTAATGCGTAAAATGAAATTATGAATTAAATATATAAGCTTCTATTATATTCAAATAGTTGTTTTTTTTATATTTATTTTAAAATAACTATCATTATACTCATATAAATAAATGAAGTTGACATATATGTAAATTATTTTGGTTTTACAATTATGTTAGAAATGAAAATATTGTTTATAACTAGATAATATTGTTTTTGTTTGTCTATATACTCTTTTTATCAAAATATTAATGTCTATGATATATTTCTACCTATTATTTATTGTTATTAATAAATTTTTAGAAACTTTAAAATTCAAACAAATATAATGTAGTGCATATAAATACATGCCTTTAATGTTTGGTAAAAAATCAATTATTTCTTTAATTATGTTCAGACAAAATAGATTACCATATAAATACAAGAATAATTTTTTCTACAAGTAATTATTTTTTTATTTTATTCAAAATATATAAATGACCATATAAATATATGAATTTGTTTTTTTAAATTAATTTTTTAATTTTTTTTAAAATTTAATACATAACAATGTTTTTTTTGTAATTAATAGATATATTTCAAACATTATTTATTTATAATAAATATAACATATTGAATATTATGAGGTGCAATTTTTATTTTGTAAATAAATTTTATTTGTAAAGTTTTATCTTTGCAAATTGAAACTACATCACATATATATTTTAGAAATTTTTTATAATATTTATTATACAAACATATTGTTATTCGTTTTGAAAATTACAAAATGAATTTTAACAAATGAACATTTTATTAAAAATCAATTTTAGTTAAATGATATTAAGTGAAACAAAAATACAAACCCTAAACTTATTAAATCATAATGATTTATAAAAACATATAAAAATACAATAAAGAAATATTTAAGATTGAAATAATTAAATTTAAATTCCTAAAATATATGGGAAAATAATAAAGATTTATACAAAATCCAAAAAAAACATGTATGAATGAGATGAATGATATGAATGGATACTAAGTTTCCGAAGCATGTAGTTATACATGTTGTAGATGTAGTTATGTGTAGTTTTTCATGTAATTATATATTTTTAGACATATGACTATGTATAGGTATTGATGTAGATAAATACATTTATATATAATAATATGTTGATATATATATATATATATTGTTAAATATATTTATATATAGATATGTGTGTGTGTGTGTGTGTGTGTGTGTATTAAATATATGTTATTATATTTATATATAGTTATGCTTATGTATACTATTTTTATAATTATAAATATATTAAAATGCACTTATATAAAAAATTCAAATTATATCACACATGCATATTGATGTATAGTTATATTTAAATACACTTATATAAAATATACTTATGTTTATTTATATTATTTATGTATATAGTTATGTAATGTAGATATCAAGTCAACATACCTTATACTGTTTATGTATACTTTTATGTATATTGTTTATATATAGTTATGTATATTAATGTAGATAAATACATTTATATATAGTAATATATTAATATACATATTGTTATATATATGTATGTATGTATGTATATATGCATGTATATTTAATATACATTATATTTATATACTTTAATGTTTATGTATACTTTTTTTATAGTTATAGATATAGTAAAATACACCTATATAAGAAATTCGATGTATAGATATGTTTAAATACACTTATGTTTATGTATACTGTTTATATATAGTTATGTATATTGATGTAGATATCAAGTCGGCATACCTTATACTGTTTATGTATATAGTTTATTTATAATATTTATATATGGTTATGTATATTAATGTAGATAAATACATTTATATATAGTAATATGTTGATATACATATTGTTAAATACATTTACATATACATTGTTATATTTATATATAGTTATGTTTATGTATACTATTTTTATAGTTATAGATATAGTAATATACACTTATATAAGAAATTCGAATTATATCACACATGCATATTGATGTAGATAAATACATTTATATATAGTAATATGTTTATATACATATTGTTAAATACATCTATATGTAGTTATGTGTGTGTGTGTGTGTGTGTGTGTGTGTGTGTGTGTGTGTGTGTGTGTGTGTGTGTGTGTGTATTAAATATACGTTGTTATATTTATATATAGTTATGTTTATGTATACTATTTTTTTAGTTATATATATAGTAAAATACTCTTATATAAAAAATTCTAATTATATCACACATGCATATTGATGTATAATTATGTTTAAATACACTTATATAAAATACACTTATGTTTATGTATACTATTTTTGTATACTATTTAAATATAGTTATGTTTATTGATGTAGATATCAAGTCGGCATACCTAAGCATGTATACTATTTATATATTGTTTTTGTATACAGTGCACCATCAAAATCCACACAATGACAATGCATTATATCACAGGTGCATGAAGTATGTATACGAATAAGTTTATATACGCAATCCAAGCATAGCATGGTGATTAAAGAAGAATTTCGGAAACAAAAAATAATAGAATCAAAATGCTCAATCTTCGATTAAGCAATTCAAGATAATCGATAAAGAATAAATCTATAAAACATACCTCAGATCAATAACAAATTAAAACATAAACCTCGATTAAATTTTGACGCGTTGGTGTCAAGAGATATATGGTGGAATGCGGAGGACTTCACTTTGCTTGTCAGAGATTCTTCCGTCTTGACAGAATGTATATATTAGTAAAATATTTATATTTTTAATTATTAAAACATTAAATAAACAAAATATATATAAAATGCAAAAAGACTCATTAATTTTATTTAATATCAAAATTTTTCAACAAAATTAATGTGTGTGTAGCAAGGTACACATGAAAAATAAACACCTTACAATTTTTTATTATAATATTAATTAAACAATAAATATATAGAAAATTAAAAAAATATGGTTAGCCATATAAAAAAAATATCAAATAGGTACAAAATTAACAAACTTCATATAATAAGATATACATGAAAATATGATTTATCTTCTAGCTACTCGCTTAAGAGTTATAAAATACTCTTAATGATAATAAATATAAGGGGGTTTATATTTTATGGTTATAAATTTTTAAGAATACATATTAATTTTTATAAAGATAATATTAAATAATTTTAAAGGCATAAAATTTCATATGATTTAATATCATTAATATTTTTTAAAATTCAAAAAATTATTTAAAGTGAGAAGATAATTAAAAAAAGTTAATTTTTATTATTTTAATAAAAACTTAATGTTAAAAGCTAATAGTTAAAGTATTACTTAATTGTTTAATTCATTTAAATTTTAGTAGGAGAAAATATCTATGTATTTATTTATAAATATTTATTAATTTTCTTTTAAATTTATTGAAAAAATTTATATTTTTATTATATTTCAGATTTTCAAATTTTGTATTAATTATTTTTTTAAAAGTTTCCTATAATCATTAAATTTTTTTATACTTATGATAATATTAATATTTACTAGTTTATTCTTCAATTCAAATATTTTTGAAAATATTTTCTATTTTATCATACAATGAATTATTTTATATTTATATTAGTATAAATTTTATTGAATTAATTTTTAAAATATCAAAAAAAAATTATTATACTTACTGAATTAATTATTTAATGTTACTTTAATACAAATTTTTAAGTTTCTTAATTAAAAATTTTAGAAAATTTTGTTGTATAATTTTTTTAAAAATTAATACATCATAAAAATAGTTATTTTAGTCCTTATTAATTTACTTTTTTTTTGTATTTTTATATATTTAAAATTATTTATTTATAATATCATTTTTTTTATAATTGTACGAGAAGAATGTATCTTTAAAGGATCACTCATCTATAGACCATTAACATATATTTAATAAACAAAATAAAATAAAATAATAAAACTAATAAAAAATTAAAAAAATTAAATAATTAAATATTGGCTAGGAAATAAAAAATTCTATGCTGTCACCTAAAGTTGCAGATGGAAATAAAAAAATCGTCGATTAAAACAACTTCCAGCTACAATACACACAAGCATTCATCTTTCCTATTTGCACTTAGTGATGAAAATACGATAATATTTCCTATTTATAACTGTGAGTGATTCGCATGCCTACTTCTTGCAAGATTAGTGACTTCAATGGTGGTCACCTGCTGGAGTTTAATGACTTCGCAAGTCATTTTTTAAAATATGATATGTAAAACGAAAAGAAAAAAGAGCTTAGCTAGATGTTAAGACAGATATTAGTTAAGTAAATTCTATTAGATTATTGAAATTTCGATCTGCCTAACTTATTTTGGTCAACTAGCAATATTATTCTATGAATCCATTGAAATTATTTTTTATATTTTGATTCCTCGGCAATATTTAATAAGCTTGACAAATTATTTTTTTTGACTATCAATATTTATTAATTATTTGATTAATTATTTATTAATGTGTCTGTACCAGCAACCTGTTTTGTTTCTGCTGATGTGGAGAGCTTCCTCTGACTTATTATTATTTGATTAATTATTTTTGGGGAATTCGAAAAATAAATACACATCGAAAAAAAGGACAGCACAGTGTTGAATCTTAAAGAAAAATAAGGTTCTCCTTCGAAAAAACACGGCAAACATAAACTATTCGGCATGGGCATTGAATCTTAGGGGAAGACCACAAGTGACAAAGTTATGTCACCCTGTTTATATATCAATAATAACAATGTTTTCGAAAATATATATAATAATTATACACACACACACACACACCACACACACACACACACACACATATGTATGCATATGTTATTTTATTTGGGTTAGGTGAAAATCACATAGCCCATATCGGAAATCTATTTGGGGATTTCCAAATTTTTTCCTATAAAATGAGTTTTATTATTATTTTAAGGTTCATTTCTATGTATTTCTAATTTCTCATTTTATTTTGATAATATTATATTTCATGATATAATTTATTGCTTTAGTTTTGAATTTTCTATCTTTCAAATTATTGCGGGTTTAGTTTTATTTTAAAACAGTGGTATTAGAGATAGGTTAGTAACTTTTGTATTTAATGTATTTTAGAAAAGTTCTGTCAAAAGTACGATAAAAGCCTCAATGTTTGTGATTTTTAAGAGGGTAATTATGTCATTCCACTTATCTGGGAACCTTTTTAGTGTAATAACACAAATAATTATTATTATTCTTGGTTATTATTCACTGTAAAAGTGAAACATGATAACAAAATTTGAAATAAAAAAATTCAATAGACGTAATTTTTCATTGTGGAAAATAAAAATTAAGGCCATTTTGAGGAATGATAATTATTTAGATGCAATTGTAAAAAGGCTCACCGGAATTCCTGAAAACAAGTGAAATTAGATGGATAGTAATGCAGTAGCTGACCTACATTTGACCCTTACTGATGGAGTATTGTCAGGTTTGGCAAAAAAGAATACGGCAAAAAAAAATTTGGGATACTCTCACAAGGTTGTACGAGACAAAGTCACTTCACGACAAGATCTTCTTAAAAAGAAGACTTTACACTTTGCAAATGATGTAATCTATTACAGTAACTGATCATATCAACACTTTGAATACTTTATTTTCACAACTTATTACGTTGGGTCATAAAATAGAAGAAGTTGAACATGCTGAGATTTTACTTCTGAGTTTACCTGATTCATATGATCAACTCGTAATCAATTTAACGAATGATGCATTGACTGATAGTTTAATTTTTAATAATATTGCCTCTACTATATTAGAAGAAGAAAATAGATGGAAAAATAAAAAAGATAGATATGTAAATGCATAACAAATAGATGTTTTGATGATGATACAAGGAAGATCAATGGAGCGTGGCCCCAGTGGGAGTCAAAATTATGGTAGATCAAAATCTAAAAGTAAAAAAAATATTAAATGTTATACTATGGTAAGAAAGGGCACTTTAAAAGAGATTATTAGTTTAAGAAAAGAAATATGGATGATGAGTTATCTAAGATTCAAGGGAATATTGCAAACATCAATGATGAATGTAATATTTTATATAGTAGGGTAACAATAATGTTTGGAAGTAGAAAATAGTTTAGTAATGTATGGTTGCTAGACTCGGGAGCATCATGACATAAGACATCTCAGAGAGATTGGTTTCAAAAATATGAACCAATCTCAGGTGGGTCGATGCACATGGATAATGATCATACTTTGAAATTATTGGTATGGGTACTATCAAATTTAAAATGTTTGATGGTATGATTCGTACCATTTAAGAGGTACAACATGTGATTGACTTGAAGAAAAAACTATTGTCTTTGGGACAAATAGATAGTCTTAGATGCAAAACCCTTATTGAAAATACGATGATAATGATTGTGAGAGGTTCACTTGTGGTAATGAAGGGAGAAAATATCACGACTAAATTTATTCATGCTTAAAAGAGAAATAATATAGGAAGAAGATGCATGTGTTACATCAATTACTAAAGAAGAAGAATCAACGATGATATGACATCTTAAACTATGCCACATGTCAGAACAAGGTTTGAAGATTCTCTCTAATATAAAGTTACTTACAGGGCTCAAAATTGTAAATTTATCTTTTTGTGAGCATTGTGTTACTAGTAAGCAGAATAAATTGACATTTAATAGATCAAATATAAGAAGTAAAAATACTATAGACTTGATATATTCTGATGTATGGGAATCACCTGAAATATCTTACGGAGGAGCAAATTATTTTGTATCATTCATTGATGATTATTCAAGGAGATGTTAGGTATATCCAATCAAGAAAAGGTCATATGTGTTTTTAACTTTTAAAGACTTCAAAGCATAGGTGGAACTTGAATATGGGAAAAGAATTAAATGTTTGCGGATATATAATGGAAGTGAATATATAGTTGGTGAATTTTTTTCTTTTTATAAGCAAGAAGGTATCAAACGATAGTTTACAACCACATACATGCCACAACAAAATGGAGTAGCAGAACGGTTGAATAGAACTCTTGCAGAAAGAATGAGAACAATTTTAAGGACTACAAGACTACCCAATTCCTTTTGGGTGGAAGCAACAAAAACTGCATGCTATGTGATAAATCGATCGCCATCAATATTGATTAATTTGAAGACACCATGGAGATGTAGAATGGTAAGCCAGTAGATTACTCTACTCTGCATTAATTTGGATGTCCTGTATATGTGATGTACAACACCGAAGAAAGAACAAAGTTGGATCCAAAATCTAGAAAATACATATTTTTAGGATATGCTGAAGGAGTGAAGGGGTATCGCCTGTGAGAGCCCACTGACCACAAGGTAATTATTATCAGAGATGTAATTTTTAAAGAAATAATTGAAGATTATAGCACATTAAAAGAAGTTTCAGAAACTACCACTGCACATGTAAAAAATGATATGATACAAGATGTTCCAAAATTAATGGAGAAAGAACTAGAGCATGAAGCACAAGAACAAGTTGTGTATGAGGCTCAAGAAGTTAGTCGGCCAACTCATAATAAAAGACCGCCAGATTGGTACTCGGAGTATGTTACGGAGAGCAACATTGCATATTGTCTCCTAACATAAGATGGAGAACCTTTAATATTTAAAGAAGCTTCAAATATTTCAGATGCATCTCTGTTGATGATAGTAATGGTGTAAGAAATCGAAACTCTACACAAGAACGAGACTTAGAAGCTAGTACCATTACCAATTGGAAGAAAAACTATTCGCAACAAATGGGGTTACAAGATAAAGTGGGAGAGAAATGATTAAGTAGAATGGTATCGTGCAAGATTGGTGATAAAGAGATATGCTCAAAAAAAGGTATTGACTACAATGAAATTTTTTCTCCGGTGGTTCATCTTACAACAATTAGAGTAGTAATGACTCTATGTGATATACTTGATTTGTATTTGGAGCAGCTAGATGTTAAACTACTTTTCTTCATGGAAAAATTGAAGAAGAAATTTATATGTTCTAGCTAGAAGGATTTGTTGAAGTTGGTAAGGAGAACTTGGTTTGTCAGTTGAACAAATCTCTATACAGTTTGAAATAAGCACCAAGGTATTGGTATAAGAGATTTGATTCATTCATCATGAGCCTTGGGTATAATAGACTCAGTTTAGACCATTGTACATACTACAAATGGTTTGAAGAAAATGATTTCATCATTTTACTATTATATGTGGATGACATGTTGGGAGCAGGCCATGTCGAATCCAAGAATTGAAGGCACAGTTGGCTAGGGAATTTGATATGAAGAACTTGAGACTAGCAAACAAGATTCTAGGGATGCAAATTTAGCGAGGTAGAAATAATAAGAAGATTTGGCTTTCTCAACAAAATTATTTTAACAAGATCTTGTGGTGTTTCAACATGCAAGATAGTAAGTCGATTTCTACCTCTCTTCATATTAATTTCAAATTATTCTTAAGCATGTCTCCTAGCTCAGAAGAAGAGAGGAGGAAGATGTCTCGAGTACTGTATGCATCAACAGTAAGAAGTTTAATGTTTGTAATGATTTGTATAAGACCAGATATTGCACAAACAGTGGGAGTGGTTAGTCGATTCATGGCAAATCATGGCTAAGAATATTGGAGTATTGTGATGAGGATTTTCAAATATCTAAAAGGAACCTCAAATACTACAATATACTATGAAAGTTCAGATCTTATTGTCAGAGGTTATGTTGATGCAGACTATGCTGGAAATATTGATAATAGCAAGTCTACAATAGGTTATGTTTTTACTCTTACTAGAGGAACTGTAAGTTGGGTTTTAAAATTACAGACTATTGTATCTACTTCTATGATGGAAGCAAAATATGTTACAACTACACAATCCAGTAAAGAGGCAATCTGGTTGCAAATACTATTAGAAGGGCTCGGATACAAACAAAATAAAGTTATTTTATTTTGTGATAGTCAAAGTGCTATATACATAGCAAGAAATCTAGTATTTCACTCAAAGAAAAAACACATCAAGGTACAATATCATTTTGTATGAGAGAAAGTAGAAGAAGGAAGTGTGAATATGCAAAAGATTCATACCAAAGAAAATATAACGGATGATTTGATCAAACTGATCAACACTGATAAGTTTGAATGATGTAGAACTTCATGTGGCTTAACAAGAATGGAAGTAAGTATTGACAAGTAAAGAAAGTGATTTTCATGTGGGAGATGTTATTTTATTGGGATTAGTTGAAAATCGCCTAGCCCACATCAGAAGTCTCTTTAGGGATTTCCAAATTTTTTCCCATAAAAGGAGTTTTCCTATTCCTTTGAGATTCATTCCCATGTATTTCCAATTTCTCATTTTATTTTTATTGTATTTTATTTCATGATGTAATTATTACTTTAGCTTTAAATTTTCTATCTTTCAAATTAATACGGGTTTAGTTTTATTTTATAACATATATGTATAAATATCTTTGTGTGTGTGTGTGTGTGTTTATGTGTTCGTGTTTGTGTGCATTTGTATAACATAAACATTATTTTCATTATGTATAAAGAAAGACTAGGATTGTATGATTGTAAAAGAATATATTTTTCAATGATATACACCTCTTTATATAGATTAACATATAAATTAATTGCTAAAATTATAGAGTAAAAATAGGTAATTAGGTAATCATCCCATAATTAACTAAATCTTCTAAACTAATGAGATTACAACAAATCTCATGATTTAAGCAATGAAATAATTATTCTATAATTAATTCAATCACCTAAAATTAATGAGATTACATCAAATCTCATAATTTAAATAATGAGATAATTATCCCATAATTAATTCAATCACCTAAAGTAGTGAGGTAACCATTAGCTCACACAAACATTCCTCCTCAAGTTGTCAAGTGGGTTGTTAAAAACATAATTAATTCAATCACCTAAATTTCATGATGTAATTATAGAGTAATAAATAGATAGATAGATAATTAAATAGATTAATAGATAGATACACAGATAGATAAATAGATAGATAGATAGCGAAATAAGAATAGATCAAAATATAGATAGATTTATAGATATATAGATATATATACAATACCTAAATATTTAGATAGATAAATAGATATATATCAGGATAAATAGATAAATAATTCTTAGATAGATAGATAAATATACAGATAGACAAATAGATAGATACACAGATAGTTAGATAGTTAGATAGACATGTAGAGAGAAATATAGATAGATAGTTAGATAGATAGACAGTTCGATAGATAGACAGATAGACATATAGATTGATAGATACATAGATAGATAGATACATAGACAAATAAATAGAAAGACAAATAGAAAAATATATAGATTGATAGAAAGATATAATATATATATATATATATATATATATATATGTATGTATGTATGTATGTATGCATGTATGTATAGGCAGATTGACTAATAGACAAATAGATAGAAAGATAGTTTGATAGTTAGATGGAAAGATAGTTAGAAAGATGGATAGTTAGATAGTTACATTGATTGATAGATAGACATATAGACATATAGATAGATAGATAAAAAGATAGATAGACATATAGATAGATAAAAAAATAGATAGACATATAGATAGATAGACTAATAGATAGATATACAGATATACCTATTGACAGATAGATTGATAGAAAAATAAATAGATAAACACATTGACAAATTGATAGATAGAAAGATAGATAAATAGACATTTAGAAAGATAGGCATATCGACAAATAGACATATAGACAAATAGATAGATTGATAGAAAGACAGTTAGATAGATAAATAAATAAATAGATATATAGATAGATAGACATATATAAAGGTTAATATCCAGATAGATAAATAAATAGAAAGATAAATGGATAGAAAGACACAAAAATAGATATATAGATATTCAGATAGAAACATTGAATAATATATTGTTAGACAAATAGATAGTTAGATAGTTATATATAGATAAATAGATAGAAGAATAGATATAAAAATAATTAGACAATTAGATAGATAAATAGATAAATAGATAGAAAAATAAAATAATAGATGTATGGAAAGATTGACATATTGTCACGTAGATTGATAGACAAATAGTTAAATAGATAGTTAAATAGATAGATAGATTGGTAAATAGACTGGTAGATAGATAAATAAATAGACAAAGAGACTATAAAATTGATAGACTTTAAACCAATAGACTAATATATTGATAGATAGTTGGATAGTTAGAAATATAAATAGATAGATAGATATACAAATAGACAGTTAGACTTACAAATAGATAGATAGATAAATTGATTTATTGATTGAATGATTGACTGATAGACTGATAGATAGAAAGATAGTTAGACAATTATATAGATAGATAGTTTGAAAGATAGATAATTGCATAGATATATAGATTGACATATTGACATATATACAAACAACTAGATAGATAGATAGACAGACATATAGACAAATAGAGAGAGAAAGATATATATATATATATATATATATATATATATATAAAGATAAATAGTTAGATATGCATAAAGGCATATAGATAGATAGATAGACATATAGACAAATAGATAGATACATAGATAAATAGTCTTATAGAATTATAGATAGATTAGTCAGATAAAAATATTGATAAATAGACAAATAGCAAGATAGCCAGATAGGAAAATATGTAGATATATAGATAGATATATAGATATATAAATATATAGATATATACACAAATAGAGAGACAAATAGATAGATAGAAGATAGATAGATACACAGAGAGACAAATAAATAAATAGATAATAGATAGATAGATAGACACATAGATATACTGATAGATAGATAGAAAGATAGATAGATAGATAGATAAATAGAAAGATAAATATTTAGACATATATAGATAGATACTTACATTTTATTTGGGGGATAAAAAATAAAAAGATACACATAGATAAAAAAATAAATAGTATACATAAATAGTATAAAAAAATAATAGAAATTTCTATTATTGTGTTTTAATTTAGACATATCTTTATGTGTATCTTCTCTTTTGACTCCTTAAGAAATATTTCAAGGTTTTTCTCGAATGATTGGCTATGTATTATATTTTTATTTGGGGGATAAAAAATAAAAAGAAATAATAGAAAATGAAAAGACAAAACACAATAATTCCAAAATTAAAACAAGATAACAAGATAGACTATTATATATGGGCAAGACTATCAAAATAATGATATCTAGACAACTAAAAAAAAGTTATCATTTCTCAAGGATAATTATGCCAATTCTCTTTGGCTAACAAAATCAAATAATCCTTAATAATGGTGTCAAAAACTTATTATGACTTTGTTATGCTACCCAATTATTTTAGTTAGATATTATCCCAACATTTAATTGATAAGAATATATTATCAAAAAAAAAATTCACAAGTATATAAATCATACAAGTAGTAAAGATGACTTTTATTCAAATATCAAATACACATGAATTGTATGATGTAGTTATGACTCTTAGATCCTAGGGTTTGTCCACTTGATTAATATGATACATGTTCATATAATTTGATTTTAATTGAGTGAGAATATATGATGAATGTTGGATTATTATATAATGACCATTATCCCCAATACCACATAAGTTTGTTATCACCATTGAGAGTATCCCAATAATAATTTCTTCATAGTTGTCTCATCTATACTTTACCATTGAGATAATAAATCATCTCTACATGAAGTTCATTTATATGTCCACATATTTTAGGAAACTCGCTACCATTGATGGTTGCTTCATATGTATAATTTTGTTCTCCGACCTTTGGTATCATAAAGATCAAAAACTAATATAATTTATAAGCATTTATACTTTCATCTTCATAAGTACTATATTCACATAATTAACATTTACTTCCATCAAATCTTACTAGTAGAAATCATGTGAGAGAAAACAAATCAAATGATTCTTACCACATTTTGAGTCATCCTACACTCACACATATCTTATGGATTATCTATTACCATACTTCTTAGTGATGATGCAACTCGCATACTAAAGGTAAAACTCTTACGAGAACATTATACTAAATATCCATATTAATCAAGAACTAGTTCTTCTAAGATATGCACAATGGAGTGATCGATAAAATTATTTATAATTTCGGCTTCATGAGCATCATACTTGCAATGATTAATACACTTTAATTTTAGGTTTTAACAAATATGTTTATCTTCAACAAATCAATCAGAAAGATTATTTTTTGCTTCATACCATATATGTGAATGATCATCGTGGTATATCTATCACCATTCACTATAGCAATATGCACCAACTCACTGATAATTAAATCCATAATTTTAATTCTATTTTATCATCAGATTCATCAAATTCTATTTAACATAAAAAATCAAACACAATAATCAATCACTAAATCATTTATACATTATAAAAATCACAATTACATAACCCTAGACCTCCACTTAGCTTGACATTGGGGAAAAATTCATGAGGTATCAGAGAAGAAGTCTCATGAAACTCAAATTCCTAATGATAGCCCTCTTGAGAATCTCAGACATAATTCTTAATTTTGTACAATTTTAGTTTATTTTACCAAATCTATTTTAGAGAAGGGGGTTTGAGAGTCATGTTCCACAACTCTAAAATTTAACCAATGATATGTATCCCTTGCTTACTTGTAGATCCCCTAGGAAGTACTAAAAACTACACCTTGGATTGTTTGCTATGTTTTGCATTAGCTTTCCAGCTTGGTGCTTGGGAGAGAACAAGAATGAGAATTTTTTGGATTTTTTTCCTCTTTTATATACTAGAATTTTGGCATTTATTTAAGTAGAAAGTTATGGATTTCAGAAGATGTCATGACTTTGGTGTTGGTCTTTTTAGCTTGAGGTCATGACATCCTTCCCCACCAATCTTGATAATGCCCATATCAAATCATCATTATCAAAATTTATAATCTCTTTCTAGAATTTCTATCATGCATCGATAGGATCTCAACTGGCTGAGCACTCTAATAGTCCATTCTATTTCATCAAGAATTCTTATTTTGGTATGTAATACTTTTGCTTCATTAGTCATTTTACCAAAATGACATCTTATGATCTTTTCATGGGGGACTTCACTCTTATTTATGCTCAGTGTGACTCATCCAAGTCAGCTAATATTGATCCTCATGGAATGGCTTCAAAATTCTCACAAAAAATACTACATGCACTTTAAGTTTTTAAGATAAATTATGTTGATATGAAATATTATCAACTTTTATGAGAACATGGTAAGACCCCTCATAGCTTTTCACCAGTCTCTTGTACACCTTTTTCTTTTATAATACCATGAAGCTTAATCAACACCAAGAACCTCTATTGATAGTGCACACCTCTTCATTTGCTTTCTGCCCACTTCTTCGAACAATTAGCTACTTTGTTCAATACAATCTAATCCAAGTCAATCTATTCTTGTCAGTCCTTGATGAAATGATAAACTACTAGATTTGGTCATGCATATCTTGTTGCAATAGTGTTTAAGAAAGGTAGTTATTGCACAATCATAATTTCAAATGGACTTTATCTCATTGCTTGTATCCAATACAAATTAAAAGAAAATTATGCAATATCAAGAAATTTTGATCAATTCCTTTGTGGGGCATTCACAAAGTACCATAAAAATATTTCCAATAAAGTATTATCTCTCTTCTTATTTTACCATCAGAATCGGATAGAATATTTGTTGAAAATTTTAGATTTGATCCCATCAACTTGAACAATTATATAGAAAATCGTCTCATGAATCACCCATGTCAATCACTAACTATTAACTGAGAAATATCATAATACTTTATAATATTTTTTTAGTAATAATTTTGTTTCTTACTCTAGTGAACATATTTTTATAGCATAGACAAAAATAATATATTTTGAGAATTGATTTACTTGACCATATTGATTCCAGAGTCAATAATTTTGAAAAATCTCACAAGAAGTCCATGGAGGCAGCATGTCATGACCATTCTAATATTTGTATTGGTTTTAGAAGATACACTATAATATTTTTTTCCACCTTGTCTTGTTCACAAACTTGATATGTATTCACATAAGCTTTCACATCATTTTATAAATGTGTTGTGATTTTAATTTTTTTAGTTATTTTTGTTGTTGTATGTAGTGAGCTTTTTGAAAGGGAAAATATCCTTGTTTTTTTCTATTGGATTGATGACATCCAAATAAAAAAGTTAGAAAATAAATAAATGTAGGGATGAGAGAGAGAAGGCATGACACATAAAGCAAAACAAGGAAAACAAAAAGGAGTTGAAACTATATTACAAGGGGGAATTGTGTTTTGGTGCACTCCTCACAAAATATTAAAAAAACATTACTTAGCTTTTTATATTTGTAAAAAAGTGCACGAAACTCTTAAGAAAATAAAATTTTTGCACATCCCAAATTTGTGCACATCCCAAATTTTTGCACTCCATGGTATATACTTACATATATACTCAGTATATACATATATATATATAATACAGTATTATATGTAGATATATATAATAACCTTAAATGACACAAAACTATAATAAATTAGTATTATCCCATTTATACTTCACAAAGTTGGCACAAAACTTCACTATCAACATAAATAAGAAATGTGAAGATTATTTAAATTTAGAACAATATTTCTGAAAACTCATATAGGAAAACTTGGAAGACAAGCCATGAGTTAGGCTTGGCACATCAAAGTTCGCATCTTGCCTCCCCACAACCAGAACTCTCTGCCAGTCCCAATGCCTATAAGGGTGTTACTCTACCCCACCGTGACCAAGCTGACAAGATAACAAAAGAAATGGCAGATGAAATAGAGACTGATCATCAACAGTAGTAACCATCAACAAATCAATAAGAAACTTGAACAAAGAAAAATGGAGCACTCCACCATGCTCATGTGCAACACAGGATGATGAAAATATTTTTTTCATAATAATTTTGAATAACTACAATCTACACAACCCTTGTTTTACATAGTTAAAACAAAAACATAATAAAATTTTATTACATCTTCTTCATCAATATACTAATGATAGTACAAAAAGTATAATCTGTCTGTGAAATTGATGTTGTTTTTTCTCCCCCAGCTCCTCAAGATTTGCATACTACTCTAGCACCCGAGCATGTCACTCCATGGCCATGTGAATTGCTTCATTTAGTTCTAGTCTACATTTTTTCTCCACCTCCAACTCCTCCTTCATTTTTTCTGCCGATGCCCTTTTGTATCTAGCTGCTCTTCCAACAACACTTTTTTAAACCTTGCGATCAATTACATGTATGTATACTTGTGCATGTATGTATGTGCCTGTGTGCGTGCGTGTGTGTAAACACAGACACATGTACTTTCATGCAAATACACATACCATCAAAGAAAACCGAAGGAGATAATCTTGGGCTTAAAAAACACACATATAGGTCTTACAGACATGGTCAGCATCTTCTAGTTCTTTTTCCTCGGTACTCCACCCAAATAAAAAATATTGTTACACATACACATGGAGCATAACATACTACATCTACAAACCAATAAAGAACAAAACACAATGCCATTGATAAATAGATAGACTATCACATTCAACACCAACTGTCATTTGTTAGAAATTTTATACTACAGGATAATCATGAGCTTATTTTTAAATTACCAAACTAAGATTTCTCCAAGATTTTTTGTGAACTACCCATCGACATATTCTTTTGTGTTGTCCAGCTTCACGCATTAGTCCATGGTTACTTATAAGACAGTTAAATAGTGCCAAACAAAAGTAAAATGAAATTGAAATGATAACGGGTTGCATGATATTGAATTTTTGCACACCTGTAGGTTCATATAAAAATCCACAGAAGCAAGGAAACCTAAAAGATACCAAAGAAAAAAAATGAGAAAAAAAATGTAATGCACAAGAAAAGAACACAATGTAGCTCACATTTGTATTCCTTTTCCCACTTGAGTTTTACAATGACCGTCTTCCCAGTCAAGTTGTTAAGAAAATGCTTGGGATTAATGGGGATGATCTACAACATTCAACAATAAAAAAACTAATGAACAGTGCAATCATGCATGTTTGCATCAGATATTTCTCTACATTTACTTAAAAATGCATAGACATGTATATATTTAATATACATGCATACAACATGAATATAGTATAACTATATGTGTCCAAACACATACACGCACACACACACATGCACACACTATTTTTATATCTTCTCATATTTCTTTATCTTGTCCATATATTAACACCTTTCTAGTTCAACTGAACCATTGATGCATGGAAATAGTCATTACCAAAAATCACACAACATAAAATAAATATAATTCACTTGATGAATAACCTCATACAAACAATGCCCTTATATGCCATGTTATTTTTATTAGGGAAACTCACAGGATGAATAACCTCTATATCACTCTCGAAGTATACCTGTGTGTGCCAGACATGCCTCAATGTGTAAGACATGCTAATTCTTCCTCCAAAAGCTAACAATAGAATAACGTATCAATTGATAAAGTAGAGAACATGGCACCCAGCAAAACATAAGCAATATCATAAACATATTGCTCATTAATAAGATAGTTATATATAGTATATATGTACATATAATACTATAGTGTATATGTATATATACTGAGTATATATGTACATATATACGATAGTATATATACATATAAATTGTAGTATATATGGATGCCTTATAGATATAGAACAACAAGTATAGATATAGATATAGAAAAACAAGTAAAGTATTATCTCATTTATACTTCACAAAGATGGCACAAAACATCACTATCAACATTTATAAGAAATGTGAATATTATTTAAATTTTCAAAAATATATCTAAAAACTCTTAGAGGAAAACCTGGAAGACGAGCCACAAGCCAGGTTTTGTGCATCAAAATTCGCACTCTACCTCCCCAAAACTAGAACTCATTTCCAGTTCCAAAGCCGATACGGTGGTTGCTCTACCCCGCCACCCCCCACAGCACCATGCTTTCGTGTAGCTTTCTTAGAACATTTCTTTCCATCTCCATATGCTTGCACCAATGATCTTGATTTCTTAGCTTCATTGTATTAGTCCATCAACCCTGTAGCTTCTACTGCCATATGGTTCCTCTCTTAGTTCGAATCAAGGGTCATCACTTTGTTGTATGCGTCAACATAACTACAGAACAATTCAATATGCACCCCATAAAAATTATATACACTTTATAAAAACAATACACATTCAAAGAAAAAAAGAGGAACAAAACTTCAAAAATTAGATGATTTGTCTTCCAAATATAAAAAAAAAGCAAATTATTGCAAAATTTGTAGACTTCATATAGCAAGACATCTTGACTCATCTTCCTCCCAACTATTATTGCTCCTCCTCTTTTCATGCTCATTGGCAGGGGATACATTGATGTGCTAGTTGTGCTTCATACAAATTGGCACCCACCACAACCCCATCGATAACATTGCTGAGACTTGCATGTGCAAGTGCAGACTAGTATGGGAATGCCAGACATATCCATGTCATTGCTATTGATGACCACGTCCAAGCATTTCTTTAGAGCTTTCAAAAGTGGAATAGGAATGGAGGTTGGATCCTTTGGTTTCTTTGGTTTCTCTGGTTTTGATTTTCTTGGCGGATTCCCCTTTGCTTTCTCTTTGATTGGCTACCTTGTTTGTCATGACTTGGTTGATCGATCTTACAAATCTATTCATCTCACAAAGAATCATGTGGGTGTAGAATCTACAAAGGTTGAGCTCCAGAAGTTTCTGTGAGAATAGGATAAGAAGCATTTGGAGGTAACATGTTTAAAAACTAATCTCTATGGTTTATCCAGCCATCTCTCATGTATTACGGTGCAAGAGAAGTTTGGAGACCATGCATTCATGGGGATAGAATGGATTGTTGGCATTAACGATAAAGTTGTTAAGATCACATCTTGGCAAGAAAGGCTTCGTGTCGTGGTCTCCCATGCTAGGTATCAGTTGCAGACAAGATGCCCCTTAAACGATGGCTCGTAATAGCCCCAGTTCCTCGTGTTCAGCCAGTCATCATCCATGAAACTATGAACATGCAAGAGAAGGAGAACAAGTAGAATGAACATATTTAATTGAATTTCATTAGTAATCGTTATGGAAATTAACAATTCAACTATTTAATTCCATCGATGAATGATAAATAGTAGACGCGGGTCTGATCAGCAACACCATAGATCTTAATGAAATAAGAGTGTCAAGAACAAACCTAAAAACACATTGTTTCAATATATTTAATATAAATTGAAATGATAGTGAAAATTTAATAAAAATCATTTGTTATAAAATAGCTAATAGAGAGAGAGAGAGAAGGAAAAAATAAAATATTTCAGAATGCATGAAGATAATAGAAGCTCAGATTCTTTTTGATCTAGCAGAGATCGGTAAAGAAGGAACCCATCCATAGGAAGGACCATGGCAATGTCTAATTGCTTCGAATTAGAAAATGAGGCAACGTCTGCATGGGGCCAGAATTTATTTGTGTATCTCACAACTTCAGAAGCTAATGTGCTCTTCCCAGCAGCAGGAGGGCCAGCCAAGCCTTTTGTTGGATCTAATGGTAATCAAAAGAGTTTAATTGTATCATTTGAAAAATATCATATGGTAATCTATTATTAAATAAGTTGGAAAACTCCAAATTAAAATTTTAATGGTATTATGTCCGTAGATATTAATGGATTCAATCCATTGCTAAAATTTGATTGGTAAAATATTTTTTTAGTAATAATAGTTAAACACATAGTTATATATAGGCATCATACATTTTTATACATATAGTTATAAATATAGTTACATATAATTATACATAGTAATATATAGTTTTAATATATAGTTTTAAAAAGTTATATATAGTTATATGTTGTTATCCATTTATTTATAAAAATAGTTATAATTGTAAAACATATAGTTATATATAGTTTTAAATATTATAATTATGCATATAATTATATATAAAGTTATTATAGTTGTACATATAATAAAATACACACACACACACACACACACACATATATATATATATAGTTATATGTTATTAATACATATAGTATATATAGTTATAAATAGTTATATATAGTAAACATATAGTTATATATAGATATATTTATACAAGTAGTTATAAGTAGTTATAGATAAATACATACAAAGTTATAAACAAATAAATATATTTACATATATGTATACATACATATATATATATATATACATAGTTAAAAATATAGTTATATTTTATTATATAGAGTTTTATATAGTTATACAAATAGTGATAAATAGTTATATACATATAGTTAAACATAATATTGTATGTTGTTTTACATGTAATTATAAATATAGTTACATGTGGTTATATATATAGTTGCACATATAGTTATACTTATATTTATACATGTAGGTATATATATTTTTTCATATAATTTTATATATTTATACATATAGTTAGTTATGGATATAAATATAGTTAAAAACATTTTTATATACTAATATATAAAAAAGTGTATTAAATATATGTTGTAAATTATTTATTTAAATATAGTTATGTATAATATTTTTATAGTTATTCATATAGTAAAAGATAATTATTTATAGTTATATGTTCTTATAACTCTAGTATATTTAGTTATAAATATTTAATTTTACATATAGTTATAAATATGTATGTAGTTAAAGATGTAGTTACATATAATATTTTTATAGTTATACATATAGTAAAATACAATTATATATAGCTATATATTATTATACATATAGTTATAAATTATTATATAGTTAAAAAAATAGTTATATATAGTTATAAAAATAGTTTACATAGTTACAAATATAGTTAAATATAGTTATAAAGAGGGTTATATAGTTATACAAATATTTATAAATAGTTATATACATATAGTTAAACATATAGTTATATATATATATATATATGTTGTTATAAGTTTTAATTATAATTATAGTTATGTGTGATTGCCCACATATTTATACATTTTTATTAATTTTTTTTGCAACAATATCGATGACACAATTGGTTTCTTTTCAAATATGAACCATCATAATTAAACAAACAATCAAAACAAAATTGAATTTTACAAGTCCAATAATCCAATGGTTACCTAGATTTAGTTCCATTCCTAATAACATCGATATATTGGATTATTTAGACATATTCTTATACATCTTCATATTTAACATGTATTTTTTATGTTAAGTAATATAAGAAATACTTATTATATAAGAGTGCTATAATAGACTTGAATTATATATTATATATCGAGCTTGATAAATATTATTGTGATTTTATTTGTTATCTGTTAAAGTTATAGTTTTATTCAATTTGATTTAACAAAAGAATTTTAAAAAAATGCATATTTTTAAAATAATTATTTATTAATCCATAAATAACAAAAAACAATCTACTTCTTATTTCCCTTTTGATTGAAATAAAACCAATTATATGTGAAATGGTTTTTTGTAGGACAAAAATTCAAAATACACATTATATTTGATCTGTTTCTTGAAAACAATTTAAACCTATATCGGATTGTTTTTTAGTTGATAGAGACTAATATATTTTGTGTTTCAATATATTTAATATAAATTGAAGTGATAGTGATAATTTAATAAAAAATACTTGTTAGAAAATAACTAATAAAGAGAGCACATATTAATGTTGAGGTCTTTTTCATATTTCAAGAAAAAAAATATTAAGACAATCTACCATATGCAATTGGGTTTAATTTCATTATTAAATAATGAATGTCATTGTCTATTGTAAATTATGTAAATTATGGTATATTATGTTAGTTTCCAAACTAGTTTATTTTCACAAATCACATATAATTTGTGAATCATAAATGATATATCATTCTAAAGGTTCTGAAAAATATGTTTGAACACATGTTGAAAGACATTGTGGGAGACTTGCAAATGTGTTCATTTTTATTTGTTGGTTCCATATCATTTATATAATATTTTACTTCAAAATATATATCACTATAAAATTGGATTTTCTATCTCAAGCTAACTATCATACCTCAAGTGCTTCAAACTCAATACTTGTTCAGTGTACTATATAGTTCTTTTTCTAATTATTTATTTCTAATAAAACTTATAGTGCTTATATATATTCATCGATATTTTATATTTTTCTCCATTTTGTGACAAATATGACATTTTTTACTAATAATTTAATGAGTAATGAAATCTTATTAGTGATACCCCTTCACCCTATCATTATATCTTAAAAATATATTTTTGGGATTTTAGATCTAACTTTGATATTTTTTGGGCATTGTACATCATGGGCACGGGACTTTTGTATGCATGTATGTGAGTATTTAATTGACTTACTAGTTCATATTTTGTTATTCTATTTAAGTCTATTATAGCTGATGGTGACCGAATTTTAGCCAAAATGACTTAGTTATCCATACTATTCTTAATATAGCTCTTGTCTGTTCAAATAATTTTTGTTCATTTTCTATGCTAATCCACTTTGTTGTAGAGTGTATGACATTGTTAACTTTCTCTTGATATCTATTAGTTGTTAGAAGTTATCAAATTCATTACTAATATATTATTTCTCATTATATGTCCTCAGATACTTGATCTCACCATAAAAAAAATATCAATAATGATACTTTTTGGACATCATGAATGCTAAAATATTATGCATCCCCAAAGCATCATCTAGCCACCTTTCAATATAAGTGTCAATAAACAATGATTATGCTTGTATCAAGCATCATCTTTTAGTACATTTTCAATGATTCTTATGTAGATGATGTTTTAGGGAAGCATCATCTTTTACCATGATATTTTTTTTGTTATAGTGACTAATTGATATTTTTGAACATTTTCTATTTAAAAAAATTTATCATATTTTTCAATAAAATAATTAATTTTATATAATTAAAATAAAAAAAATTACATGAAATAATTGAATAAAATTTTACAAGATACAATTTTTAAAAAATAGTATGCAATTTATTTATCTAAGAAATTAGCATAACCAACTACTTATATATAATAATTACACCTAAATTATTGAAACTATAATTCAATATTCTTTCAACATAAGAACAAAACTAAAATCAAAAATATTTAAAAAAGCATTATAAGCAAAAGCCTAGTACAATGTTTTAATAATTTACTTTTGTAATATTCAAAATTTTTGGAATCATCTCCTTAACACAATAATTTCTTTTTTTTGTACACCATGAAAAACATCAATTTCATTCATAAACTATACAACAAAGAAAAAAAAAGAACAAATTATACATGTAGAGAAAAATATTATTTTTTATTTTTTATGTATGGAGAATGGGAGAATGCTTATGTTGTGAAGGAATTCTATATAAATTAGGAGGATAAGTAGAGAAAAATATACTATGCCAGAGACAGTTTGATTCACTTTGATCAGAGAATCATTAAGGAGCTTTTTGAATTTTTGAGCACTAAAGATAATTTAGATTTTAAATCTCTCTATAAGAAATTTAATTTTCTAGTGATTATTAAATTGTTGATAGATAGAAAGATCACATAGAGAATAATGACAAAGAGCACATATAAATATTTAATGAGAGGAGAACGCATGAAGGTGAGTAAAGTTCGATTGTATTTCATATGCTCGCATATATTATCAACTCTCCATATTTTGATGATTATTTTGGAGAGAGTAATTTTGTTATATATCATCTTCGTTGGATACCATTTTGATGTGGGGAAGATTCTAAAGAAATCAATTCTTGGGTTCTCGAGGATGAATTTTCAGGCCAACTAATTTGTCATTCCCTTATTATTTTGCTAAGTCTAACCAAGGATATCCCTATGAATGAACATTTTGATGATATGTGTCTAATGGTATCCCACTAACATTATCAGGCATAAAAAAGGAAATAGGGGGAGATTGAAAAGGAAAAAAAATGATGCTTGAAGAGGAAAGATCAATAGAAACTTGGGAAGAATGCTCATCCTCCACCATAGTCAACATACAAAAACATAGGAAAGAGGAGAAGAATGTGAGAAGACAAACTATCCCAAATTGAGCATTCCTAGTTGCATATGGTGTTGTTTTATGGGTATTTTACATATTTTAGAAAATATGCAATGAAATGATGATAAGAATAATAAAGAGCTAAAAAGGGAGATCCATTCCCTATGCAAAGTAATAGTAGAAGAAGTTGAAAAATAAGATGTGATGTAGGAAAAGCATCTCCATTAACAAAAGATATATTATATTACACTTCAAGAAACATTTGAAGATGTGATCCACTAACTTTTGGAGGAATGGAGAAGATTTTTGGATATTAGATTAACAAGGAGTTTTGAATCATTTGAAAAGCTATATGATCCTATCATGATGGATTGAAAAAGTGAAATGGAGAAAAGAGTTAAATAAAAAAAATGAAACAAAATATCGAGAGTGCAAGTCAATAGAAGAAATAGCAAAATGTACTACAAATCAAAAGCTTTGAGAGGTATGATTGTGCATGGGGGCTTCTTGTGGGGGGGGGGGGGGGGGGGGGGGGGCATATGCATTCACCACATTGGGGCTGAGCTATCTTGTAATATTGAAATGTACTGATGTCAGTTCATTTCTTTGGAGGATACTTGTAAGGGTGGCATATGCATTTCTAACTTTGGGGCTGGATTACTCTGTAATGATTTGTATGGGTGTGAGCTCATTGTATCAATGGGATATCATCTTTGTATGAAGGGAAGAGGAACTCCAATACATGTTGGAGTCCTCTTGTTAATGTATGTAATTATGTATTCCAAATTAAAAGATGTCAAATGGTAACTGAACTCTGAAATAATATGGTAAAAAAGGGATCTAGAATGGGTTATATGATAGATGTATACTTGGTCGAACTAGGTAAAAATCTTGGAATGAAAATCTATTTCTATTATATAGTTTCTCTATGTGAATGTATGGGGGGTGGCCTCTTCCATCAATTCCGAATGTTAGGGTGGCATATGCATTGGGGTTAGATTCTGTTTGTAAGGGTGGCATAATGTGTTTGTATGTATCACTGATGAGAGATTATAAGGGTGACATATTATATTCTTATGTATCATCGGTGCTATTAAAAGAATGTATATGCAGCATATCATATTCTTATGTATCATTGGGGCTATTAAAAGAATGTATATGCGTCATATCTTATTCTTATGTATATTTCGGGTTATCAATAGATTATAAGGGTGTCATATTGTTTCTTATGCAAAATTGGGGTTGGATTATCTTGTAATGTATAAGGGTGGCATATCATATATATCATTGCATGGATTTGATGAAAGATTCATCTCAGGTGACATGTGTTTGGGTATTTCTGTCGATAAAGGAGATAAATCTGAAGAAAGAGATAATATAGCATTAGTAGGATCCTGAGTGTTAAACCTAGATGAAAATCGCTAGCTAGAATATTAGGGGTTTCAACTACCCATTAAAATACAAAGAAGTGGATAGGATCCTGAATGCATATCAGTTAGACATCTTTGCAGTTATAAAAGTAAAATTAAACCGGGAAAAGTTAATAAGTCTAATGAAATCAAAATTCAAAAAATTTGATTATCTAGACAATTTCTCTTGTCATTGGAATGGGTGTTTATGATTTGGACTCAACTATTGATAGGAGACCTTTATGGGGAAACCTGATCCTTCAAGGCTCATTTGAACCCTCTCCGTGAGTTGTAATTGGGGATTTCAATTCTCCCCTTTCAGCATTGGATAGGAACGGAGGTAGAGTAGTCTCGACCTATGAATGCCTAGATTTTATAAACTATTACCCCACTCTTAACCTTGAAGATGTCTCATCTTCAGGCTCCTACTTCATTTGGACGAATGAAAAAATAGCAAGTAAGCTTGACAGAGCAATGATAAATCAAGAATGAACAAAACTCTTTCTTGACACTCATGAAAAATTCTTACCCCCAAGAATATTTTCTGATCATTGCATGATTATTCTATCCACTGATGTAGGTTCGCAAGATAGGAAAATCCCCTCGATATCTATAAGATGTGATCGATGCATAAAGAATTTTTCCCAATATTACTCAATGACTGGAAACATGAATTCCATGGTTCCTCTATGTTCCATATAGTTAGAAAGCTGAAAATGCTAAAAGAACCTCTCAAAAAACTAAATCTTCCATTGATTCTATTAAAGCTAAAGAAACTAAATGCAAGAGTATATTTCTGTCATGAAATATATTAAAATCTTGCTATCTTGCGACACATAAGTGCAAGAGTATGTCTTGCTAGGACGACTCTTCTATCTACTCAAAGAATATATTAAAATCTTCCATTGATTCTATTAAAGCTAAAGAAACTAAATTAAGCATTGAATTGAATAAGTTGGAGAAGGTTGAATTGTCTTTTATTAACAAAAAACCAAATTTAAATATCTAAAACAAAGTGACAGATGCACTAAGTTTTTTCACTCTTTGGCTAGTGCAAGACTTCAAAGAAATAAAATAATGTCTGTCATGAAAGAAAATGATGAATACACTACTTCCTATCAAGAAATTTCTGAAGCATTTCTTGGATATTATAAAACAATGCTAAGTTCCTCAAAAGACATAGTTTCTCTATGTGAATCAAACATCCATAGTGGGTGAATTCTGTCTAATTCTGAACACTTCTTACTATCGTTAAATTTCTCACCTATAGAGATAAAGGATGCTCTATTCTTTATGGGTGCATCTAAATCTCTTAGACTAGATAGATAGATTGTAGATTTTTTAAAGGATTCATGGGAAGTGGTTGGGAAGGATGTTATTTGTGTCATACAAGGCTTCTTCCATCCTGGAAGAATGCTGAAGCAAATTAATCATGCTTATATTGTATTAATACCAAAAAAATTTTATGCTACCTCGGTTAAAGATTATAAGCCTATTTCTTGTTGTAATATTTTATACAAGCTCATATCTAAGTTGATTGCTAAGAGGCTCCAGAGCATTCTAAGCAACATAATCAATCCAGCACAAATGACATACGTTAAGGGAAGGTTAATATTTGATAACTTCTTACTTACACAAAATTTAATACAAAGATGTGCAAAGTGAAGAATATCTCCAAGATATTTTCTTAAAATCGATCTTCATAAGGTGTTTGATACGGTCAGCTGGGATTTTTTGAAAAGGCTCTATATGCGTTTAATTTTCCAGCAAAATTCATAGAGATTATTTTTGAAAGTGTATCCACTGACTCTTTCTCTATCACCATTAATGGAGAATTACATGGATTCTTTAAGGAAAAAATGAGTTTAAGGCAAGGAGACCCAATATTTCCTTATCTTTTTTGTATTTGCATGGAATACCTTTCTAGGCTTCTTATCAAGGATGAAAAATCTGACGTTCTTCTTTGAGAATCACCCATCTAATGTATGCAAATGACCTGATAATCTTCTATAGAGAAGATTCTTCCTCTACCAAAATCATTCTCAATACACTTAATGAATTTCCTGCTACTTCTAGTCTTTGTGTTAACCCCTCTAAATTTAACATCTTTTTTGGAGGAGTTAAGCCAGATATAAAATAGAAAATTCTAAAATAATTTTAGTTTTACTGAAGGTTATCTTCCATTCATATTTCTTTGTATTCCTTTATCATCGAGTAGGTTAATCATGATATAATTTTCTACATTATTTGCCAAAATTATAGTAGTCATACATCAATGAGCAAGCAAAATCATTTCATTCATGGGAAGGCTTGAATTATTACGCATAGTTATCCGAGGAATTGAATGATATTGGTTCTCAATATTTCTTTTACCACCTTTGATAATTAATGCAATTGAAAGTGAGTGTAGAAGATTTTTATGGGGCGTACCCAAATCAAGCAGATTTAAGCCTAAAGTTTCTTGGGAAAAAATATGTATGCCCACATCTATTGGAGGACTTGGTCTTCTTGGTTTAGCAAATTGGAACAAAGCATTTTATATCTATTGTCTTTGGAGGATTTATAAAAATGAAGATAATCTTGGGATAAGGTGGATTCACCACTTTTATATTATCTTTAACAATAATTGGGACTATCAAATATTCAAGGAATATCCTCTATTTTTGAAATCCCTAATTGTGGTTATGGATATCTTAATTGGAAAATCAGGAGGTATAAAATAAGCTGAAACTCTTCTCAAGACTTGGGCCAACAAAGATAGACATATATCGGAAGCTTGCACATATTTAGCTAGAAATAATAAGATACAAACTAATGCTTGGGCGAATGTAATATGGTTTCCTAACAATATTCCAAAGTATGCCGCCTTTCTCTAGATTTCCAAAGCTGGAAAATTCAGAACGAAAGACTGCTTATTCGCTAGTCCAAGGAATATGTAGTGAGGATTCTACTCCCAACTAGAATCTTTCAAGTATCTTTTTTTTCGAATGCCACTTCATCAATCGCCTATGTGAACACCTAAAACGTTGGACATTAATAAAGAAGCTCATGGAATCCATTGCATCAAGTTTCAGATCTTTAAAATAAGAACTACTCAGCCAACACAGCTCAGAAGTTAGAACCACATCAGGAAAGCTACATATACTGTTGCCGTTTACTAAATTTGGAATGAAAGAAACCAAAGATGTCACGAAGAAAATTCACAAAATTTAGATTCAATCATTAGGAAGATTATATTAGAAATTTATAGTGTATTTCGAAATGATTATACTAGTTTGGAACTTGTTTAGGATGTATAGATTTTTATATTGCATTTTATTTCTTATCAAAAAAAAAAGAAATACAAAGCCGTGACTTTTATGTATGAGTTAATTACTAGTGTCGCATCATCCTTTTAGTGATGTAGCAACATGATATATGATAGAAGTGGAGGCTGGTGTCACTGCCACTCTTAGAGTCATAGACACTTGAGTTATATGAATAAATATTTTTGTATCGTAGCTATCTTCTAGTGTTAGAATTTTCTATCTATGTATATAAGTGATTATGTTGAATATAATTACAATGGATTATGCTGAATATAACACAACATCGCAAGGAATAAGAACAAAACATAAACCACAACAAACACCAATTTTAACATGGTTCACTAGGCATTCAATATGACTAACTACTTCTACTAGAAAAGAACATAGTGCTAACAGATTTATTAACCCAAATGTTTCAGTACATAATCAAGAGAGATAGACGAAGAATAGAGTATGCACTTTGTGATTACAGATACAATATACATACATACATACATACATATATATATATATATATATATATATATATATATATATATATATATATAATTAGGATTCTACAAAAAATAGAACAGGTCAGATCTTCTAAGCAGACTGGGTCATACTCCAAAAATTCCACTAGCCCTCTGACTGGGCAATGGGACCCTCATTATTTTTCCAATTCCACATATCTAATCTATTAATATATTAGTACTTGAACCTATAAATAAAATAGAGAAACAAAATAGAGGGTTAAGGAAATAGATAACAAAACAAATTATATACACCCCCAGAATTGTGACCACATAATAGACCTGAGAGACATTCTCAGTGTCATGACTATTTTTCAGTATCATGGCCATATAATGATAAAAAAAACTACTTCTAATATTGTGACTATTTCATAGTGTCATACCCATATAAGACTATGAGAGGTATTTTACCATGCCATAACTTTCCTAGCATCGTAACTCTTTATGAATAACAAGAAGATAGATGTTTGAAGTCATGGTCATTCCATAGTGACATGAAGCCCTATTATAAAGAGCTACGATGTAATTTAGAGTTTTTGAGAGGATCAACAAGCTCCATTTTAAAAGGAATCTAGATTTTGTAATTTAGTCCTTTAATGTATTGTAATGTTTAGTTGTACTTATTCTTATTTCTTTGAGTCATTAGGCTCTACACACCTATTCATATTTTACAACGACAAATAGAGGGGGTTTGTCATTGATTGATATATTATTGTTTTTGAATTGTTACAATTGTCCTGTTGCTTTTCTCTCTCTTCCATCACTTTGTCTTCATTCTTTCCTACCTTATGCTCTAGCATAAAACATTTTTCAGGGTTACATATGTATGAGAATAATGTATCAGTTATGATGAATAGTGATATGCGCGTCACATGATACATGAAAGTAAAAAGACTAGTAAGGTGGTGACAACCCAATAATAATTTCCCTATTATATGACTACAATAGGTTAGATTCAATGCAATTAATATCATATTACTTTCCCTCTTACTTGAGAAGATATATGTTTATTTCCATAAGTATGCTGCTTAAAAAGTTGAAAGTACAAACATATTTAGTATCATATTATTTTGTATCTTTAAGATAATTAGAGTTTGGAGAATAGAAGTATATATTCAAAATAATCATCTAGGATAGTTGACATATTACCTAAAAGGTAAATATGTGAAAATGACCCTTGCATTGAATAATATGTTGCTTCAGTATTGAAATACTGAGTAAACAACTACAAGGGAAACATCATAACAATCTATCTTTTATCCAACAAAGAAATATAACATTAATCAAATACTAGAGAAACATCATCATACATAAGGATGTGAGCTAATATTAGAGTTTGAGCATCTTTCCAAAGACAATGTACTTTTATTCAACTTGAGGAATAGTTAGTTCATTATTAGTTGATCAAACTATCTATACAATCCCGATAGAATTAATATATGGATTTATGTCCACTTTGATATTTATATGAACCATATACTTGTGGAATATGAAGCTATATTGGTTTAGAGATCTTTCTCCTATAAGGTTTTTTGGATCATATTAATTAATGATAATTTTGGTACCCTCACAAAGTTACTACAATATTCTACAAAGTTACTATGGATGCTAGATTCATTTTGTTTTTAAAGATATCATCTATTATCCATAATTAGTAATTACTCTCAAATAATGTTTAGTTGTATGAATATTTTTCTATGACTGAGTTATTTTTGAGTAGTTATTAGTTATAATTTACTTTATTTTCTATGTTCGTTATTTTGAATTGAACCATTACTATTTTTGTAATATTTTTGGGATATAAAACCCTTAATTTCAAAGTTTAGAGTTTTAGGAAGCAAAACAAGACTGAAAGAACCAAGGATAAGTTGATTTAGAGTTTTTGAGAAGATCAACAAGCTCCATTTTAAAAGGAATCTAGATTTTGTAATTTAGTCCTTTAATGTATTGTAATGTTTAGTTGTACTTATTCTTATTTCTTTGAGTCATTAGGCTCTACACACCTATTCATATTTTACAACGACAAATAGAGGGGGTTTGTCATTGATTGATATATTATTGTTTTTGAATTGTTACAATTGTCCTGTTGCTTTTCTCTCTCTTCCATCACTTTGTCTTCATTCTTTCCTACCTTATGCTCTAGCATAAAACATTTTTCAGGGTTACATATGTATGAGAATAATGTATCAGTTATGATGAATAGTGATATGCGTGTCACATGATACATGAAAGTAAAAAGACTAGTAAGGTGGTGACAACCCAATAATAATTTCCCTATTATATGACTACAATAGGTTAGATTCAATGCAATTAATATCATATTACTTTCCCTCTTACTTGAGAAGATATATGTTTATTTCCATAAGTATGCTGCTTAAAAAGTTGAAAGTACAAACATATTTAGTATCATATTATTTTGTATCTTTAAGATAATTAGAGTTTGGAGAATAGAAGTATATATTCAAAATAATCATCTAGGATAGTTGACATATTACCTAAAAGGTAAATATGTGAAAATGACCCTTGCATTGAATAATATGTTGCTTCAGTATTGAAATACTGAGTAAACAACTACAAGGGAAACATCATAACAATCTATCTTTTATCCAACAAAGAAATATAACATTAATCAAATACTAGAGAAACATCATCATACATAAGGATGTGAGCTAATATTAGAGTTTGAGCATCTTTCCAAAGACAATGTACTTTTATTCAACTTGAGGAATAGTTAGTTCATTATTAGTTGATCAAACTATCTATACAATCCCGATAGAATTAATATATGGATTTATGTCCACTTTGATATTTATATGAACCATATACTTGTGGAATATGAAGCTATATTGGTTTAGAGATCTTTCTCCTATAAGGTTTTTTGGATCATATTAATTAATGATAATTTTGGTACCCTCACAAAGTTACTACAATATTCTACAAAGTTACTATGGATGCTAGATTCATTTTGTTTTTAAAGATATCATCTATTATCCATAATTAGTAATTACTCTCAAATAATGTTTAGTTGTATGAATATTTTTCTATGACTGAGTTATTTTTGAGTAGTTATTAGTTATAATTTACTTTATTTTCTATGTTCGTTATTTTGAATTGAACCATTACTATTTTTGTAATATTTTTGGGATATAAAACCCTTAATTTCAAAGTTTAGAGTTTTAGGAAGCAAAACAAGACTGAAAGAACCAAGGATAAGTTGATTTAGAGTTTTTGAGAAGATCAACAAGCTCCATTTTAAAAGGAATCTAGATTTTGTAATTTAGTCCTTTAATGTATTGTAATGTTTAGTTGTACTTATTCTTATTTCTTTGAGTCATTAGGCTCTACACACCTATTCATATTTTACAACGACAAATAGAGGGGGTTTGTCATTGATTGATATATTATTGTTTTTGAATTGTTACAATTGTCCTGTTGCTTTTCTCTCTCTTCCATCACTTTGTCTTCATTCTTTCCTACCTTATGCTCTAGCATAAAACATTTTTCAGGGTTACATATGTATGAGAATAATGTATCAGTTATGATGAATAGTGATATGCGCTGTCACATGATACATGAAAGTAAAAAGACTAGTAAGGTGGTGACAACCCAATAATAATTTCCCTATTATATGACTACAATAGGTTAGATTCAATGCAATTAATATCATATTACTTTCCCTCTTACTTGAGAAGATATATGTTTATTTCCATAAGTATGCTGCTTAAAAAGTTGAAAGTACAAACATATTTAGTATCATATTATTTTGTATCTTTAAGATAATTAGAGTTTGGAGAATAGAAGTATATATTCAAAATAATCATCTAGGATAGTTGACATATTACCTAAAAGGTAAATATGTGAAAATGACCCTTGCATTGAATAATATGTTGCTTCAGTATTGAAATACTGAGTAAACAACTACAAGGGAAACATCATAACAATCTATCTTTTATCCAACAAAGAAATATAACATTAATCAAATACTAGAGAAACATCATCATACATAAGGATGTGAGCTAATATTAGAGTTTGAGCATCTTTCCAAAGACAATGTACTTTTATTCAACTTGAGGAATAGTTAGTTCATTATTAGTTGATCAAACTATCTATACAATCCCGATAGAATTAATATATGGATTTATGTCCACTTTGATATTTATATGAACCATATACTTGTGGAATATGAAGCTATATTGGTTTAGAGATCTTTCTCCTATAAGGTTTTTTGGATCATATTAATTAATGATAATTTTGGTACCCTCACAAAGTTACTACAATATTCTACAAAGTTACTATGGATGCTAGATTCATTTTGTTTTTAAAGATATCATCTATTATCCATAATTAGTAATTACTCTCAAATAATGTTTAGTTGTATGAATATTTTTCTATGACTGAGTTATTTTTGAGTAGTTATTAGTTATAATTTACTTTATTTTCTATGTTCGTTATTTTGAATTGAACCATTACTATTTTTGTAATATTTTTGGGATATAAAACCCTTAATTTCAAAGTTTAGAGTTTTAGGAAGCAAAACAAGACTGAAAGAACCAAGGATAAGTTGATTTAGAGTTTTTGAGAAGATCAACAAGCTCCATTTTAAAAGGAATCTAGATTTTGTAATTTAGTCCTTTAATGTATTGTAATGTTTAGTTGTACTTATTCTTATTTCTTTGAGTCATTAGGCTCTACACACCTATTCATATTTTACAACGACAAATAGAGGGGGTTTGTCATTGATTGATATATTATTGTTTTTGAATTGTTACAATTGTCCTGTTGCTTTTCTCTCTCTTCCATCACTTTGTCTTCATTCTTTCCTACCTTATGCTCTAGCATAAAACATTTTTCAGGGTTACATATGTATGAGAATAATGTATCAGTTATGATGAATAGTGATATGCGTGTCACATGATACATGAAAGTAAAAAGACTAGTAAGGTGGTGACAACCCAATAATAATTTCCCTATTATATGACTACAATAGGTTAGATTCAATGCAATTAATATCATATTACTTTCCCTCTTACTTGAGAAGATATATGTTTATTTCCATAAGTATGCTGCTTAAAAAGTTGAAAGTACAAACATATTTAGTATCATATTATTTTGTATCTTTAAGATAATTAGAGTTTGGAGAATAGAAGTATATATTCAAAATAATCATCTAGGATAGTTGACATATTACCTAAAAGGTAAATATGTGAAAATGACCCTTGCATTGAATAATATGTTGCTTCAGTATTGAAATACTGAGTAAACAACTACAAGGGAAACATCATAACAATCTATCTTTTATCCAACAAAGAAATATAACATTAATCAAATACTAGAGAAACATCATCATACATAAGGATGTGAGCTAATATTAGAGTTTGAGCATCTTTCCAAAGACAATGTACTTTTATTCAACTTGAGGAATAGTTAGTTCATTATTAGTTGATCAAACTATCTATACAATCCCGATAGAATTAATATATGGATTTATGTCCACTTTGATATTTATATGAACCATATACTTGTGGAATATGAAGCTATATTGGTTTAGAGATCTTTCTCCTATAAGGTTTTTTGGATCATATTAATTAATGATAATTTTGGTACCCTCACAAAGTTACTACAATATTCTACAAAGTTACTATGGATGCTAGATTCATTTTGTTTTTAAAGATATCATCTATTATCCATAATTAGTAATTACTCTCAAATAATGTTTAGTTGTATGAATATTTTTCTATGACTGAGTTATTTTTGAGTAGTTATTAGTTATAATTTACTTTATTTTCTATGTTCGTTATTTTGAATTGAACCATTACTATTTTTGTAATATTTTTGGGATATAAAACCCTTAATTTCAAAGTTTAGAGTTTTAGGAAGCAAAACAAGACTGAAAGAACCAAGGATAAGTTGATTTAGAGTTTTTGAGAAGATCAACAAGCTCCATTTTAAAAGGAATCTAGATTTTGTAATTTAGTCCTTTAATGTATTGTAATGTTTAGTTGTACTTATTCTTATTTCTTTGAGTCATTAGGCTCTACACACCTATTCATATTTTACAACGACAAATAGAGGGGGTTTGTCATTGATTGATATATTATTGTTTTTGAATTGTTACAATTGTCCTGTTGCTTTTCTCTCTCTTCCATCACTTTGTCTTCATTCTTTCCTACCTTATGCTCTAGCATAAAACATTTTTCAGGGTTACATATGTATGAGAATAATGTATCAGTTATGATGAATAGTGATATGCGTGTCACATGATACATGAAAGTAAAAAGACTAGTAAGGTGGTGACAACCCAATAATAATTTCCCTATTATATGACTACAATAGGTTAGATTCAATGCAATTAATATCATATTACTTTCCCTCTTACTTGAGAAGATATATGTTTATTTCCATAAGTATGCTGCTTAAAAAGTTGAAAGTACAAACATATTTAGTATCATATTATTTTGTATCTTTAAGATAATTAGAGTTTGGAGAATAGAAGTATATATTCAAAATAATCATCTAGGATAGTTGACATATTACCTAAAAGGTAAATATGTGAAAATGACCCTTGCATTGAATAATATGTTGCTTCAGTATTGAAATACTGAGTAAACAACTACAAGGGAAACATCATAACAATCTATCTTTTATCCAACAAAGAAATATAACATTAATCAAATACTAGAGAAACATCATCATACATAAGGATGTGAGCTAATATTAGAGTTTGAGCATCTTTCCAAAGACAATGTACTTTTATTCAACTTGAGGAATAGTTAGTTCATTATTAGTTGATCAAACTATCTATACAATCCCGATAGAATTAATATATGGATTTATGTCCACTTTGATATTTATATGAACCATATACTTGTGGAATATGAAGCTATATTGGTTTAGAGATCTTTCTCCTATAAGGTTTTTTGGATCATATTAATTAATGATAATTTTGGTACCCTCACAAAGTTACTACAATATTCTACAAAGTTACTATGGATGCTAGATTCATTTTGTTTTTAAAGATATCATCTATTATCCATAATTAGTAATTACTCTCAAATAATGTTTAGTTGTATGAATATTTTTCTATGACTGAGTTATTTTTGAGTAGTTATTAGTTATAATTTACTTTATTTTCTATGTTCGTTATTTTGAATTGAACCATTACTATTTTTGTAATATTTTTGGGATATAAAACCCTTAATTTCAAAGTTTAGAGTTTTAGGAAGCAAAACAAGACTGAAAGAACCAAGGATAAGTTGATTTAGAGTTTTTGAGAAGATCAACAAGCTCCATTTTAAAAGGAATCTAGATTTTGTAATTTAGTCCTTTAATGTATTGTAATGTTTAGTTGTACTTATTCTTATTTCTTTGAGTCATTAGGCTCTACACACCTATTCATATTTTACAACGACAAATAGAGGGGGTTTGTCATTGATTGATATATTATTGTTTTTGAATTGTTACAATTGTCCTGTTGCTTTTCTCTCTCTTCCATCACTTTGTCTTCATTCTTTCCTACCTTATGCTCTAGCATAAAACATTTTTCAGGGTTACATATGTATGAGAATAATGTATCAGTTATGATGAATAGTGATATGCGTGTCACATGATACATGAAAGTAAAAAGACTAGTAAGGTGGTGACAACCCAATAATAATTTCCCTATTATATGACTACAATAGGTTAGATTCAATGCAATTAATATCATATTACTTTCCCTCTTACTTGAGAAGATATATGTTTATTTCCATAAGTATGCTGCTTAAAAAGTTGAAAGTACAAACATATTTAGTATCATATTATTTTGTATCTTTAAGATAATTAGAGTTTGGAGAATAGAAGTATATATTCAAAATAATCATCTAGGATAGTTGACATATTACCTAAAAGGTAAATATGTGAAAATGACCCTTGCATTGAATAATATGTTGCTTCAGTATTGAAATACTGAGTAAACAACTACAAGGGAAACATCATAACAATCTATCTTTTATCCAACAAAGAAATATAACATTAATCAAATACTAGAGAAACATCATCATACATAAGGATGTGAGCTAATATTAGAGTTTGAGCATCTTTCCAAAGACAATGTACTTTTATTCAACTTGAGGAATAGTTAGTTCATTATTAGTTGATCAAACTATCTATACAATCCCGATAGAATTAATATATGGATTTATGTCCACTTTGATATTTATATGAACCATATACTTGTGGAATATGAAGCTATATTGGTTTAGAGATCTTTCTCCTATAAGGTTTTTTGGATCATATTAATTAATGATAATTTTGGTACCCTCACAAAGTTACTACAATATTCTACAAAGTTACTATGGATGCTAGATTCATTTTGTTTTTAAAGATATCATCTATTATCCATAATTAGTAATTACTCTCAAATAATGTTTAGTTGTATGAATATTTTTCTATGACTGAGTTATTTTTGAGTAGTTATTAGTTATAATTTACTTTATTTTCTATGTTCGTTATTTTGAATTGAACCATTACTATTTTTGTAATATTTTTGGGATATAAAACCCTTAATTTCAAAGTTTAGAGTTTTAGGAAGCAAAACAAGACTGAAAGAACCAAGGATAAGTTGATTTAGAGTTTTTGAGAAGATCAACAAGCTCCATTTTAAAAGGAATCTAGATTTTGTAATTTAGTCCTTTAATGTATTGTAATGTTTAGTTGTACTTATTCTTATTTCTTTGAGTCATTAGGCTCTACACACCTATTCATATTTTACAACGACAAATAGAGGGGGTTTGTCATTGATTGATATATTATTGTTTTTGAATTGTTACAATTGTCCTGTTGCTTTTCTCTCTCTTCCATCACTTTGTCTTCATTCTTTCCTACCTTATGCTCTAGCATAAAACATTTTTCAGGGTTACATATGTATGAGAATAATGTATCAGTTATGATGAATAGTGATATGCGTGTCACATGATACATGAAAGTAAAAAGACTAGTAAGGTGGTGACAACCCAATAATAATTTCCCTATTATATGACTACAATAGGTTAGATTCAATGCAATTAATATCATATTACTTTCCCTCTTACTTGAGAAGATATATGTTTATTTCCATAAGTATGCTGCTTAAAAAGTTGAAAGTACAAACATATTTAGTATCATATTATTTTGTATCTTTAAGATAATTAGAGTTTGGAGAATAGAAGTATATATTCAAAATAATCATCTAGGATAGTTGACATATTACCTAAAAGGTAAATATGTGAAAATGACCCTTGCATTGAATAATATGTTGCTTCAGTATTGAAATACTGAGTAAACAACTACAAGGGAAACATCATAACAATCTATCTTTTATCCAACAAAGAAATATAACATTAATCAAATACTAGAGAAACATCATCATACATAAGGATGTGAGCTAATATTAGAGTTTGAGCATCTTTCCAAAGACAATGTACTTTTATTCAACTTGAGGAATAGTTAGTTCATTATTAGTTGATCAAACTATCTATACAATCCCGATAGAATTAATATATGGATTTATGTCCACTTTGATATTTATATGAACCATATACTTGTGGAATATGAAGCTATATTGGTTTAGAGATCTTTCTCCTATAAGGTTTTTTGGATCATATTAATTAATGATAATTTTGGTACCCTCACAAAGTTACTACAATATTCTACAAAGTTACTATGGATGCTAGATTCATTTTGTTTTTAAAGATATCATCTATTATCCATAATTAGTAATTACTCTCAAATAATGTTTAGTTGTATGAATATTTTTCTATGACTGAGTTATTTTTGAGTAGTTATTAGTTATAATTTACTTTATTTTCTATGTTCGTTATTTTGAATTGAACCATTACTATTTTTGTAATATTTTTGGGATATAAAACCCTTAATTTCAAAGTTTAGAGTTTTAGGAAGCAAAACAAGACTGAAAGAACCAAGGATAAGTTGATTTAGAGTTTTTGAGAAGATCAACAAGCTCCATTTTAAAAGGAATCTAGATTTTGTAATTTAGTCCTTTAATGTATTGTAATGTTTAGTTGTACTTATTCTTATTTCTTTGAGTCATTAGGCTCTACACACCTATTCATATTTTACAACGACAAATAGAGGGGGTTTGTCATTGATTGATATATTATTGTTTTTGAATTGTTACAATTGTCCTGTTGCTTTTCTCTCTCTTCCATCACTTTGTCTTCATTCTTTCCTACCTTATGCTCTAGCATAAAACATTTTTCAGGGTTACATATGTATGAGAATAATGTATCAGTTATGATGAATAGTGATATGCGTGTCACATGATACATGAAAGTAAAAAGACTAGTAAGGTGGTGACAACCCAATAATAATTTCCCTATTATATGACTACAATAGGTTAGATTCAATGCAATTAATATCATATTACTTTCCCTCTTACTTGAGAAGATATATGTTTATTTCCATAAGTATGCTGCTTAAAAAGTTGAAAGTACAAACATATTTAGTATCATATTATTTTGTATCTTTAAGATAATTAGAGTTTGGAGAATAGAAGTATATATTCAAAATAATCATCTAGGATAGTTGACATATTACCTAAAAGGTAAATATGTGAAAATGACCCTTGCATTGAATAATATGTTGCTTCAGTATTGAAATACTGAGTAAACAACTACAAGGGAAACATCATAACAATCTATCTTTTATCCAACAAAGAAATATAACATTAATCAAATACTAGAGAAACATCATCATACATAAGGATGTGAGCTAATATTAGAGTTTGAGCATCTTTCCAAAGACAATGTACTTTTATTCAACTTGAGGAATAGTTAGTTCATTATTAGTTGATCAAACTATCTATACAATCCCGATAGAATTAATATATGGATTTATGTCCACTTTGATATTTATATGAACCATATACTTGTGGAATATGAAGCTATATTGGTTTAGAGATCTTTCTCCTATAAGGTTTTTTGGATCATATTAATTAATGATAATTTTGGTACCCTCACAAAGTTACTACAATATTCTACAAAGTTACTATGGATGCTAGATTCATTTTGTTTTTAAAGATATCATCTATTATCCATAATTAGTAATTACTCTCAAATAATGTTTAGTTGTATGAATATTTTTCTATGACTGAGTTATTTTTGAGTAGTTATTAGTTATAATTTACTTTATTTTCTATGTTCGTTATTTTGAATTGAACCATTACTATTTTTGTAATATTTTTGGGATATAAAACCCTTAATTTCAAAGTTTAGAGTTTTAGGAAGCAAAACAAGACTGAAAGAACCAAGGATAAGTTGATTTAGAGTTTTTGAGAAGATCAACAAGCTCCATTTTAAAAGGAATCTAGATTTTGTAATTTAGTCCTTTAATGTATTGTAATGTTTAGTTGTACTTATTCTTATTTCTTTGAGTCATTAGGCTCTACACACCTATTCATATTTTACAACGACAAATAGAGGGGGTTTGTCATTGATTGATATATTATTGTTTTTGAATTGTTACAATTGTCCTGTTGCTTTTCTCTCTCTTCCATCACTTTGTCTTCATTCTTTCCTACCTTATGCTCTAGCATAAAACATTTTTCAGGGTTACATATGTATGAGAATAATGTATCAGTTATGATGAATAGTGATATGCGTGTCACATGATACATGAAAGTAAAAAGACTAGTAAGGTGGTGACAACCCAATAATAATTTCCCTATTATATGACTACAATAGGTTAGATTCAATGCAATTAATATCATATTACTTTCCCTCTTACTTGAGAAGATATATGTTTATTTCCATAAGTATGCTGCTTAAAAAGTTGAAAGTACAAACATATTTAGTATCATATTATTTTGTATCTTTAAGATAATTAGAGTTTGGAGAATAGAAGTATATATTCAAAATAATCATCTAGGATAGTTGACATATTACCTAAAAGGTAAATATGTGAAAATGACCCTTGCATTGAATAATATGTTGCTTCAGTATTGAAATACTGAGTAAACAACTACAAGGGAAACATCATAACAATCTATCTTTTATCCAACAAAGAAATATAACATTAATCAAATACTAGAGAAACATCATCATACATAAGGATGTGAGCTAATATTAGAGTTTGAGCATCTTTCCAAAGACAATGTACTTTTATTCAACTTGAGGAATAGTTAGTTCATTATTAGTTGATCAAACTATCTATACAATCCCGATAGAATTAATATATGGATTTATGTCCACTTTGATATTTATATGAACCATATACTTGTGGAATATGAAGCTATATTGGTTTAGAGATCTTTCTCCTATAAGGTTTTTTGGATCATATTAATTAATGATAATTTTGGTACCCTCACAAAGTTACTACAATATTCTACAAAGTTACTATGGATGCTAGATTCATTTTGTTTTTAAAGATATCATCTATTATCCATAATTAGTAATTACTCTCAAATAATGTTTAGTTGTATGAATATTTTTCTATGACTGAGTTATTTTTGAGTAGTTATTAGTTATAATTTACTTTATTTTCTATGTTCGTTATTTTGAATTGAACCATTACTATTTTTGTAATATTTTTGGGATATAAAACCCTTAATTTCAAAGTTTAGAGTTTTAGGAAGCAAAACAAGACTGAAAGAACCAAGGATAAGTTGATTTAGAGTTTTTGAGAAGATCAACAAGCTCCATTTTAAAAGGAATCTAGATTTTGTAATTTAGTCCTTTAATGTATTGTAATGTTTAGTTGTACTTATTCTTATTTCTTTGAGTCATTAGGCTCTACACACCTATTCATATTTTACAACGACAAATAGAGGGGGTTTGTCATTGATTGATATATTATTGTTTTTGAATTGTTACAATTGTCCTGTTGCTTTTCTCTCTCTTCCATCACTTTGTCTTCATTCTTTCCTACCTTATGCTCTAGCATAAAACATTTTTCAGGGTTACATATGTATGAGAATAATGTATCAGTTATGATGAATAGTGATATGCGTGTCACATGATACATGAAAGTAAAAAGACTAGTAAGGTGGTGACAACCCAATAATAATTTCCCTATTATATGACTACAATAGGTTAGATTCAATGCAATTAATATCATATTACTTTCCCTCTTACTTGAGAAGATATATGTTTATTTCCATAAGTATGCTGCTTAAAAAGTTGAAAGTACAAACATATTTAGTATCATATTATTTTGTATCTTTAAGATAATTAGAGTTTGGAGAATAGAAGTATATATTCAAAATAATCATCTAGGATAGTTGACATATTACCTAAAAGGTAAATATGTGAAAATGACCCTTGCATTGAATAATATGTTGCTTCAGTATTGAAATACTGAGTAAACAACTACAAGGGAAACATCATAACAATCTATCTTTTATCCAACAAAGAAATATAACATTAATCAAATACTAGAGAAACATCATCATACATAAGGATGTGAGCTAATATTAGAGTTTGAGCATCTTTCCAAAGACAATGTACTTTTATTCAACTTGAGGAATAGTTAGTTCATTATTAGTTGATCAAACTATCTATACAATCCCGATAGAATTAATATATGGATTTATGTCCACTTTGATATTTATATGAACCATATACTTGTGGAATATGAAGCTATATTGGTTTAGAGATCTTTCTCCTATAAGGTTTTTTGGATCATATTAATTAATGATAATTTTGGTACCCTCACAAAGTTACTACAATATTCTACAAAGTTACTATGGATGCTAGATTCATTTTGTTTTTAAAGATATCATCTATTATCCATAATTAGTAATTACTCTCAAATAATGTTTAGTTGTATGAATATTTTTCTATGACTGAGTTATTTTTGAGTAGTTATTAGTTATAATTTACTTTATTTTCTATGTTCGTTATTTTGAATTGAACCATTACTATTTTTGTAATATTTTTGGGATATAAAACCCTTAATTTCAAAGTTTAGAGTTTTAGGAAGCAAAACAAGACTGAAAGAACCAAGGATAAGTTGATTTAGAGTTTTTGAGAAGATCAACAAGCTCCATTTTAAAAGGAATCTAGATTTTGTAATTTAGTCCTTTAATGTATTGTAATGTTTAGTTGTACTTATTCTTATTTCTTTGAGTCATTAGGCTCTACACACCTATTCATATTTTACAACGACAAATAGAGGGGGTTTGTCATTGATTGATATATTATTGTTTTTGAATTGTTACAATTGTCCTGTTGCTTTTCTCTCTCTTCCATCACTTTGTCTTCATTCTTTCCTACCTTATGCTCTAGCATAAAACATTTTTCAGGGTTACATATGTATGAGAATAATGTATCAGTTATGATGAATAGTGATATGCGTGTCACATGATACATGAAAGTAAAAAGACTAGTAAGGTGGTGACAACCCAATAATAATTTCCCTATTATATGACTACAATAGGTTAGATTCAATGCAATTAATATCATATTACTTTCCCTCTTACTTGAGAAGATATATGTTTATTTCCATAAGTATGCTGCTTAAAAAGTTGAAAGTACAAACATATTTAGTATCATATTATTTTGTATCTTTAAGATAATTAGAGTTTGGAGAATAGAAGTATATATTCAAAATAATCATCTAGGATAGTTGACATATTACCTAAAAGGTAAATATGTGAAAATGACCCTTGCATTGAATAATATGTTGCTTCAGTATTGAAATACTGAGTAAACAACTACAAGGGAAACATCATAACAATCTATCTTTTATCCAACAAAGAAATATAACATTAATCAAATACTAGAGAAACATCATCATACATAAGGATGTGAGCTAATATTAGAGTTTGAGCATCTTTCCAAAGACAATGTACTTTTATTCAACTTGAGGAATAGTTAGTTCATTATTAGTTGATCAAACTATCTATACAATCCCGATAGAATTAATATATGGATTTATGTCCACTTTGATATTTATATGAACCATATACTTGTGGAATATGAAGCTATATTGGTTTAGAGATCTTTCTCCTATAAGGTTTTTTGGATCATATTAATTAATGATAATTTTGGTACCCTCACAAAGTTACTACAATATTCTACAAAGTTACTATGGATGCTAGATTCATTTTGTTTTTAAAGATATCATCTATTATCCATAATTAGTAATTACTCTCAAATAATGTTTAGTTGTATGAATATTTTTCTATGACTGAGTTATTTTTGAGTAGTTATTAGTTATAATTTACTTTATTTTCTATGTTCGTTATTTTGAATTGAACCATTACTATTTTTGTAATATTTTTGGGATATAAAACCCTTAATTTCAAAGTTTAGAGTTTTAGGAAGCAAAACAAGACTGAAAGAACCAAGGATAAGTTGATTTAGAGTTTTTGAGAAGATCAACAAGCTCCATTTTAAAAGGAATCTAGATTTTGTAATTTAGTCCTTTAATGTATTGTAATGTTTAGTTGTACTTATTCTTATTTCTTTGAGTCATTAGGCTCTACACACCTATTCATATTTTACAACGACAAATAGAGGGGGTTTGTCATTGATTGATATATTATTGTTTTTGAATTGTTACAATTGTCCTGTTGCTTTTCTCTCTCTTCCATCACTTTGTCTTCATTCTTTCCTACCTTATGCTCTAGCATAAAACATTTTTCAGGGTTACATATGTATGAGAATAATGTATCAGTTATGATGAATAGTGATATGCGTGTCACATGATACATGAAAGTAAAAAGACTAGTAAGGTGGTGACAACCCAATAATAATTTCCCTATTATATGACTACAATAGGTTAGATTCAATGCAATTAATATCATATTACTTTCCCTCTTACTTGAGAAGATATATGTTTATTTCCATAAGTATGCTGCTTAAAAAGTTGAAAGTACAAACATATTTAGTATCATATTATTTTGTATCTTTAAGATAATTAGAGTTTGGAGAATAGAAGTATATATTCAAAATAATCATCTAGGATAGTTGACATATTACCTAAAAGGTAAATATGTGAAAATGACCCTTGCATTGAATAATATGTTGCTTCAGTATTGAAATACTGAGTAAACAACTACAAGGGAAACATCATAACAATCTATCTTTTATCCAACAAAGAAATATAACATTAATCAAATACTAGAGAAACATCATCATACATAAGGATGTGAGCTAATATTAGAGTTTGAGCATCTTTCCAAAGACAATGTACTTTTATTCAACTTGAGGAATAGTTAGTTCATTATTAGTTGATCAAACTATCTATACAATCCCGATAGAATTAATATATGGATTTATGTCCACTTTGATATTTATATGAACCATATACTTGTGGAATATGAAGCTATATTGGTTTAGAGATCTTTCTCCTATAAGGTTTTTTGGATCATATTAATTAATGATAATTTTGGTACCCTCACAAAGTTACTACAATATTCTACAAAGTTACTATGGATGCTAGATTCATTTTGTTTTTAAAGATATCATCTATTATCCATAATTAGTAATTACTCTCAAATAATGTTTAGTTGTATGAATATTTTTCTATGACTGAGTTATTTTTGAGTAGTTATTAGTTATAATTTACTTTATTTTCTATGTTCGTTATTTTGAATTGAACCATTACTATTTTTGTAATATTTTTGGGATATAAAACCCTTAATTTCAAAGTTTAGAGTTTTAGGAAGCAAAACAAGACTGAAAGAACCAAGGATAAGTTGATTTAGAGTTTTTGAGAAGATCAACAAGCTCCATTTTAAAAGGAATCTAGATTTTGTAATTTAGTCCTTTAATGTATTGTAATGTTTAGTTGTACTTATTCTTATTTCTTTGAGTCATTAGGCTCTACACACCTATTCATATTTTACAACGACAAATAGAGGGGGTTTGTCATTGATTGATATATTATTGTTTTTGAATTGTTACAATTGTCCTGTTGCTTTTCTCTCTCTTCCATCACTTTGTCTTCATTCTTTCCTACCTTATGCTCTAGCATAAAACATTTTTCAGGGTTACATATGTATGAGAATAATGTATCAGTTATGATGAATAGTGATATGCGTGTCACATGATACATGAAAGTAAAAAGACTAGTAAGGTGGTGACAACCCAATAATAATTTCCCTATTATATGACTACAATAGGTTAGATTCAATGCAATTAATATCATATTACTTTCCCTCTTACTTGAGAAGATATATGTTTATTTCCATAAGTATGCTGCTTAAAAAGTTGAAAGTACAAACATATTTAGTATCATATTATTTTGTATCTTTAAGATAATTAGAGTTTGGAGAATAGAAGTATATATTCAAAATAATCATCTAGGATAGTTGACATATTACCTAAAAGGTAAATATGTGAAAATGACCCTTGCATTGAATAATATGTTGCTTCAGTATTGAAATACTGAGTAAACAACTACAAGGGAAACATCATAACAATCTATCTTTTATCCAACAAAGAAATATAACATTAATCAAATACTAGAGAAACATCATCATACATAAGGATGTGAGCTAATATTAGAGTTTGAGCATCTTTCCAAAGACAATGTACTTTTATTCAACTTGAGGAATAGTTAGTTCATTATTAGTTGATCAAACTATCTATACAATCCCGATAGAATTAATATATGGATTTATGTCCACTTTGATATTTATATGAACCATATACTTGTGGAATATGAAGCTATATTGGTTTAGAGATCTTTCTCCTATAAGGTTTTTTGGATCATATTAATTAATGATAATTTTGGTACCCTCACAAAGTTACTACAATATTCTACAAAGTTACTATGGATGCTAGATTCATTTTGTTTTTAAAGATATCATCTATTATCCATAATTAGTAATTACTCTCAAATAATGTTTAGTTGTATGAATATTTTTCTATGACTGAGTTATTTTTGAGTAGTTATTAGTTATAATTTACTTTATTTTCTATGTTCGTTATTTTGAATTGAACCATTACTATTTTTGTAATATTTTTGGGATATAAAACCCTTAATTTCAAAGTTTAGAGTTTTAGGAAGCAAAACAAGACTGAAAGAACCAAGGATAAGTTGATTTAGAGTTTTTGAGAAGATCAACAAGCTCCATTTTAAAAGGAATCTAGATTTTGTAATTTAGTCCTTTAATGTATTGTAATGTTTAGTTGTACTTATTCTTATTTCTTTGAGTCATTAGGCTCTACACACCTATTCATATTTTACAACGACAAATAGAGGGGGTTTGTCATTGATTGATATATTATTGTTTTTGAATTGTTACAATTGTCCTGTTGCTTTTCTCTCTCTTCCATCACTTTGTCTTCATTCTTTCCTACCTTATGCTCTAGCATAAAACATTTTTCAGGGTTACATATGTATGAGAATAATGTATCAGTTATGATGAATAGTGATATGCGTGTCACATGATACATGAAAGTAAAAAGACTAGTAAGGTGGTGACAACCCAATAATAATTTCCCTATTATATGACTACAATAGGTTAGATTCAATGCAATTAATATCATATTACTTTCCCTCTTACTTGAGAAGATATATGTTTATTTCCATAAGTATGCTGCTTAAAAAGTTGAAAGTACAAACATATTTAGTATCATATTATTTTGTATCTTTAAGATAATTAGAGTTTGGAGAATAGAAGTATATATTCAAAATAATCATCTAGGATAGTTGACATATTACCTAAAAGGTAAATATGTGAAAATGACCCTTGCATTGAATAATATGTTGCTTCAGTATTGAAATACTGAGTAAACAACTTCAAGGGAAACATCATAACAATCTATCTTTTATCCAACAAAGAAATATAACATTAATCAAATACTAGAGAAACATCATCATACATAAGGATGTGAGCTAATATTAGAGTTTGAGCATCTTTCCAAAGACAATGTACTTTTATTCAACTTGAGGAATAGTTAGTTCATTATTAGTTGATCAAACTATCTATACAATCCCGATAGAATTAATATATGGATTTATGTCCACTTTGATATTTATATGAACCATATACTTGTGGAATATGAAGCTATATTGGTTTAGAGATCTTTCTCCTATAAGGTTTTTTGGATCATATTAATTAATGATAATTTTGGTACCCTCACAAAGTTACTACAATATTCTACAAAGTTACTATGGATGCTAGATTCATTTTGTTTTTAAAGATATCATCTATTATCCATAATTAGTAATTACTCTCAAATAATGTTTAGTTGTATGAATATTTTTCTATGACTGAGTTATTTTTGAGTAGTTATTAGTTATAATTTACTTTATTTTCTATGTTCGTTATTTTGAATTGAACCATTACTATTTTTGTAATATTTTTGGGATATAAAACCCTTAATTTCAAAGTTTAGAGTTTTAGGAAGCAAAACAAGACTGAAAGAACCAAGGATAAGTTGATTTAGAGTTTTTGAGAAGATCAACAAGCTCCATTTTAAAAGGAATCTAGATTTTGTAATTTAGTCCTTTAATGTATTGTAATGTTTAGTTGTACTTATTCTTATTTCTTTGAGTCATTAGGCTCTACACACCTATTCATATTTTACAACGACAAATAGAGGGGGTTTGTCATTGATTGATATATTATTGTTTTTGAATTGTTACAATTGTCCTGTTGCTTTTCTCTCTCTTCCATCACTTTGTCTTCATTCTTTCCTACCTTATGCTCTAGCATAAAACATTTTTCAGGGTTACATATGTATGAGAATAATGTATCAGTTATGATGAATAGTGATATGCGTGTCACATGATACATGAAAGTAAAAAGACTAGTAAGGTGGTGACAACCCAATAATAATTTCCCTATTATATGACTACAATAGGTTAGATTCAATGCAATTAATATCATATTACTTTCCCTCTTACTTGAGAAGATATATGTTTATTTCCATAAGTATGCTGCTTAAAAAGTTGAAAGTACAAACATATTTAGTATCATATTATTTTGTATCTTTAAGATAATTAGAGTTTGGAGAATAGAAGTATATATTCAAAATAATCATCTAGGATAGTTGACATATTACCTAAAAGGTAAATATGTGAAAATGACCCTTGCATTGAATAATATGTTGCTTCAGTATTGAAATACTGAGTAAACAACTACAAGGGAAACATCATAACAATCTATCTTTTATCCAACAAAGAAATATAACATTAATCAAATACTAGAGAAACATCATCATACATAAGGATGTGAGCTAATATTAGAGTTTGAGCATCTTTCCAAAGACAATGTACTTTTATTCAACTTGAGGAATAGTTAGTTCATTATTAGTTGATCAAACTATCTATACAATCCCGATAGAATTAATATATGGATTTATGTCCACTTTGATATTTATATGAACCATATACTTGTGGAATATGAAGCTATATTGGTTTAGAGATCTTTCTCCTATAAGGTTTTTTGGATCATATTAATTAATGATAATTTTGGTACCCTCACAAAGTTACTACAATATTCTACAAAGTTACTATGGATGCTAGATTCATTTTGTTTTTAAAGATATCATCTATTATCCATAATTAGTAATTACTCTCAAATAATGTTTAGTTGTATGAATATTTTTCTATGACTGAGTTATTTTTGAGTAGTTATTAGTTATAATTTACTTTATTTTCTATGTTCGTTATTTTGAATTGAACCATTACTATTTTTGTAATATTTTTGGGATATAAAACCCTTAATTTCAAAGTTTAGAGTTTTAGGAAGCAAAACAAGACTGAAAGAACCAAGGATAAGTTGATTTAGAGTTTTTGAGAAGATCAACAAGCTCCATTTTAAAAGGAATCTAGATTTTGTAATTTAGTCCTTTAATGTATTGTAATGTTTAGTTGTACTTATTCTTATTTCTTTGAGTCATTAGGCTCTACACACCTATTCATATTTTACAACGACAAATAGAGGGGGTTTGTCATTGATTGATATATTATTGTTTTTGAATTGTTACAATTGTCCTGTTGCTTTTCTCTCTCTTCCATCACTTTGTCTTCATTCTTTCCTACCTTATGCTCTAGCATAAAACATTTTTCAGGGTTACATATGTATGAGAATAATGTATCAGTTATGATGAATAGTGATATGCGTGTCACATGATACATGAAAGTAAAAAGACTAGTAAGGTGGTGACAACCCAATAATAATTTCCCTATTATATGACTACAATAGGTTAGATTCAATGCAATTAATATCATATTACTTTCCCTCTTACTTGAGAAGATATATGTTTATTTCCATAAGTATGCTGCTTAAAAAGTTGAAAGTACAAACATATTTAGTATCATATTATTTTGTATCTTTAAGATAATTAGAGTTTGGAGAATAGAAGTATATATTCAAAATAATCATCTAGGATAGTTGACATATTACCTAAAAGGTAAATATGTGAAAATGACCCTTGCATTGAATAATATGTTGCTTCAGTATTGAAATACTGAGTAAACAACTTCAAGGGAAACATCATAACAATCTATCTTTTATCCAACAAAGAAATATAACATTAATCAAATACTAGAGAAACATCATCATACATAAGGATGTGAGCTAATATTAGAGTTTGAGCATCTTTCCAAAGACAATGTACTTTTATTCAACTTGAGGAATAGTTAGTTCATTATTAGTTGATCAAACTATCTATACAATCCCGATAGAATTAATATATGGATTTATGTCCACTTTGATATTTATATGAACCATATACTTGTGGAATATGAAGCTATATTGGTTTAGAGATCTTTCTCCTATAAGGTTTTTTGGATCATATTAATTAATGATAATTTTGGTACCCTCACAAAGTTACTACAATATTCTACAAAGTTACTATGGATGCTAGATTCATTTTGTTTTTAAAGATATCATCTATTATCCATAATTAGTAATTACTCTCAAATAATGTTTAGTTGTATGAATATTTTTCTATGACTGAGTTATTTTTGAGTAGTTATTAGTTATAATTTACTTTATTTTCTATGTTCGTTATTTTGAATTGAACCATTACTATTTTTGTAATATTTTTGGGATATAAAACCCTTAATTTCAAAGTTTAGAGTTTTAGGAAGCAAAACAAGACTGAAAGAAACAAGGATAAGTTGATTTAGAGTTTTTGAGAAGATCAACAAGCTCCATTTTAAAAGGAATCTAGATTTTGTAATTTAGTCCTTTAATGTATTGTAATGTTTAGTTGTACTTATTCTTATTTCTTTGAGTCATTAGGCTCTACACACCTATTCATATTTTACAACGACAAATAGAGGGGGTTTGTCATTGATTGATATATTATTGTTTTTGAATTGTTACAATTGTCCTGTTGCTTTTCTCTCTCTTCCATCACTTTGTCTTCATTCTTTCCTACCTTATGCTCTAGCATAAAACATTTTTCAGGGTTACATATGTATGAGAATAATGTATCAGTTATGATGAATAGTGATATGCGTGTCACATGATACATGAAAGTAAAAAGACTAGTAAGGTGGTGACAACCCAATAATAATTTCCCTATTATATGACTACAATAGGTTAGATTCAATGCAATTAATATCATATTACTTTCCCTCTTACTTGAGAAGATATATGTTTATTTCCATAAGTATGCTGCTTAAAAAGTTGAAAGTACAAACATATTTAGTATCATATTATTTTGTATCTTTAAGATAATTAGAGTTTGGAGAATAGAAGTATATATTCAAAATAATCATCTAGGATAGTTGACATATTACCTAAAAGGTAAATATGTGAAAATGACCCTTGCATTGAATAATATGTTGCTTCAGTATTGAAATACTGAGTAAACAACTACAAGGGAAACATCATAACAATCTATCTTTTATCCAACAAAGAAATATAACATTAATCAAATACTAGAGAAACATCATCATACATAAGGATGTGAGCTAATATTAGAGTTTGAGCATCTTTCCAAAGACAATGTACTTTTATTCAACTTGAGGAATAGTTAGTTCATTATTAGTTGATCAAACTATCTATACAATCCCGATAGAATTAATATATGGATTTATGTCCACTTTGATATTTATATGAACCATATACTTGTGGAATATGAAGCTATATTGGTTTAGAGATCTTTCTCCTATAAGGTTTTTTGGATCATATTAATTAATGATAATTTTGGTACCCTCACAAAGTTACTACAATATTCTACAAAGTTACTATGGATGCTAGATTCATTTTGTTTTTAAAGATATCATCTATTATCCATAATTAGTAATTACTCTCAAATAATGTTTAGTTGTATGAATATTTTTCTATGACTGAGTTATTTTTGAGTAGTTATTAGTTATAATTTACTTTATTTTCTATGTTCGTTATTTTGAATTGAACCATTACTATTTTTGTAATATTTTTGGGATATAAAACCCTTAATTTCAAAGTTTAGAGTTTTAGGAAGCAAAACAAGACTGAAAGAACCAAGGATAAGTTGATTTAGAGTTTTTGAGAAGATCAACAAGCTCCATTTTAAAAGGAATCTAGATTTTGTAATTTAGTCCTTTAATGTATTGTAATGTTTAGTTGTACTTATTCTTATTTCTTTGAGTCATTAGGCTCTACACACCTATTCATATTTTACAACGACAAATAGAGGGGGTTTGTCATTGATTGATATATTATTGTTTTTGAATTGTTACAATTGTCCTGTTGCTTTTCTCTCTCTTCCATCACTTTGTCTTCATTCTTTCCTACCTTATGCTCTAGCATAAAACATTTTTCAGGGTTACATATCAAGAGAATGTATAGTTAAATCTTTGAATTCATGTGGGGGGAGACATGTTAGAATAATAATATATTATTTTTAAGAATTGAATTCATGAATTACAAGATTAGTGATTTTGACTAAATAATCCCTAGAAATATCCCGATTTGCTTGTTTATAATCTTTTCAAATAGCTACTAGTTGGTAAGTAAATATGAATCAGTAGAAACTTATCACAAGATTAGATGTGTTCCAAAATTATCATTTAAATTCCATCTATGAACTATTATATACATCCACCATATGTATCAATCAATGAACTATTATGTACAACCACCATGGGAGAGTACCCCTTCCTATATTGTCCTACTAGTTTAAAACATTGTCATCCGACCCTATAATTTTCCAATCCATCCAATATTCCACAATGTGTGATTGAAGTTATTCTCATATACTTTCAAAGATAAAGAGAAATCATGATTAAATTGTTAGAGGCCACAAAAGCATTCATATTTGGGTCAAATACAAGTTATGTGTTTTTGTTCTTCCCAGCACATCATATAAGTGGGATAAAAAGATAAATCATAAATTTTTTGACCCAAGAAAATCATAGCTTCTTAGTTTGTTGAGAGAGAAATCATGATGCTATTAACCTTTGTCCGTATTATTATTTTAAATACATGAATGATAGTGAGTGAAATTTTATGAAGGAATATCACTAGTAATGAAGCAAACTCTAGAGTCTATAAGCGGCACTAGTTTCATGAGTAAAGATCCACAAGGAAACTTTTGACTTCATTAATTATGTAGTCGAGATATCTAGAGGATAGAATGAGGCAGTAAGTAAAGAAGGACAATAAAAAAAATTAACTAAATCTTAAGGAAGACATGTGTAGCCTAAAGAGAGAGGATATCCATGCTAAAATGAATAACTTGTTGAAGCAAATCAAAGTTTATATTGTCAATCCATGGAGTACAAAGTTGAGGAGTAATCTTCCCTTCCCAATGAAATGGAAATGCTTGGTGATCTAGTTAACATTGTTGAGAGTTTCAGAAAACCTGATATTTTCTATCACAAAAAGACATATAATTCAAATAGGAGGAACCAACTAAAATTTTCAACGAGAAGAAAACAAGAGAAACATCCAATACACAAAGTCCTTAATAGACTTCATCGATATAATAAGCAATCATTAATTTGAGGAAGGTGTTGGGAACTTTCATTGAGAAGCAAGAATATGCGAATGACCAACTTGAAAAAAAGTCTTGATGAATTAGAGTCAATGATGGAAAATATGCAACATTTTTTGTCAAACATTACAAAGTTTATCTATGTCCAAGGGGCATCAATAAAGTGGATGGCTCTTGAAAGAGTTATTTCACTTTGGATGAAAGTAAGATCAATATGACATTGTAGAGTAGAAAATAACTAGATCCATCACTACCAAAATCACTAGCTAAAAGTAAATAAAATAAATATCCAATTGAGAAAAAGTTGACATAATTTACAAAAGAAAAAAAAAGGAGTGTCTGTGAAATATTATATGCTATGGTGAATTCCCAGGAAGTAGTTTGTAAATATGTTTTCAATGAGTCATTTTATTAATGACAAAAAATAGATACAAAAACTAGCTAGCTAAAATGCTAAAGCTCGTCAACTGCATATCACTATAATATGAATCTATGCATAATGAATACATATAAATTCATCTAAAAATTATATAACGGATGTTAATTAGAACTTGAATACAATAAAATAGAGACATAGAAACTTAAATAAATTCTTCATTTTCCTACTTTGCATTATTGCCTTCCTACAAAACTCATAGTCAACATGAAATACTAGTAGGGTTTTTTTACACATCATGCTTGAATATTATTTAAGCCTAGAGTTAGATTTTAAAATTGTCATAAATTAGACTAATTCTAGTCTAACATTTTAATTATTGTCATTTATCTATAGCTCTTCATTCTAAATAGAATCAAGACTAATTAGAATATTTTCAATCCTATAGGATATTGGTGTCATCCTAAATATGATGTATGATAAAACATCATTGTATATCAACACTTTAATGACAGGTGCAAAGATGTTGCTTGTAGGAATCATCATCATTTAGCATTAATGATGCCTAAATGCATCAATAAACCAATGAAAGCTTGCCTATATTGTTTCTTTTTATGGGGTGTGGTACTTAATATATTTTCCAAAAACATTATATTAAATGAGAAAGTGCTAAAAAAGAAAAAAAATAATTCATACTCACTTCCATAAAGTTCTTCAAGAGATGAAAAGAGAGCTAGTGTCACACTACGCAAAGATCCTTGAAGATTTATAAATAATGAATAGGAAGCTTAATGTGAAGTTTCACGAGGATTTATCTATATTGTCCAACAATCTAAGTTAATATTAGATAATTCTATTTGGAAACGAAATGTCAGGCTTGGGAGCTAGCATGAATCTTCTCCATTAATTATTGGGGTACAAGCAACTCTAATTGGAAGAACTCTATTCCACTTCTTTTACTCATTTTTTGTCTAAGTATTCTAGAAAATTTCCAAAGAGAAATATTGGGGATATGATGATACAAGTAGACAATTTTTATTATCATTTGGACTTCATAGTGTAAGACATTGAGCCCATAGAAAATGAATGAACTGTGTATCCATTTTTACTCACAAGACTTTTCCTTGTTATGGTCAGCACCATCATCAACTATCATAATTGGGTTATGTACCTGACAATTGCAAACATCACTATCAAGCTAAATAATTTTCATTTGTGTAAAATACATTCTCGACTAGAAGAAAAAGATTCATATGAATCTTAATTGATCCAAGCACTAAAAAACACCATGGGTAGGAGCTTTATAAAAATTCCAATGAAATTTTCTAAAAACTACAACACTCTCATCTATGAAATATTGTAGACTTCTATGGAGAAGCTTATATAAATGTTTCATCTAATTTAACAATTAAACCTTGGTGAAACTTCTTAGAGCATTGTAAATAAACTATCAAGGCACAAATTATTTTACATGGTCCAATTTGCAAACTTATGTGAATTTTTGCAATGTGTTATGAAAAAAACTCATTGTCCTCCCTAAATTTTATAATATTTTGAAGAAGATAAAAAATAAGAGAATAAAAAAGGTATACTATAGCATACTCTTAAAGCCTTATGAATGAGTTGAAATATGTATACCATAGAGAAGATAATTAATTTATAGTGTTGATATCTTCTAATCTCTGAACACATCAAGAAAATCCATTGATAAACAAATTGCAGAAATATAAAGAAAAAATTAGATGAAAGACCTCAAATTTGAAGGGAAACAACATTTTGTTATGCACACATTATATTTGTTTTCTAACAATGCAAAGCATATTTGACAACCACAAAGAAAGCTTAACTATTCTATGCAAAATATGCTACAGGGTGAATTTTTGAGGCTCTTGAAACCAAATTTATCCAATCTTGGATAGTTATTGGGTAAACTCTACCCAATTGGCACAAAACAAATATAGGTTGAAATGTAATAAATTAAGATGGTTAGGTTCTTCCTATGAAATTAACAACTGAGTGGAGGGTATGCATTAACTATGGCAGGTTGAATGAGGTGATAAACAAAGATGGCTTTCCTTTCCCATTCATTGATCACATACTTGAGTAAATTTTAAGACATTCATATCATTGTTTTCTTGATTATCATACAAGTTATTTTTAAATTGAGATTGTATTAGAGGACCAAGAAATGATAATGTTTTCTTGTCTGTTTAGCATATGTGCTTACTAAAGATATCATTCGGCCTATAAAATGAGCCTGAAACTTTTTGTTGCGGACCAACTGAGATATCACCCAAAAATCAAGAATAGTTATGAAATAAATTATCAGTCTAACTTTTAGATTGATTTAAAATTTTTGGTATTATTAAAATTATTTAATTTTGTAAGAAATTTTTACCCAAAAATGCACAGTGGAAACATACTTTTTTGGGTTATCATTATTTTTGATTGCGCTACATAAATAAATATATTTCAAAATGTCTGAAATATATATATTTATACTTTTTCGCTTATGCTGGAAAGTATAAATAATATATCATAAATAACACACAATTACAATAAATATTCTACTCCCAAAATTAATAGATTATTATACATGCATAAAATCCCAATATCCAAATTATTACTGATCAAATGAAATGTCAAATATTTAAAAATGTTGGTAGAATAGTGTTTTTAATTTTGAACTCAGAATTTTAGAAAAAAAGTGAACACTCATATTACATCACGAGCATAACATGAGCAAAGTATGACCATAATTTCTTGAGAATTCCGTACAAACTCCATAGGAACTAGTCACAAATTTAACATGAATCCAACATCCTCGTAAACATAAGCATAAAAGTGAGTAAACTATATTTATTAAATATTACTATAACTTATACTTAGTTCTATTATATATAATACAAGTTTTAGAAGTGTAACCAAAGTACTGTATAAAATAAAACGAAAACATATTCCCATTTTTCTTGACACATGTATGTGCAAAATGGGAATCCAAGTATTCTTGTTTTATTTTCAAGAACACATCCCTCTGAAAATGCACACACTATTCACTGTTCATGCATGTGAGCATATACACTATTAACTGTTCATGCACACAAGCACACATTATTCACTATTCATACACAACACTCACAAAATGCAACTCACATGAAAGATGTGCACCCATTCTTCACAAAATAGGCACATACCATTTTTTGCAAAATATTCAATTCACATGTTCATAAAAACATGAGAATTATGTTTCACAATTTTCACGTAGACATGAAATATGAGATAAAATCTCTCTTGCGAAAACTTCAAATGCGATAACTCTCATTTTCACAAAATACTCATCACATGCCTTTTCACATGGTCCATGTATTTCTGTTCTTTTTCAAAGAGGTGTCAAATGGACTGGGCAACCATGGCACAACCCAATTCAGTAGTGCTTGGCCCAGTATGACATGGTCTGGAACTATACCTCGGGCCAAGGTAGGCTACCCCTTAGCATGGTTCGTGTGTCGTGCTGGGCCGGCATGAACTATGCCTCATGTCAGGCCAGGCACGACCCATGTGCCTGGCCTGACGACATGGTAGACCGACTCGAGTGACTACCTGATGGGATCCTCCCATCGGGCAGTCTCCCAGGCCATTTTGAATTTTTTTTAATTCTACCGCTCTATCACGAGGCATTCCATTTTTTTAAACAAATGCGGCCACATGGCTAATTATAATTGGTTGGCCACGCGGCCATTTTTTTTACGCATGGCATGGTCGGCACAGCCATGCCTACCATGCCGTGCTGGACCTGCGGACTTTCCACCATGTCGTGCCTGGCATGGCATAGGATTTTAACTGTGCATGGCATGGCACATGATTTTAACCTTGCCTAGCACAACACGGGATTTGAACCGTGTCGTGCACGGTACAGCACGGTGGCATGACACGACCCATTTAACCCCTCTATTTTTTTATATAAGCGACCATTTTTTGATTTAAACAAAATCATTTTAAATAAGAATACTCACTCTCATTTAAAAATTAAAACAAACCAAAAAAAATAACAAAAAATAAACCAAAATACATAATATTTCAATTTGCACAAAATTGGGCAAACCTATCATTTTCTAATGATGCATGCTTACCATTTTTAGAAAATGTTAGAATTCTAAATTTAGAACTAGAAGAGATGCAAAAAATATATAATGATATTTATATTTAAAAAATAAAAATATATAAGAGATCAATAAACTCAAAAGAATAGGGTGTGTTAGATGACTAGATAAGTAATTTTGTCTGGTTGTGTGGTTTATGTTATTCAAATTGTTTGATACATAATTAATTAAAGCTAATAAATTATTAAAAAGTTAAATAGTATATGTTGGGAACAAATATGTATTACAAGAATTTCTTAAAAACTTTGTAAAATTCGAAGGGACTTGAATATTTTCAAATCAGGTTCCAAGATGCTCCAAGATCTGTATTTTATTCTTTAAATAATTATAAAATCAATTTTACAAAGCATAAATCAAATTTAAACTTATTTTGGCAAAGAATTTAAAATAACAAAAAATGAGTTAAATCAAACAATATTGGACCAACCTAAGAAAACTCAATATATTTTGACACCGACAAAGATATTTTTAAGGAAAAGAAAGTTTTCCTCCTCACTATATCAGATTAAATGTAAGGAAATCAAAATCCTTTCTACCATATATGGCATGTTAGATAGTTAGGTGTTTATATTATTATAACCAATTGTGCTTGATGAACCAATAGCATGGTTGTCAATTTAGTAAAAAAGGATGCATTCTATAATCTTAAGGATGACTTTAATTCTCAAAAAAAAAAATTTGATATATTCCACTATGGTGTCCCTGATCACTTACCATGTTGTTGCGATGGAAGCCGTATATCCTCCAACACCAAGCCCTAAGGCTCATATATAGGTCTATTATTTTGTATTGGTTTGGTTTGGAGGTGAAGGTGAGGGGGACAAAAAATAATTGTGCTTGATGTTTTGTTAGGGTAGAGAAAGTTTTAAATTGCAAGTTAGAGTTGTTGATTTATTATCTATAAAAAGCGAAGTTAGGGATTCAAAAAAAAAAGCATATTTTTAGAATTTTGTATTTTTAACAAACTTGTGAATTTTTTAAATTATTATATTTGAAAAGTTGTTTGATTTCGTGGATATAATGTGAGCTTCATGTGTTATAATTTTGAATATGAAAATATATAAATTGATTCCACGCATGCAAACACGCAACCATACTTTGTAATATTTTATGAAAAGATACTTTTTTGATTGGTAGGCAGCGGATGATGCATGCGGAGGACCAAGTGCTAGACATGTTGGAGAAGGCTTGACATGTGAAACACAAATCACAGCCGAAGTTCTAAATATTATTGCTTTTAAATAGGCCAATAAATGGACTATGTTGGCAAGATGTTTGAGGGGGAAATTGGATTGTCAATAGAGGCTTAACCAATGAATGGACATTCCTGAGCATAAAGAAATTGACTGAAACATAAGAACTATCAGTTGAGGTGTAGTCCAGTGAAATGAAGTATGACCTAATTAAAAATTATGTCAAAGATAGCTATGTAGTATCATATATCCAATACTCAAAGAATGAAAGCCAATAATCCATACTTTCCCAATGTGCATTTTGTGTGCCTAAATGAATTTTTGCTTTTGAGAAATTAGAAAACATGAAGGTGCCAAACCTTGACTGAGAGTATGAGATGCTTGTGGCTTGGTACTTGTGTACTATTGATAATGAGGATGAGACTTTTGCATGACTTATTAAATTTTGTTTGAAATTATTTTATGATAAATGAAAACATTGAAATAATTATATAATATTTATTTTATAATGATTACTACTACTCAAAAAATATATATTTATTAGTTGATTTTTCCATGTTATATCTATTTTTGATTAGTAGCCATTCATAATTAATACAATTGATAAGTTATGGATCTTATATTATAATATTTTTATTTTTGTATGATTTTTTTGGAATTTTTGGAGTGTTTAACTCTTAGAATAAGCTCAAGGGATTATGACAGGTGCAATTACAATGATAAAAAAAATAAAAAAAAAAATTCTCACAACTAAAGCTAAAGAATGATTATGAATGATATTTTAAAAATTCAGAAGGTATTGAAAATGGTTGAGATGAAGAATTGAAGTAACAGAGAAAAAATTTCACAATACCTTGAGAAATCTTCATGGATTATAGCTTAAATTGGTAGAAGCTAAAGCTGAAAGTTTTGCACTTCACCACTCTCTGTAAACTACTTAAAGCACTTATAATCATGACATTTTGGATGATCTTGTAAATGTTTAATTTCTTTTGATAATATGAGTAATAAGCTATTAAGAAATAATGAATATATATCACTAGATTCATTATTTTTTTATAGATATCCTCTATTATATATATGAATATTTTTTATTGTGCTAATAGGATTTAATGAATATTTATCATTGGATCAATTCATTTTCGAAATATATCATCCAAGATCCATCAAAAGTAAAGCCAAGATGAGTGTGCATGAATTTTGAAGTTAACAAATGAAACTACCTTGTTGGCCAATGAGAAAGTTGTCTAATAGTTTCTAACTCTAAGAGTTCTTTTTAACTCATTTTCTTTATATTTTGTGTTATCTTGTAAGTTTTGCAAGGCATTCAGGAATGGCCTCGTACTTTCCTATTTTGCAATGTCTTGCAAAATATATATGGACTCGCTATTCAATCTAATTTCACTCTGTCTTATCTCTTTTACACTTACATCGAAAGTATTTATTCTAGTGAATAATTCTATTCCTTGTATTATAGTAATTCATGTGGTTAACTATTATTCGTATGTGAATTATTGAGATAAAGACATTAGGTTTTATTACATCATTTTGACTGTAATTTGAGTAAGCAATCAAATAAAATTTGAGTACATGAGTAGTCATTTAATATTTTGGATGTGGAATATTTAATTAAAATGAGAACTAAGATGGAATCATGATTTCTTATAAATAATTACAGAGTATATTAGGCTTTTGTACTCAATTAGATATTATTGAACTTCAAGACTTGTATTTATGTATGAAATAGTATGATTATATGGGACCTAGAAAGAATTCCGAAGTCCCCTATAATAGTAACAAATGGAAACATTTGTTATTGCCATCAATCTTGTAGATGAATTTTCAATGAGAGATATTCAAAGTTAATTATTTTTGATGTGGATGATGTATACAAATGAGAGAACTATGTTACCTTAGAAATTAGGTTTCAATGATGGAAACAATAAAACCCCCCATGAAAAGTAATTATATATTGAAATGGGAGAGTTAATCTAACCAAACATGATAGAATTGTTTGGATTTGGAATTATTACACATGCTATTTTTATTATTATACGAGGATTAGTATAAATATTTGACTAATGTCATGCTATTACTTGACCATATATTGTGGGTTGACTATATATATATATATATAAGAAAATTGAACTTGTTTAGATATAATGGAACAAAAATAAAGATGGCTTTAACACAAACACACACACTTTTGTGTGTGTGTGTGTGTGCGGTGATTGTGGAATAATTTTTTTGATGGAGAATATTGACTCAATAGACATATACACTAGTTAGAATTCATAGAACTGTGTTTATATCGAATGCTAGAAATTCACCTTCTTCAAAGAAAGGAACGAAACATTAATATACTAAATAAATGAAACTTATTCCCATTTGTATTTTAGGCAACTAAAATTTTATTAGTTAATTTTTTTAAAAATCAAAACATATAAAATCAAAATGCAATTCAAGAATAAATGATCATGAAGTATAGTCATGTCCAATTTTGAATCTAATTAATTATCATTATTATCAATCAAATTTCATCCTAACTATTTGGGTTGGTTGTCTGAATCTTTTTTTCCAATCAATTTAATTAAAAAATATTTTAATTTCAACTTTTTAGTTGTTAAAATATTATTTATAATTTCTATCTAATTTTACAAGGTTTGCTCTTAGCTTTTTTTTCCTGTCTCCACTTAAATAGTCTCACACTTTCTAATATGTGCACTAAGAGATATATGTTAGACATGATTAAACCATCTCATATGATTCTATCTTATCATATAATCTATAGAATGTAGTTTAATCTTCTTTTTAATAACTTAATTTATGATTCAATTATTTCTAGTTTTATCACACATCTATTTAATTATATGCATCTTTCTACCCTCATAATTTGAATATATTACTTCTTGGTCACTCATCATTCACTTCCATATAGCATGGCTAGTCCTATAGTTATTCAATGAAATTTTCCTTTTAAATATTTGGTAATAATCTATCATTATAAATCCTCGACAATCTCCTAATATTTACTTAATAAAAAACTTAAGTATTTGAAATGAATGATATTTGATGCTTCTTTCTTTCTCATGTTAATTATCACATCATTATAACTCTTAATAAGAGTAATCTCACATTTCAACTACTCCACTTTGTCTAAATCAATAAAACTCAAGTGCACCTCTCTAAATTCTAGTTTCCTACTTGTTAGGAAGGCCAATCAATTAGTATTTATTTGAAATCACTAAAAATATCTGAAGAAAATTTATTTGGTGTAGCGGAAACTTTTAATTTAAAAATCCAATTGAAATTTACATTTTCTATTTTTGGAAAATGTCATGTTTTAATATTAAAAATCCAAACCAGAAACTTTATTTTAATTAAAACCAAATAAATTAAATTCTGAATTTTAAACATAAATTCAAATTTAATACAATTCTATCCACAATTCCAAAGATTTCAAAAAATCTAATATGTGCATAAGTGCCTAAAGTCTAATTTATATACTACATATACGAATAACATATACTAAAAATTTATTCACAAGTACGAAAATCCATAAAATATAAAATTCCCAAAAATTTTATTTTGAACTTAGTTAATTTTTCTAGAATAGAAATCATAAATCATGAACAATAATATAAACCTGAGATTTTTGGGAAGAATGCTCTGCATGTCATTCTAGATTGTTAAATTAATCAGCTTCAATTGGCAAGGATTTGCAATCACTTAAATTAAACTGGGAGAATTATATTTGGTGCATCATTCATAAAAAATTGAAAAAAACTAATCTAATTTTTAATATTTAAAAAATAGTATATCAAACTCTTAAGTAATTAAATTTTGGTTCATGAGCTCATCAAGCTCACTGGAACTCCACGTAACTACAAGCTCCTAGAGCTAGTCGAGCTAGCTAGGGCTCACCGAGTTAGCTGGAGCTTGTTGAGCTTGATGGAGCTCATTGAGCTCACTGGAGTTTGTCAAGCTCATAAAGAGATTGTTTAGCTCGTAAAGAGCTCGTTTAAAGCTATCAGGAGCTCCCATGAGCTTGTTGAGAGCTCCACGAGCTCCTTGAAGCTCTTAATGAGCTATGAGACTTCACGGAGCTCATGACAAGCTAAACGGCCTCGTTAAGTACTCAACGAGCTCATACCTTGTCATTATGAATGGGCAGTTTGTATACATACATTGTCATTGGATGACAGGAATAAAATATGAGGAAGAAGATGATGGGGGCTAGGAGTTTTATGAATGTGCAATTTGAAGTTAGGTGTCGTTATTTAAAAGTAAGGATAATATTGTATTAATATAATTTAGTGCATCAAACATTAATTACTTAAGAATTTGGTACACCATTTTTTAAATATTAAATGTTATATATATATTTTTTCAATCTTTTTATGAAGTGTACACCAAAAGATATTCTCCCAATTAAATTGTTTGGTAGAGAGGAGTTTATGTCTAGAAACACTTCAATCTTCAAAGCAACAATGCTATTCCACCAACATGTGTAAAATAGAGGAGAAAAAGAGAAAAAATGATAATGTTCTTTTGTTATGTAAAACACCCTCTTATGTTATGTAATAAAAATGCACATATCTCTTCATGCTTCTATGTTTTTAATTATATGTTTTGGCATTCTATCAAAAACAAAAACAGACCTGAAATCTTTTGTTTAAAATACCTGCTTATGTGGCATTTCTTTTTTTTTTAATGAAAACTTATCAGCATTTTGATGGGGACATTGTGGCACTTCCCCATCCTTGGTAGTTGGCATGTGCGGACTTAGGATAAAAGGGATTTCTCCCATTTTTCTCTTCTTTTTTTTTTTTTGAATTTAAAACATGAAAAAGTATCTCATGTTTTTAGTCCATCGTGCTCATAACATGTACAAAAAAATAAAAAAAAATAAAAAATAACAATAACTAAAAATTAAAATAATAATTATATATTACTATTTTAAAATTAAAATACTCAAACATGAGCACAACTCAATTAAAACTCAGTCTGTCCAATTAAAGCATAACCAACAAATCCCCCGCTTTATCATAGGCGAGAACATACATACCATCACATGATTTAAAGAAATTAAATTTAAATGATGATAAACATATTAGTAATATTTTATTTGTGTAATTTTTCAAGTACAACTCTTTTTTTGTCTAAGATATATAGTATCTAATATTATCTCATATCAATGTGCTTCAGCATATTATGAAATGTTAATTTTTCAAAAGATGCATAGCAGTTTGACTATTGCACCATATAATTTATGTATCTTATATTGTGCATCCAAATATACAAGAAACTTTATAATCCATAAAGTTTCTTTCGAAGCTTCAATAACTGTAATAAACTCCGAATGGGAGAAAACTAGCGCTTGCTTGTAAATCGCATGTTCAAACCTAGTTATTTGAAAATAATGTATATTTATTATCATTGTGTTGAATTCCAAAACAATGTCAAATTCAACCAAACAATCATGTCATCATGCTTGTTTAAGACATAGTTTATGCTAAATACCAACGCAACTTGTGGTAATGTTGTGGCTCATAAGTATGAGCCTTGACTCAATAAGTAACAATAACCATCTTCAAATATACCTAGTTGCTACTTACTAACTTAAATAGCTTTTGGAAGTGCTCAACATGTTTTCTTGTGTCATGTTATGCACCACAATTTCATTCAAATGAAAGATCATGAATCATTTGAAATATGGGGAAAATATTTTCTTCATCAAGTTACTGAATATAGAAGTCCATTTATTTGACAAAAGAGCTGAACTAAGAAATCATGAAATTAATCTTTGTTATATATGTAGATTTGAAAAGTATTGAGCATGAAAAATATATTAGTGTGATAACAAATATTTTTGTTCAAAAGTGGTTGGTCTTGTATTCAATACTCATTAGACTTAGCCTATCTAATTTTCTGATATAATTCTACCAAAATATTAATCTCTCCAAGGCCACATACTAAGCGAGAAACTTGTACACTGGTACGACCTCTTTTTTCCTAAACGTGACTAACTTGATCAAAGAATCAAAAGTAGAATAAGAGGTTTCCCATGTCAAATATTTCACAAGTAGAATAAGAAATATATTCATAATTCATGGTGATAGTTAATAATTTCATTAATTTGTTGTTAAAATTATGTTCAATGGTGATCACTAAAACACCATAGATTATACATATAGTGTCAATGAATTTTTAAAAATATTTAAAAATATTCTGTAAAATTAAATTATTATTCTAAAATACACAACTTAACCTAATATTATCAGAATATTCAAATATTTTATTCTAAAATTATTTTTCTTCTTAGGTCAAGAAATGTGCTTTGGCAATCAAGGTATCCTAGGAAAAAAAATAAGGATGGAAATTATGTTATTTCTCATGAATATATTTCATAGGATAAATGTCACTAATTAATTAAATCGAATTTAGAATAACATTTAATTTTATGAAAGTAATGAAAAAATATAAATTATAAAAATGAATTAAATGTACTAAAATTTTTAAAAAAATCATGAATTTACTCGGTAAAATTAAATTAAAATAAATAAGAAATTGGATAGAAGCATCATACTTGATTCATCAATGTATGCATCAAAAAAATACTGATTCAATAAATATTTAAAATTTTTTTTATTATCATCATCAATAATTAATTTAAATATGTTTGTTTTTCATGGCAATGGTAAAGAAACAATTTCGTATTATATCCAATCCAAAAAGTTTTTATTACTTTTAATATTATTTTCATGCTATTTTTTAAAATACAAATAGATAAATTCATTGGACACATATAATCAATAATTTGATATTTAATCTTTAATCTAAAAAAAATGCATAAACTTTAGATCAAAGAATTTATCACACATCAACTATAGATTATAATTTACTCCAATTGAAGTGTATCCATAATATAATAAAAAATTAATAAATTAAAATAATGTTATCCCATTATTTTACAAACAATCAATAAATATAGAATGAGGCATGTGTCATGAACTTAGTCTTTTTGTTTAACTTCGTGCGGCATACGGTAACTCACCCTTTGGATTTTGCTAAGTCGGTCTCTTATTTGTATTGCATGTAATATTCACCTCCTACCAACAATTTAGGAGGAGATCCCAAAAAAAAAAACTTGAAAAAAAAATTTAATATTCATGAAAAAAGTTTATAATTTAGTGATTTGTAAATGATGTCATCTCATCTTTTATATATATTAATGAAAGTGTCTAAAACTTTGAAAGATTCTAGGCACTTTACGATACCTCGGAGCTTTAGAAGGTTATAGGCAATTTACAATACTCAAGAGTATTGGAAAGTTCTAGAACATTCTATACTTTACTTTGAAAAGAAAATTTCTTCATGTTTCTAAAAAGAAAAGCTTATCTACCTATAAAAATCCCCTAAGAGTTATTTGCCTTCACTTATTGGGGAGAGGGGCTCTTCAGAGGTACCGGTGTGACACATGTCTGTATCTCAATACAAATATTTCTAATGACTAATATGTTAATTTATTATTACATAAAAAATATATGAAAACCCTATTAGGATGTACTACGAAGAATTTTAGTACCAGTATACTTTTCACAATGACATGTAGGCAGCATTTGTTATTTCGGCTTAACGCTGAAAACAAATTAGTTTCAGCGTTAAGCCGAAATTGATTATATATTATCTTAAGCTCTTCACTTAAATTTATTTTAAAAATGATTAAAGCATTAAGTATTATTTTTTGGCTTTTTCTATTCAAAAAAAACCATCCAAAAAACACTGGATCGAAAAATGTTGAATCCAGCATTTTTTGAGTTCCCATTCGTAAACGAAAAAAACTCCCTCGCCTTCAGTTCAAAAATGTTCTTTCTCATATCCACTCCATTTTCTTGACCGAAACACAATGGAGCTACCCGACTTAGCTGCTAATCCCTCAGCTCACTTGCCTTTGGTTTTCACGACTCTTCCAAATGTTCAAATATCTACAGGTAAATTATTATTTATTTTTTATCTCTATCTCTAGGTTAAAATGCATCTAACAGCACAAATTCTTCTCCATTTTTCCTCTATCTCTGAATTTTTAATTAGATATTTTTAATTTTGATACCTTAGCCAGCATGTTCATTTCTAGTTTGTACAAGTAAAATGCAATATAAACAATTTCTACAAAACAATTTCTTCCAAATTTTGATACCATTGCATGAGTATAATAGCATCGCACAAAAACAATATATTCCAATTTTTTATTATGCAGAAATATCATATTATATTCCATATAAATAAGAAATAAAATGAGATATTAAATGAGATATCAAAAACAAGTCTTAAATAATTGTCATTTTAGTTTTTTTCATGGTGTGAAATGTAATGTTATTATAAATATCAAATAAAATGGTTTTATATATTTTAAAATTTGTACTTTAATTTTAATGTTTTTCTTTAAAATTATATGAAAATGCATCTGAATTAAAATATTTTAAATTTAAGTAATATTTGTGTCTTTAGTATTTATAACGATTATGAAATAAGATTAAATATTGACATCAAATATGATTTCTTTAGATATTTGAATTTATTGTAATTAAAATTTATTAATATATTAAGCTGTTAAAATGTTAATTTTTAATATTTAAAAAACAAACTTAATTCTTAATAGAAATAAAATTAAAAAAAAAAAACAACTTAATATTTGATGCTATTAAGTGCCATTTAGCATTAAACTCAAAAAAAGTTATATTAAGCATTAAGTAAAAAAAAAACAAATGCCTCCATAGTCTACAAAATATTAATATCATAATAATCTTATCCTTAAAAATTATTTAAATTATATCTTATGAATCTTAAATATGAGATATTTTAACAAATGCATTTGTAATCATAACAAGACATGAACTTCAATATATACATACAACACAAAATATTCTCATGCATTTATTCATTCTAATAGTATTCTCACTGAAATAGATTTAACTCCATAATTCTTATATATTTTTATTATATTACAAGTCGAAAACATAATAATAATAATAATAATAATAATAATAATAATAATAATAATAATAATAATAAAATTTGTTCAACCCAAAATAAATTGTTCAAGATCTAGAGTTATCCCCATAATAAAAAAAAAAACATAATAATAATAGATTATATCACTACATTGAAACTCTAAACTTGCAACACCTACACTTGCCTAAAGATAAACCCACAAAAAGACATATACATGGGAGATTAATTCAGATTCCAAATTCCAATAAGATTGATCAAACACGCATTGTTTAAAAAAAATGTTTGAACTCATTAATACAATTTTTGAATAATTTACAATTCAATTCTAATATTATTCTCACTAAAATAATTTTTTAGTGATATCATGGTGCTTATGAGAATCTTGATTGATCTCACATTTTATAGTGTCACTACGTTGATACTCTAATCTTGCAACACCTAGGCTTGCCTAATGATAAGCCCATGAAAAACATTTAGTAGATTCACATAAAAAATTGATCAAACACCCAGAGTTCAAAAAAAGTTCTAACTCTTTAAATTTGTTTATGAATAGTTTACAAATTAAAATCCAAAATAGAAAAAAAAAAACACATGCTAATAATTAGAATAAAGTAAGTAACAAAAAATTTGTATTAATAATCTCATGGCTTTAAACAGATTCTCTTTCTCTTTGGCCGACCAGTTTTATACCCACACTTAGTTGGCTTGCCCCATGGCGTATGGGTGCCACCACTTTTACTCTTGCCCTCGCCACCGCCATGTGGGTGGTCAATAGGATTCATGGCCACTCCTCGAACCACTGGTCGTCGACCCAGCCACCGTCTCTGGCCCGCCTTTCGGAGCTTTTGTGCGCCATGCCCCGAGTTGGACACTGTTCCAATTGTCGCATGGCATCGGGAATCCATCCATTTTTCAACGCCAGAAGGAAGCTTCACCAAGCATCGAGTCGGCGTCGGTTCTTTAACAATCTTGGCACGTGTGCCCGCAGCTCGAACCAACTTGCCACCTTGGCCCGGGTTCATCTCGATATTGTGAATCAATGTGCCCATTCTCATGGCCCTGAGAGGCATGCATCTTCCTGTTTGAGAGTTGATATCCATGTTAAGCAATTGCCTTCTTATATTTGCAGACACTGAGTCAGCGTCTTCCAATCCTGGCCAAAGTGAGAGAACATTATGGTCAAGTTAATCTTATGCATTAAATGGTATCGCACACAAGTGCCAACGATACTGTCATAATGTTATATAATTTTATATAATTTTCTTTTTGTTACTTATATTGTTAGAGCATCTCCAAATCACTCTCTATTTCTTCTCTTTTAACTACTTTAGCTAGCCAAACACAAAAAATCATCTAACTCAATTTCTATTTCCTAGTTTACCTAAATTGCTCACCAAATATGGAGAGCCAATTGAACTCTCTAAATTCACACTCTACCTTTTTTTTCTGATTTTTTTTAAATTATTGAAAGTTAGGTATAAATAGAGAGTGGAATGAATGTATTTTAAAAAGTTGTTAACAAAAGTGATGAATTTAATATTTAAATATATTTTAAGTAGCTATTTTGTAAAGTATGGTTGGAGATGCTTTTAGATCATAACATTTTGTATCATAATACTTAATATAAATAACTAATATTGAGGAAACCAGACTAATGAGTGGTGAATGAACTAGAGAAATTTTAAGATAATGGTTCACTGGTTGGGCCAGCAGTCAGATCACTATTAAACCATTATTGAAATGGTGATGCCATAAATATATTATTAAAATTAAAAAAAAATTACATATATATATATATAGGAAAATATAAATAAATATAATTATATAATACTTGAATTTTATTGCTATATTAGAAATACTAATAAAATATTAACAAAAATTTGAAAATCATTGAAAAATTATGAAAATATTTTAAAAAATTAAAAAATAAATAAAATATTCATTAAATTATTTTATATGTATAATTAACATAAAATTTATTTAAATTAATACATTCAATCATAAAAAAATAATATGTATACATATAAATAATTTTTTAATATTTACATTTTTTTTATATTTAAGTATCATATAAATAATATAAAAAAGATTTGTTTTGAATTTTATAATGATGGTTTATATATTTTAATAATTAATTAAATATGATATAAAATAAAATAATTAGAATTAATTCATTTATTAAAATATTATTATTAAAAAATTAGTTTAAGACATTAACATGCAATAAACATGAAAATTGCTAGGTAGCCCAATGGCAAGTAGCCTATTTTATGACCCTCAAATCATGGGTTCAAATCCCATCAAGACATCGCAAAACAAATTTTTAAGTGGGACACAATTTGAGCCGATTCACTACTTCGACAGCCAATCCTGTCGGTCAATCCCAATTTGATGGGATACCAGCCTAATTGATAGAATCAGACAGGTCGAATGACTGGTTGATAGTTAGACCAATCCAATGACCAATTGATAATTGGACCGGTGCGACTAGTCAGTCCAATCTGATTTTCTGATCCATGTAAGTCTCATCTCCCAATAATGAGATGCTGTCTTGATTATTGAATAATTCATCATTCTCAACTAAATCTTATCTCAATTATTTGAGATCAATTATATAAATATAATTTTTTTAATCAAATCTATTAAATTTTCATAACCTAAAGTCACTATGTAATTGTATTATTACTACCAACAATATGATAATTTAGCTGGTAAAGAGACTGTGTGTGGTCCCAGGGACAAGAGTTTAATCACCAGGGATGTTGGATATGCACCTCAAGTTGTCATTCGCTCTATCATACTGCTAGAATAAAAGTCTTACCTTCTCCGACCCCGAGATCCCGAGGTTTCAAGGCCACAAGACCTGTATATGAGTTAATGGATTAACTTACTTGAACACTTAGAACTTAGAGATGGCAAACATTCAAATGGCATGAGCCGGCAGGACTCAAAATGATGGCCAACTCATGCTAGATTTGGGTCTGGGCATCATTTGTTTTTGAGTCATGTGCGAGTCATGCCTTGGGAAGGTTTGAACCAATGACCTGAATACAACATGTGATTTTCATGTGGCAATTTTTTAAAAAATGAATAAAGCTTGGGTCGAGCTTGCTTGATGGGCATGTCATAGGTGCCCACCAGCACAACTACGACCCAACCTATGATCTTTTGAAGCATTGAGTATTATACTCATTGTGTCAATCATCACTATCAAGATAAGCTATCATTCACTAACTTGACCATTCACTAATTTAGAGTATTCTACTATAAGGGTCTGTTTGATAAACCATTAAATTTTTTCAAACCATTGAAAATAAAAATTATTAATGATTTTAATTTTTCAATATGTTTGATAAAAAATTTTAGGGATCTCTTAATTTAAAATTTTAAATGAAAAATCATTGAAAATGAAAAATAGTTAGATGCATACTTATCATTGAATAGAAAATTTTTTCAACAAAAATGTTTTGTAAAGTGATCATTTATCTTTTTTTTTTATTTCTTTTTCATTTTCTTATTCACGTTATAGTTCAGGTTGTGAACCTATCTTTTCCTCCTCATTTCTCCACTACCTCAAACTCTAACCCTAACATTCTTTAATGAGTAATCCAGGAGAAAAATAAGAAATCAACTAGTTGCTTATTAATTTTTGTTTTTATATTAAAAGTTTGGATAGTTTTAATAAATTGAGATTCTATTGAATTATTTTTTAAAAATATAACTTTTTTGAATATTATGATTTATTTATGGATATATTTCTAGTAATTTTATTTTAAATAATAATTGATAATTATAATAAAAAATAAAATATTATTAGAAATTATATATTTTTTAGATAATATGTAATACAATAATAATAATGAAATATACATAATTTTTAGTATTTATTATCAAACAATATATTTATCTTCATGATTCAATTGTCAGTAACTTATCAAATAGTTTTACATTATAAATTCAACACTTATAAAATTCAGCACTTAATTTTTTCAGTATTTATTTTTTAGTAACTAATTTTTTCAATTTATCAAACAAACCCTAAATAAAACAACTTTTAAAAAAAAATTTATAAAAAAAAATTTATAAAAAAAAATTTAAATTCATTTACATACAAATTTAATATTCCAATGCTCTTTAAGTTTTTTTACTTGAATATGTTTTCTTACTGTTAATTATTCACTAACTTGAATTTAAAATTTTCATACAAATTTATGTTTTCATACAAATTTAATTTAATTTAAATTTTTTTTTCATACAAAAATAAAAAACATATTCACTAACTTGATTATATTTTCTTACTATTAATTATTATAATAAAAAAAAATAAATTGAGTAAATTTTAAATTCGATCAACATTCATTCGGTTCAAGTGACTAACAAAACTATTGCACTTCATACTATAATATTTTGCAAAATTTAAGTTTTTTTTTGTATTAAACAATTGACTAGGATATTCTTATTTAACTCTAATCTTATTTTCTAAAATCCTAATAAATTAAAAAGTTTAAGATATTATTATTGGTCAATCATCTTGTATAAAAATTGAATAATATGAATGATTTTTTTATTTAAAAATATTTTTTTGTGAAATTAATAAAAATAAAATTAATATTTTTGATAATTAAAATTTAAGGAACTCAACCGCCTATGATTTGCCTTAGTCCTATGTTTTCTCATTTGACTAAAAAATTAAAAATAAATAGATAAATTTTTGTAATAAGAAATTATTTTAATATAATAAAAAAATTAGAATATTTTAAAAATTATATCAAATATATATACTATAAAAAATATATAATTACAAGATTAATAGTATGTCTGAAAACCTAAGAAGAAATAGCAAATAATACCCAAAAAATATAATATATTAAATTATAATCAAATCTAACTTAGTTGCGGCATAACTGAAAGTGAATTTATTTCTATTCATACTTTAATAACCTCGTTTATTTACAATCAAAACTTGTAAAAAAATAAATAACTAGACTATTTGAAAATATAATTATTTCATTTAGATTTGTAGAAAATCCAAGAGGAATACATTTTATCAGAAAAAAACATCTAATTTAGAGGTCGACTTTATCAAAATAATATTATAAAATATTTTAAATTTGAAATGACTGATTCAAAATTTAGAAAATAAAAGTCATGTATGTGATTTTTGACATGCGACATATGAACAACCCCTATATAACATGTCATTCACTTGTGTCACCATTTATTATATGATTCATTCATTTTGTTGAACATAAAAAAAATTATCAGAATTTTAACAAAAATTATATTCTTATGATAGTATTGCAAATATAAGTATCAAATAATTACAATATTATTATTTGATAATCTCACACATAATGATATAATAATATATTTATATATATAAAATATTAGAGATGATTCTTCACCTGAGATATTTCATATTAAATAAGTCACATCATAAAATTAATAATATAAGATGCTTAAAATTAATTTTCCACTCAATAGGAATATTAGAAATTTAATAAAATTAATTAACATGTCTGATAAAATAAAGAATTTAAAATTTATTTTGAATCATTAGTGTTAAACAAATCCCAACTTCCAATAAATTATAATTCAACATAAATAATATTTAAAAAAAATAATGATTATCAACATATTTTATCTAATTTAAATCAATATAATTTTAATAACAAAGTATGATTAAAGGGTATAATTATTATTTTTATAATTCTTAAAAAATTTTCATAGTACACCTAATTTATATTTATATGCATATACTCCAAAATCTTACATTATACTTAGGTATATATATAACAATAATTATGTGTTTAAATAATATTAGAAACATTAATATTTAAAAAAAAAAGAAAATTTTGGAAAAATAATGTTTTATAATATTAAAATGAAAATATTTATGCTTGTACGTTTCTAAAACTTATAAAAAAAATATCACAAAATATAAATTATTTGAGTTTTGCATGCCCAAAAAATTAAAAACCCAATTTTACACGGCACCATCCCTATACAACTTTTCACAATCAAAAAATCAAAAATCCAATTTTATAATTCTTAAAAACTATTCACAATACACCTAATTTATATTTATATGAATATACTCCAACATCTTACCTTATATTTATGTGTATATACAATAATAATTATGTATTTAAATAATATAAGAAACATCAATATTAAAAAAAAGAGAGAAAAAATATTGGTCATAAAATTATGTTTTATGACCTTAAAATAAAAATTTCTCTTTTTTAAACTTATAAAAAAAATATGCCACAAAGCATAAATTTAAAGTTTTGCATGCCCAAAAAATTAAAAACCAAATTTTACCCAGCACTATAACGTATCATTTAAAAAAAATTCTGAATAATTTTAAAATTCAAAAACTGCATAAAAAAGGCAAGATCACTTTTTGATTTAAAAAATTATTTTTCTTTTTTTAATTAAATATTATATATATATTAAAAAAAAAACAAACTTAGTTTTAGAAATCAAATAGTAGTTTGCATTTTGTGGACAATTTCTAAATTCAAAAAACCACCTAGAAAAAAAATGTTAATGCTGCAAGATAGCACATAGGGAAAATCAAGTTTTTTTTTATATATTTTTTTGACCCCAAAACATAAATATTTTATGTTTTTGGTATGTTTTTTAAAAAATTTTAAAAATTCCACCATATTAATATTTCTATTCTGGCTACTCAAAACATAATTTTCTAAAAAATATTTAAAATATTATTTGACTATTCTATTATTTTATTATTTAGTTATCAATTGGATCCTAAAATTAAGATATAAGAGAAAATATTTTTAATTCATATGCAATTACATGAACATATCACAAAAATTAAATAAAAATATATATATAAACAAATACATAATTTATATTCATATACACAAAAATAAATATAATAATAATATCACATCTCATAATATTGTGACTAATATCACATTCAAAGATTATAAATTTTTTTATTCAATTAACTAAAAAATAATAATAACGTGATCAATTCAACAAGTGATACACATCTATTGGTGAAAACATATTTTAATACATTTCAAACTTGTTCTAATAAGAATAAATGATTTCTAAGTCTGCTTGTATTATTAAATTTATTATATCATATATATATATATATATATATATATAATAGCTTCTTTAATGATTCTTATAAATATATGCAACAATAACAATATCAAATATTACACTATAAATTTAAATTTAAATTTTATATTTCTTAAAAACACTCAAAAGATACTCTCATGTATGACAATGTCATCATGAGAATAAAATCTCTTACAAAATTTTATTTATTCTTTTATTTTATTTTTATTTAGAATTAATAAAATAAATAATAACACGTATGAAAGGAATATCATCATTCTAGTTCGTATATCAAATAATACCAATATCATTTTAGAATATTATCTAAATTTATAAATTATTAATTATTTTTGAAATTTATAATTTTATATTATATTATTCCTATAGAGCATAAATCGATCTGGAGATCCTACAATAAGTAAGTCGAATATATTTATGCAATTAATGAACTAATCTTGAATATTCCACAATTTAAAACATAAAATTCATACAACATAATAAGTAATATCTTTTAAAAACTCATAATAATAAATAAAAAGTCATCGAACATAAAATTGATCAAAACTAAAAAAACTAATATAAATTTGCCTATTCATATTGTTTTATATATTATTTAACATGTCTCTTATGATATTTAGTCCCACCACTTATTTTGTAGTTATAAATTTTTTTAGAATACCTACATTTGATATATTTTTATTTTTATTTCTCTAATATTTTTTTTAGAATACCTAAATTTTTTTAGGTCATTGACCAACCTATAACTAAGAGAAGTCAGTTTTATACTTTTCAATCGAGTTATCATTATCTATATCAAACTCATCTATAATATTAATTTTACTTTAATTATAATCACTGGTTAATATCTTTGAGAGAGTCAAAAGTATAAAAAATATTTTTAATTATCTAGTATTTAAAATAATAAATAAATAAATAATTAACATGTACATTATAAATTTATAGATCAGCAACTATAATTCTATTAACATGGATATTGATTCATCAAATCAAATATATTTCATCATCAATTATAAATTATAATTATTAATAAAAATTTTATTCTACTACAACATTTTCTAAATACAAAAAAAAATTTAAAAAAAATTAGAAAAAGAGAGAATTACAGAATGAAAGAAGAGATTAATTTTAGTTGAGATAGAAAACAAAAAACATAAAATAACTATTTATAAAATTTTTTAAGTTCAAAAACTTAATTTTTTTATATTTTAATTTGGCAAAATACTTTATTAATTGAATTTTTTTCATGGATCATTGTAATTCAAATCCAACAAACCAGGCACACACCATGTGGATAAATTAAAAGAAATTAATTTTTGTCAGGTCATGCATACACACATGTGATAGAGAGAAAAAAAATTTTCCATATAATATACATATTATAGAAAGAGTGATCATATCATGAAAAATTATTGAGAATTATTTCTATAACAGATATTAAAAATATTACAAATTATTGATAATGTATATTAACTATTAAATCTATTTAGAATATTATAAAACTTAATCACAATGATCATTACTAGAAATAAATATATAGAACTTCTCATAAGTAATAATATAAGATAAGTTATTAATAACATATATTTCTTAATCTCCAATTTTTATAATTTTCATTATTAATCTTCTCTCTCAATTTTTAAAAAATTAACTCATGCTCAAATAATCATATCACAAATAATAATTTATAATTTATTACTTTTACCATTTATTCTATTAACATTATTATAAGTAGTGAAAATATATTTAAAATTCTTGAATATGATAACATTAATGTTATTATTTTATTTTTATTCTGAGTTTGATTTTTTTAAAATATCTAAATAATTTCTTTTTTATTAGTTGTATTGTTAAACAACTCGATATAATTATTATTATTTTCTCTTACTAACATAATTTTACATAATAAAAATACTTTGAAAATATTTTTTCTTAGTTAGGAATATGAAAATTTGTGTATGTTTTTTTCTATTGTTTGAAAACCTACTTTGTTTTAGAGTGATTAATATTTTATATGTTCACTCTCAATTTTATCATTTATAAATGACTAAGCTTTGAGATGTGGAGTGGGTCGTGTCGAGCCAGCACAGCCCAAATTTTGGGGACCTAGTCGGGTCACCGTACCGTGCCTAGCTCGATGAGATTTGTCACTTCGGATCATGTAGTGTCGGCACAAGACTAAGGGAGGCAGACCCAGCTCAGGTAATAGGCATGCCAGGCCATGCCAGATTAGACTAATGTGGGTCGTCAACAAGCAACAGCTAGCACTAGCAAGTGCAGATCATTGTCAGAAATGCAGTGGTGCAGTCTGCAGTGCCCACAACAAGCTTTTAGAACACTGTAAATATTATTATAGTAGTGATATGTATAAAAAAATATTTTAAAATTAAATAAAAATTATACTCAATACTGTAAATGTATAAACTGATAGAAAAATATATTACACATTTTAATACTAATTTTTAAAATATAAAGAAAATAAAATAAATTGTGAATAATAATTCTGGCAAGCACATCCAATATTACTTTGTATGGTTCATATCGTCAAAACTCATTATTTCAATATTCTTATTTTCGTATGCATGTACATCATCATTCATTTGCAGTCTTTTTTTTCATATTAAAATTTATTTATAAATTCTCTCAATCTTTTAAGCAATACTGTGTTTCAAAGATTTATAATCATAATATGTCTATTTCATCTAAAATTATATTCATTATCACAAAAAAATTTACTCTGATACTATGCTAAACATTAAAAATAGTTTATATCATATATCATTTTTAGATTTAATGAAAATGATTGGTTCATATAATTTATACCAATTTAAAATATAAAAATATTATATGTAACTTTGAAATAAGATAAAAAAATAATTAATATATAAGTACCTCAACAACTCACTTTTATACAACGGATCTCATATTCATTTTTTTCCTAACTAACTGAATAAAAAATCATGTTGGGCATCACCAAGAGCTAACTTGGCTCTGATACCAAATATCATAATCTGAGCCAAGAAAGATGTTATGTCAATATGAAGCAAAAAAGTATTGCCTAAAAACTTATGATTGATTTGTTAGATTTACCTCAGCTCAACACTGATGAATAGGGAAAGTCAATAGTTAGAATAAATCCATGATACAATTGATATTGAAATTATATATGAGCTATAAGAGAGAGAAGCACGCCCATGTACAAAAAAAATTCACAAAAAAGGAAGAGTGTGAGAAAGAGCACATACAAGAACATCACTCTCTTTTTCTTTTGTTATTCATTATTCTATGTTATTAGAAAAATATATAATCTATTTACTAATCACTTATATATTAATTATTAATACAAGTAAATGAAGTGACAACATATTTCATGTCACAACATCAAATCAATCATTATAGTATATTTCATGTCGTGGCAACAATGAAGATAGATGTTCAGCGTCGCAACCCAGTGAACAAGATCATGACTTTCATAAGTTAAGTAAAATATTGATATATTCAATAATTATTTAAGATGCAAAATATATTGAGATACAAAGGTCTTTGTCTTAAAGCACAATATTCAATTCATACATATGCTTTTTTTAGGTGTGATCTGCCTAATATGTATGTATGTATGTATGTATGTATATATATATATATTATATTTCATGAAATATTATTTATATTTTTATATATTAATAAAATATAGTCAAGTAAATTATAACAAACATAAAAATAAAACATCATTAGCACTTTCTATTTATAATTCAAAATGTTAAAATAAAATAATAAAATTTTAATAAGTCAATATGTGTGTGTGTGTGTGTGCGTGTGTGTGTGTAGATGTATATATATGTGTATGTATGCATGGATATAGATATTTATATACATATACATATATTTTTGAACAAACATATATGTACATATGCATACATATATATGTTTATATATGTAGAAACCATATGTATATGTATACAGTATATAAATACACACACACACACACACACACATATATATATATATGAATATATATGTATTCATACATACGTATGTGTATATAATATATACATATATACACATGTATAAATATATGTAAATAAGTATGCATATATATATATATATATACACATACACATATATTTATAGATAAATAGATATACACACACATAAATATGTATACATACATACATGTATATGTACATATATAGACAAATGAATTATCCAAGTTTGTTCCAAGAATGGGTATACATAAATATATGCATTCATACATATGTGTATCCAAACATATGTTTGTATATAATATATACATATATACACGATTATATATATGTAAATAAGTATGCATATATATATGCATACACATATATCTAAAGATAGATATAAGCACGCACACACATATATGTGTATATATATATACATGTATATGAACATTATAGATGAATGAGCTATCCAAGTTTGTTGCAAGAATAAGTTACATTGGGCTACCTCATTCAAGAAGCAAGGCTCACTTGGGCTAAATTCCCTAGCACCTTTCAAAAATCATTGCATCTCACCCCATGCAAAGCGCACATGGACTAGATTTTTTGGCACCTGTCAGAAATCATCACATCTCACTCCAGGCAAAGAACTTTTACCATGGCATCATAGTGTCTGAGCTTTAATCATGATTGAGGCACGCTTTTAATAATTATGATGCAATCACAATGTATAAGAATCATGTCATGACATCAACACATCACAATAATGTATAAGTCAGCTTTAACATTCTTTCACTTGACAAATATTTTACCAATCATGTCTCATTTGTACACCATTAAAACTTCTCAATGTCTATTGTCTTCATCAACTAGTTTACACAATTCACTTTCATTTCAATTTTATCCAACTACACGCAATTCTTTTTGATTTGTTCTCTGAGAAAATGATATTAAATATCAATATATTTTGTTTGTGCAAAGATACTAGATTTTTCATTAAGTGAATAATATTTTGACCGTTACATCAAAGCCTTGGATTTTTCTGCTCAAGACCAAGTTCAACCCACAATCGCTTAATCCAAATGATTTTATTGCTTATCTAAGTAAGAGTCATGTACTCTATCTCAATCGATGACAAAATTATCACGGGCTATTGTTTACTCAAGCAATTTATCAAATCACCGACAACATGAATAAAAATCTACTTGTAAATCTTATAATATCCACATTTCTATCTCAACAAGCATCCACAACATCACTAGCTTCCAAAATATTTCCATCATTATTTTCACCAAATTGCAAAATAAGATCACAAATCTAACTACTGTATAAGTCAACTTTAATATGCTTTCCCTTGACGAATATTTCATCAATCGGGTCTCATTTGTGAACCACTAAAACTTATCAATGTCTATTGTTTTCATCAAGTAGTTTGGAGAGTCTCATGAAGTTCTCGAATTATTCTCTAATAAAATGATATTGAATATCAATATTATTAGCTCATAAAACACTAGATTCTTCATTAAAAGAATAGAACTTTAACTGTCACGTCTGAGGCTCAAGTTCTTTTACTCAAAACCAAGTTCGATACAAAATCACTTAATCCAAATGATTTTATTGTTTATTTGAGTAAGAGTCATATACTCTGTCTCAGTTGATGACAAAGCTATCACAAACTGTTGTTTACTCAACCAACTTATCAATCTATCATACAAATTGAAAACTAATCTACTTGTAGATCTGCTGGTATCCACATTTATACCCCAACAAGCATCTACAATATCACTAACTTCAAAAATATTCTCATTATTATTTTCACCAAATTATAAATTAAGATTACAAGTCCCACTAAGATACTTGAACACCAATATTAGTGCATTTTAGACTTTTAGTGCTCATTTTCTGAATTGATCATAATTATGATGAGAACTCTCATTGCATGTGAAACATCAAATCTTATAAACATCATAGCATACATTAACCTGCCAACTACAGTAGCATATAAAACAAGGCTTATTTTGTTTCCTTTCATCTCATGTTGATCAGTAATGATCTACATATAAATTTAACCGAACAAATTTATGTGTACTAACATGTTTATAGTTACACTTGTTTAACTTTCACAATATTCTTTTAATATACTTCTACTACCCAAGATATAGCAATTTACTTCTATCTCTTTCAAAATACATATCCAAAATACTCCTAGATGGGTCAATTATGTTGAACTTTCTTACAAATCATTTCTTTACAGAACATATCTTCTTATTATTTCTAATCATAAGCATATCATACACATAAAATAAGGATCATAAAATCAATGTTTAACATCTTGTGTATACAAAATAATCCAATTCACTTTTTCTGAACCCCAATTAAAGGATGTAAACATCTTATTTTTTGTACCATATCCTTAGATATTACTTTAAATCATATAGAAACTTCTTCAACTTACATACCAAGTTCTTCCCTTTTACCTCGCATCTTTCTGATTACCACATAAAAATCTCTTCCTACAAGTCACCCTTAAAAAAATTATCTTCACATACAATTACTCTACCTCTAAATCAAATTGAGTTACTGCAATTAGAACCACCCAAATAAAGGTCATTTTGCCCACCAGAGAGAAGATTTCATCATAGTTTACCTCAACAATCTAAGAATACCTCTTAACCATCATTTGTGTCTTGTACTTCTCAAGATTATCATCAAAATTTAATTTTTTGATTGAACACTCATTTGTACCTTATTGCTATTTGGTCATTGAGTAACTCCACAAACTTCTAGGTATTACTATCCTCCAAAGATTACTTATCTTCCTCCATAACTTGCTCCCACTATTTTCATTCCCCACAGACTATGACATCCTCTACAATGTTTGAAACATCCCTTACGATGAGAAATATATGATGTGCACTATCTATATATCTCATCAATGGATTTTGGATTCCTGCTGACCTTCTCAATGTATCTGCAAGCTTCACAGCTTCCTCATCAAATTCACCATGCACTGGTAAAACTGAATATACACTCTCCATTTCTTCTTTAGAATTCAAAGTCAGAACTTCATAGTTTGTTGTCATGACTTTGATAGAGTCACAACACCATAATTTCATGCCACAATCTCATTTCTTCCAGTTGTGACTTTGAGAAAAGTCATGCTCAACTTGATTTTATGTTGTGCCTTTGAGAAGAGTCGTGACAACCAATTTGTTCCTTGGATTCATTAAATGTGACATCTCTAGAATAATTGTTTGTTTTGATTTCTAGGTTCCATATTTTATGAACTTTGATGCCTTCATTATAGTCAATGAACATACACATTATAGATTTTAAGTTCATTTTGATCCACTTCTCACTTGGCAAGATTGCACATGCATCACATTCAAAGACATGAGCCACAATTCACTTTTCGCATACAACACTTTAAATAGTCTATCCCATTACAACAAATGTGAGAGTAGGATCCTTCGTGTAGCATGCGGTGACAACAACTTCTACCCAAAATTTTAACTCCAGGTCTGCTTAACTTTTTACACGCTTCACTTTCTCAATTAATGTTTCATTTAGCCTTTCAGTTACACCAATTATGTTGGGATATCATTTTGATTGTATTCTGCCTCTGAATCCCTTATTTGACACAGAGTGATTCCATAGAAAAATAGTCAATCTCATTATCTGTGTGCAAAACTTTTATCTTCTTATTGAAAAAATTCTAACGGTGTCTCAAACTCTTTGAATTTTTTTCATATAAATAATCTTCACAGAATTCAATTCCTCACACATAATCTAAAACAACTTATAACATATTATTTGAGGATGCAGTCACGAGACTTTTCTCACTTATGTGGCCAAGTTCTCCGAGGCCACGACACTACTAAATCCTCCACCACAACTTCTTATCTCATGTTGTAGACACTTAGGAAAACAAAATTGACTCCCATTTTTTGAGTCTCAACACTAGTTGGGTCGCGATGCCATCTAATATTGTCATGACCTCCAGTGATCTTTGTCTTCAATTCTCTAGTATTTAAATTCTTGCAACAAAATTTTCTCCCCACAGTGATGACCTCTAAAATGAAGGAGTCACTATCAAAACTAAAAATGGTGATAATTATTATCTTATATGACAATCCGGCCATTGTTCCTCAAGGAAAAACACCTACTCTACAAGTTACTTTACATGGCTTATTATCATAGGTAAAAATCAAGCAAGTGACTATCATCACAATAAATGAGATGAGATTTCTAGGGAGGCATGAAACATGCATTACACCTAGGAGCTTCTTCACAATCCTATTATGTATTTTCACCTTCATTTTCCCACAACCTACAATATTATCAATAAAATCATTGCTCATATGCATCCTTTCACCATCATAATTTTTATACTTACGAAATCATTCTCAATGTGAAGTCATATGACATAAGACTCAATCAATGAATCATGTGTCCTCCTATGTATGAACAACACATGCAGCTACAAAGTAGATATCTCTTCCCAACTACATCTTCATCGAACCACTTATGCCATTTTCAGCTTTAGAAACATTTCCTCGACAATCCTTTCAAAAGTGCCCTACTCTATTGCATTTTCATCACTTGACCTTGAACTTTTAAATCGTGATTTGCTTGTTGACTAATGAGAATTATTATCATCATTTCTACCTTTTACAAACAAAACTTCACTCAGAGATACTCTCATATTTTATTTTCTCATATCCTCAGACAAAAAAGTTACAATCACTTCCTCGTATATCAACTTCATGAAACCATTTCTAATGATAACAATTAGGTTTTCATATATACAACAACAAACAAAGCATTATCATCACCCTATTATCTTCATTTATTTCACAACTTACAGACATTAATCGGCTAATCAGTGTGTTGAACTCGTATAGGTAACTGAGAAAGACATTTCAACCTTCATATGTAAATTATACAATTTTTTTCTCAAGAATATTTGATTGATTAGTGACTTGCATTAATGGAGAATCTCTAGTATCAACCATAATCAATTTCAAGTTTCCTCTTCAATGACATTCACAAGCACAAAGTTATTCAAGCATAGCCAAATCAAGCATCTAGCTCTTTGGTCTAGCTTCTCTAGAAGTGTCATTGTCTAGTAGGCAGGATAGCCCACGCACAACACGAGGCACAACACAAAATAGTCATGCTAAGCATGACACGGCACGACACAACATGGCACTACACAATCCAGATCATTCCTAGACCATGGTCGTGCCAACCTGTGAAATAGCTCATAGCATGTTGAGTTGGAGCCAACCATGTCTCGAGCTGAACTAGAAACAACACACGTGCATGGACAAATGGTACAATCCAACCAAGCATGGGGCACAAGGCATGAATTTAAAAAAAAAAACTACTTTTTCCTCCCTCTCCCCTTTCCTTTTACGTAAATGTATTGGCCAAATTTCCCATAAGCTACCCCAATGATGACAAACACAGATATATCATTGTCATTGTTGATAAAAAAACATTTAAAAAATTATATCTTTGTGTAACCAACAGATTTGCTTCTAATAGCTAATAGACAAAAATCTGATAGCTATTGGATTTCTAGTAATTATATATAATAAAAACAATTAAAAAAATAAAAAAATATATATAATAATTTAATGTAAACAATTTTTTATAAATATGAGATAAAGAATTTTTGATATTTATCAATTTCATTACTTATTTTCTCTCTTTTATGCTCTCTCATTTTTGGTTTTTCTCTCCTACCAATCTGCTCTAATGTATGCTATGATGCTAGTTTAGAAAATGATATGAATTAATATACACATAAAATTATATTATTATGGTACATATTTATTTTTTGTTTATTAATTTTTGGTATAATTTATAAAAATTAAAAATTAAAAATTATATAATTTTTTAAAATCAGAATAATAAATAAAATAAAATAAATAATAATATTAGCCTAGATATAAATAATAATAACAACCCAACAAAAAATTCCTATAACAAACTTATATTCTCTCAACTCTTTAATCTAAAAAACTTAACTAGATAAACTTTAGTAAAATAAACTTACTTTAACATAATTAAAAATCAAAATTCTATGTATGTCAAAAAAGAATTGACATAGTATATATATTATAAAAAAATACATATAAAAGTACTAATAACATTGATCATCTTAAAAAATATATAAATCAATACCATAAAAAATATAATACATTAAATATAAAACAAAACCTAATAAGTAGCAGGACCTTTAAAATTTAATCAATTTTAGCTTTATTAACCCACTTCATTTACTTCAATAACTTTGAAGTAAAAGACATTGCCAAATTAAATACTATCATGAGTGGTCCAATTAAATTTAGAAAGAAACATATAGTAGTCAATACTATGCAGACATATTTTCAACATGTTTATCATAAAATTCTTAAATTCAATAATATAAATAACATAATAAAAAATTATAAATTAAAAAACTAATTAATAAATAATGAATTTAGTAAATATAATAAAATGGTATCCATAACTTTTAATATCTAGACTAATCACAATGATACATTATTAACATGTCTCACCACTCATTATATTAATTTTAAGTAGAAACTTAATAAAAAAAATTTTGAATTTCTTGAGATCATTTATTCTCATGATAGACTTATCATATATAAGTATATGATTAAAATCTTTACGAAATATGACATTAAAAATAAAAATTTTAATATTGCATTTTATAATATTTTGAATAATAGTATCATCATTAATATATTTTCAAAATTATTAAAGACAAGTTATAAAATAAACTATTTATGTTAAATGTATGTAATACATTATTAACCTAATAGTATAAGGAGCAATGAAGGTAAATTCTCTCATATAAAAAAATAAAAAATTTGCTAAAATATTTTAAGATACCTAGTAGACAACAAGAAATTAATCCATTTCTGTCAACGAGCCTAAAAAAGAACAAATTGTAAATAGATATAAAGCATGATTCAATTTATACGTACTTGATATTAAAGTCATATATTGACGACAAACACATGTATAAACCAAACAAATGAATGAGAATATAATAATTGAATTTACAAAAAATTAAATAACATATTTAGATTTTATGACATCAAGTATGATAATAATTGTAGGAAAACTCCAAATATAGACATAAACACCTCATTGGAAAATAATGACTTTTTCATTTAATTAACTAGAGACAAATAATGGGGTCATCCATTACATAGGAGCAAGATATCTTAGTAATTATATATCAATTATTGTTATAAATTATCGCATGATAATAATAATAAGAATTTAAATATTTTAAATTATAAAAATCATAAGAATTCACTTATCTCAAGCTATTTAAAATAACAAGTTATTTAATAACTCATTCGATAATTTAGCATAACATAAGAATCTACTTTTTCTATGACTATTAATATTATTTTAGACAAGAAATCCAGATTATAACCAGATATCATAAAAATACTTGCATGCTTAAATGATTAAGAAGATTAAAGATTAAATATTTAAAATAAAATGAAAGAATTGCTAACAAATTATGACTTATGGAAAATCAATAATATTGAAGCCAAAACTAGCACAATCTTCAAAATAATATATGATGATTATGATCTATATCCACAATATCATACAACAAGCACGAACTGATCACACCAATTAGAGGACTTGTGTACAAAATATAATGCATATTTTTTTATTTATACTTTTGTTTATGTACTATATTTATAATTTCATATTATTTAGTAAATTCTTATTGTTTATATTTTATAGTTTTTTTGTTAAGTTTTGCGTTCATAATTTTAAAATGTATTATTTTTCTTTCATAGGATATTTGAGTCGAATGTAATGTTTTACATTTTTTTAAATTATTAAATTAATTAATGCAAATTTAATAATATATTGTGCAGTGCAGTTTTTATTATTTTGATATATAATTTTTCTAATAAAGAATTTATTGAAAAATTCACAATTTTTTAATTGAGCCTTTCGAGCTTCAACCACCCATAACTGGCATGACCCATCATGACCTAAAATCGAACCAGCAAAAAAGTGTTATGTAGCAGGCCAATCAGGCCATGATGGACTGACCTTTAATGAATTTGTGTCGGCATAACACAGGAACTTATCCCATGTCATGTCAGACACGACATGGCGTCCCACCGGGCCACAAAAAATCAAGTCATAGCATCATGGCATGCCCGTTTGATACCTCTAACCTTCTCCTATTCACAAATAAAAATTAACTTCAATTCTAATTATTTACCACTAGGCATTGATAGATAACTTTTCATTTACAAATTACTTATCAACTAGATATTTTTTTATCCTTTCGCATTGTGCCATTTTAAATATTACATTCCAAAAAAATAATATGTAGCATGTCTCCCACAAATTTTAAAAATATTTTATAAAATGTCTCGCTCCAAGTGAAAATAAGATGATACTTAACATTTTGAATTGTATCTTTCTTAATTATTTTAATATCAAAAAAGATTAAAGTATTTTTTATTAGAGTCTAATAAAGTATATGCGAGCGATTATGATATTTTTTAAGTATTACTTATTTTTTAGAGAACCTGAGAAAAATAAAAACTCAAAAAATACATTTGAACTTATTTCTTTGTTAAACTCCTCTAACATTTAACTTGAACTTCCAAATTGGAAAGATAATCACATATCAACTATATTTAAATTTGTTAGTTTACATTATGATGACATATTTATAAATTTATTATATATACCTACAAGTACAGAATAGATTACCTTTAAAGAAAATAAAATTTTCCCATGAAAGAAAATATCTCTTTAATCCAGATAAGATAATAATACATGAGTCTACTTCAATTCAGACTAGGATGAACCAAAAAATGAGAGACTACACCAAAAACTTAAAATTTCTACCAAAAAAATAAGAGAAATATAACATGTTCAAAATAGAAAAGTCTCCCAGAAACTCATGTGATCTTGTCACTAGCACATTTTATTTTGAACTCATAATCACTTTCTAAAAAATAAAAGAGTTATATTTAACATTCTATTTCATAGATACTGATGTACTCAGTTTCTCTCCTCTTTAGCATTTTTTAACTTCTTTTGATAATACTTGAACACTCATATCTCTCTTTTCAAGATATTATCTCATTCATGATAATGTTATATTATGTTAAAAAAGATGATATCAATATCATTCACTTTAATAGAACTTGAAAAATTAATATCTCGTAATTTGGAAAAATCTATTATCAATTGCATGTGATCGTATTTTGGACTATAAAAAATAGTCCAAAATGAGAAGGTAGATTTCACTTTGTATTCTCAGATGAGCTCAAATAATAAATTAAACTTACTTATTACATACGTGAATAATATTCATATCATAAGAGATGATAAGTTAGGAATCGCTCAATTTAAATAGTATTATCAATCACGATTCCAGACAAAAAATCTTAAAAAACTCATATATATTCTTACGATAAAGATAACCTACTCTTGGAGAGAGATTAGATTGACATATATAAGATATAAAATATACTCTCATAGAGATTAATTTATCCAAGTTGTCCTACACATATACTCCAATTAACTAGGGTATTAATTTCTAATAAATTATAATACCCTTCCATTAGCTATATTACTTACAAAATAACTAAAAAAATTAATTTTCTAACAATCATCAAATTAAATATACCCTATACAATTAATATAATTAATTATCTAATAAATAATTTATGCTTGATTCTAAATGTAACTATTCACATACTAATATGTTAAGAAATATCCTGGACGAGAAATTCATTTAGTAATCATGAGTACTTGCAATAAATCATATATTCAAATTTGTGTTTAGCACCAATTAATGATGAAAAAATATTTACTATAAATTTGTTTATTTTTCTTTGAGACAATTATTTCTTAAAAAAATAAAAGACATACAATACAAAGACAAAATTAAAAATAATAACAATTACCTAAGAGATACTTTAGATTAGACACAATTTAGAAAATCAAGTACTCAATTTCTTCTCATATTACTTTTTACTATGAGCAAACAAAATACATATAGCTTAGACAAAATACTTGAGAATATCAAATACAATATAAAAATAGATAGCGAGACAAATAATTTCTAATCTAATATTTCATATGCAAGCAAAATACATAAATATTGATTATTTCTTTCTTGATTAGACCATATATAGGGCTTATATTCCTACAATAAAATAGTCATTATATATTTTTACAAATATCTTGAAAAAATCTTAATTTATTTTTTTCTTCAAAAGTTAGTATTTTTCTAGATCTTTACTCACAAACCTAAAGAAGAGTATTATAGTTTACAACATGTTATTTTTCTTTATTTTTTCTTTTACTGCCTTATGGATGGATAGGATCACCTAGCATATGAGTTGTCATCTTTTTTCTTTAATTGCCTTATAGAATGCCTTATAAAGTCTTCTCCTATACATCTTTTTTCATAATTATGTTTTCTATTTTGAGGATTGTTATTCTATGTATGTCAAGATTTTCTACAAAAATCCAAAAAACTCTAAAAAAATAAAAGATCATGTGCAGTCAATTTTTCTTCATCTTTTGATTGCTCTCCAAAAAAATACAAAAAATAATTCTCAACATCCAATCTCACATGTTTATGATACTTACATTTTCATTTTTTTTTTGCATTTTTTAATATTTTTATTATTAGTACTAGAATATCAAATCTTTTTTTAGAATTTATTTCATTCATACTATCAACATATCACAATCAACAAAAATTAGTTTCCTCCACTAATAAAATTTTAAAATTTATCTCAACTTTCAAAAATATTTATTATCTATTACAAGTATATTCGTTGAGAAAATTAATTATAATGATAATATATATCACTAGAAAGTGAGACTTATTATGAGCGGATAAACTTTAACTTAAGAATTGTTAATAGAGCATCAGCCAAGATGAACTAATTTTTCAATTTCACATCTCTTGAAGTTTCTCATAAATAAATGAAAAATTAACTAAACATGAATAATATTTTTTTCATAGAGATCTCTATGCAAAGGTAAAAGGCATTATGAAACAAAAACTTCATTTTTGAGAATAGACTAAATTTGCAAATTCAATTTGTAGGTTACAGAATACCTCATATGAAATAAAGAATTGACATAAAGCTTATTTTATAAAATTTTCACACAATTACATTTTTAGTTTGCACAGATATGTCACATACTATTTATTATATTATATGAAATGCTCATATACCAAATTGATCTTGTTGAATATAAATGTGAATAATATCTTTATTAAAAAATAATAACGTATGAATCACTAAACTCAATAAATACAATTATTTATAATTTTAGACAGAACCTTAGAAAACTAAGACATTTACTTAAAATTAGAATAGCTTATGATATTAAAGATATTGTGCTATTACATAGGAGATAGACATTGGGTACTCTCATAAATGTTATTATTTTTAAAAATAATTTAACGGATACTTCTATTAAGCCATATACTAACATTTTATTTGATATAGCTTCACATGTTGTCTCAACTACATATTGGAGAATTTATAAAAAATTAATTATTTTATTATCATAATATTAGATATAACTTATATGATTAATATAGTTAATTAGTTTATATGTTCTCTATGACAATTTCACTTTGCAACATTTTGATATATAATTAAATCTTTGAGATTTGGCATCACATTCAATTATTATGAATATTTTTAACTGATTAGTTATTTGGATTCTAATTAAAAATAATTTTCACATGTATGTAATCTATTACATATTATGTTACTTTTCTTGATTATAATCTCATTTCCTAAAAAATAATAAATAGACAATATTAAAATCTAAGATAGAGATCAAGCATAGAATAATGATCATAATTATTTGTGAGATTATTTGAATCAGATATTTACTTAAGAAGACTAAATTTTCAATCTCTTATCTTATTACTCATTAATGTGTTTATCTTGCAACAAGATATATAATCTTAAATTTAGTATTTCATAAACAAACAAAACATATAAAAGTAGATTTTTTTTTTCAAATAAAATAAACATGATTAAATTATTATCACAATATATATGTCAATTGCTGATTGATTGACCAAGAAATTTATGAAGAACTTGAGATTATTTTATCTTACTTTTATTTATGCCTCAAATGTGGGGCATTATAAAATTTATTTTTGTTTCTATAATTATACATTTATGATGGAAACATTTAACTTGTGAACTACCTCAATTATTTTTACTTATTCATATATAAGATTTGAGACTCATTTGAAATATTACATATGTATGAATGCGGTATATGTATGTCTTCTTATTTAGTGCATTTATGTGTTTTGTGTGTTTACATGTTTTTGTTTTGTAGAATATATATCACAAATAAATAATATTAATTAAAATAATAAAATATTTAAATTACAAAAAATAGGAAAATATATTACCACCTTAGAATTTTTTTTTCTTTTAAAATAAGTAGGTTTATTATACAAAGAGAAACAAAATAACATAGTTAAGATTAGTTAAAGGTCATACCCAATGTATCCCTCTCTCATAACATGAAATTTTAGAAAAGTTAATATCGCAATAATTTTATTTCACAAAACAAAAAGACTGAGTCTAATTAATCTTGAACCCAATACCCACCACTCTTAAACAAAAATATTTATCATTACATCAAAACATAACCTTTACAATTAAAATTAATTATCTTTTAAAAGAAAAACAAATAAAAACTCACATTATTGAAATATTGCTAAATACTCTTAAACATATTATTAAAAGATACTTTTTTAAAGATAACAATCAAAAAGTTCTTAGTTGTCTTTCTCAAAAGTAAGTGATGTGCTCCTCCAATAAAAGAGCTGCACCTCTTGGATAGTTAAGGTATTCTCATGTGTGCCTTATAGAAGGTGACATGTCTTGAGCTAGCCAAGAAGCAAACATTGCCTATGCCAAGGCTTAGGCATGTTTTTTATAAAATATGTGCAGAATATATTAATTAACCAATAATTGCGTATCATAGCAATTAATTATATGATCACATACATCATAATTAATTATCCAAGAATAATTAAAATTAGAAATAATAATCAAATATCTAATGATTTAAAATTTATCTATGCAAGATAATAAATAAAATGAAGTTGAGATCAATTTCATTGAAGTAGAAAGGCTATATAATTACTTCAATTATTTGTTGGTAAAAGAAATTGTGTTCAAGTTTCTAGAGCACTTTTAAGTACATTCAATATGACTAGATAGGCATGACCAATACACTTGGCCTTTGTATGACATAATTATTTCAATGTCCACACTATAAATTTTTATGCTTATCATTTTTCACAATAACTACTCTAGAATCATTGAGATGATTAAAATATAAGCCCTCAATTTTGTCAATTGAAAGAAGAAAATAATTCTAGTTTCTTGCAATAATACATTTTTCAAGTCATTTAAAGTTAAAGTAGGTGTCGTCTTTTTCATATTCATGCTGCTCATCTTATGTGAGTCAACATTCATGTCCTTTGTGTTGAAAATAATTGAGATAATACTTAAGCAAAAGAGAAAAAAATCAAAGATAAAGATTATAATTTCTCATTTAAAAAATTATTATTCTTCCTTTTATTTTTTGATGTTGAAATAAACAGGAAAGAAAAATATTTATATAGATACTGAATAAATCTCAACTATATAAATTATAATCATATATTACTTATTAATTTGATAATTAATATGATAATTAATGATATTAAAACTACATAAAATATTATAAAAATGAATTTGAAATTTAGTTTGGGATTCATATTATAATTATGATACAACACTCTCTCTTATACTTAATCATGTAACTCCTAGCAAAACCCTAATCTTATAAAACTCTATTATCGATGGCTTGATAAAAATATTTACAACTTGATCTGTTAATTTCAAAATTTAACTTGTACATTATTTCTTTTGATATATTTTCTTATATAGTGATAAAGAATCTTAATATGTTTACTTTGATCATGAAAATAGTAAATTTTTAGTCAAAGTTATTGTCGACTTGTTGTCCACATAAATCTTGGTCAATTTCTCTTGTGACATGCCTATCTCTTATAATAGATTTCAAAATTAAATTGCATGGCAAACACATGATGTAGTTGCTACACTCTTCTTCACATGTGAAGGGTAACAATTAGTTCATTCTTTAATACCCAAGTGAAGGCAGCACCTATCATGCAGAATACAAAGCCAATGATGTTCCTGCAAACATCAATATCTTTTCTCCAATGACTATCACAATATCCAATAAGCTTGTAATCATTAGAGATAGAATTGTACAAGCCAAAGTCTATAGTTCAATTAAGATAAAAGAAAATTCTCTTTGAGGCCTTGCAATAAATTATTTGATTCTCCGTGTATTGACTAACAACTCCAACTCCATTTAAAATATTGAGCATTGTACAGGTTAAGTAGCACATGCTTTTAGTCAAACTTTGTAGAGAGTGAGATATACCATATTTTTTTCCTCATGCTTAGACAACTTGATTCCAAATTGCATTGACATAACAAGCAAATTAGAGTCCACCATCTTCAGCTTCTTAAGCACCTTTTTAGCATAGCTTTTTTAAGTGATTAGAATACCCTTGTCTTCTTACTTTACTTCAATAGAAGGGTAGTAAGACATAAACCAAATATCGATCATTTTAAATTCCATTTTGTTCTTAAACTCGTCAAACATTTTGTATTGCTATGAGCATATATCAAGTCATCATTTTAGATTAAGGCATGCTCATGTGGATACGTGACAAATTTTCTTTATTGGAGGTAATCGTCAATTCGAACATTTCATATTCTGAGTTTACTTTAATTCATTGAGTATCTTCTTTAACTTTAAAATAATGGCTTCTTTTTCCTTTATATCATAGGCTTGTGGTTGGTGAAAAACTTCTTCTTCAATAACTCCATTTAGGAAGGTTGATTTCATATCTCTTTGATATATTGTCTAATTATTTTAAATCATCATAGAAATAATTAATTTAACTATTTCTAACCGAGCAACAAGAGCAAATAATTTATCATAGTCAATGTCAACTCTTTGGATATATCATTTCATTACCAATCTTACCTTATATCTTTTGATTTCTCCTTTAATATTTTTTTTTTTGCTTTGTATGCCCATTTCACACTAATCACCTTGTTTCCTTCAGAAAATGATCCTAGCTCTCACATATTATTCTTCTTAATCACTTTTATTTCTTTATCCAAAACATCTTTACACTTCTTGTTTCCCACTAATTCTTGAAAGTTATTAGGTTTTTAAATCAATAAAGAGGCAAAAGAGAGTAATAGACTCCATAAATCATGAAACTCATTAAGTTGTTAGGTTTCCCACTAATGCTAGCTCTCAGACTAATCACCTCATAAAGTTCTTGTAATCTCTTAAATCATGAAACTCTTTAACTTGAGCTTCCATCTTCATGAATACTCACGACTAGTGAAATTGATGAGGTAATAGACTCCTCTCTTGCATATTCTATTTTTGGATGTTCTATATCACCTTCTTGAAATATGAATAAAAATTGAAGTCTTCATTTTGTTGTCCCTAATCTCACACTCCTTAATCAAATATAAAAGGATTGTAGAGCATATAGCCTTTGAAGTTCACATCATAACCAATAAAAATATATTTGTGACTTTTATCATCTAACCTATTTCTTTGCTCATCAAATATGTATACAAGAATAATGCTACCAATGACTTTTAGATGAGAAATATCCGACATCCTTCCACTCCATGCTTTTTGTGGTGCTTTTCACCAAACACTTCTTGTCAAATATCAATTATATAGATAAATAAAACATACAATTGCTTATGCTCATAACTCATGTTGGAGTCTCTTGCTTTTGAGCATGTTTCTCATCATGTCAATGATTATTTTATTTTTTCTTTTTGTCACTCCATTTTGTTGAGGAGATCTTGGTATCATCAAATTTCATTATGTTCACAATACTTTTAAATTTTATTTAATATTAATTTTCCTCCACGATTTGATCTTATAGCTTTTATTACGAGATCATTTTCCTTTTCAACAAAAGCTTTGAACTTTTTGAAAGTTTTAAATACCCCAAATTTCTCCTTTAAAAAATATACATATTTTTCTTGAGAAATTATATGTGAAGAGAAAAAAATTATTGCTCTTACTGAGAGAATTTAGCTTGATTGGATTGCATGCATCTATATGTATGAGTTTACTTAACTATTTGAGCTCTTGAACTCAACTCATTTGGAAAGCTCTTTTTAAATTGTTTCACAATTAAATATCTTTCACATACTTGATTATTCCTCTTACTATGTACTTTAAGAGGAATTATAAATTGCAGAATTATTTTGAATGTTGAGCATGAACATTGTATCTCTTGACATTGATATATTGGCAATTAAATTACTCTTGTTACCTCTTATAAAAAGTTTATTATCTTTTAAACGACTATAATAATCTTTCTCTAAGAGTTATTCTTATTCTTAATATTTTTCAATTAATAAATATTGAAAATAAATTGATACTCTTCATTCTTTAATCGAATAAAATTAGTACATTTATCTTTCATAGAGGTGTCAACCCCACCGGGCCGGGCCGGGCCGGGCCGGTCCAGCACTAGGCATGGCACGATTCAATCGTCCCTAAAGCCGGCACAGCATGGGAATTTCCCGTGCCCGTGTCGTGCCTGTCCACGGCACCAATCATGTCGTGCCATGCCGAGGCCAACTGGGCCTCGTGCCATGCCGAGGCCAACCGGGCCTCGTGCCATGCCGAGGCCAACCGGGCCTCGTGCCATGCCGAGGCCAACCGGGCCTCGTGCCATGCCGAGGCCAATCGGGCCTCGTGCCATGCCTGACCTGACACGATAACATGGCCCTTTGGCATGGTACCTTAACACGAGCTGAGAAATTGCTCCAGCAGCAGAAACTGTGCCTGATAGGCAAGACTCACCGAACCCCGAAATAAAGAAAAATCACAATGGCACGCCACCAAAACTCTAATTTTTTTAAATTAGAATTTTGATGGCACAACGGCGTGGTAACGCATGGCCTGCGCCGAAACTCTAATTTTTTTTAATTAAGAATTCAGGCCGATCGGGTCGAACCTAGCAGATTCGTGCCATGTGCCCGTGCCAGGCTGACCTCCACAGAACCGTGCTAGGCCAGGCATGACATGATTACTGTATCGTGTCGTACCTTGCCCGATACGGAAGCACGGTTGGGCCGGCTAAAAACAAGTCGAGCTGACCCGACACGTCTCATTTGACACCTCAAATCTTTCATGATCACCTTGGATTCATCTCTAAAAATCATTTTGTCACTTGCTGACTCATCTAGTTTTATGAACATGCTTCTTATTCAACACATAAGATTACTTACACCGGTATAAGGTATGATATATTATCTTTACCTTTTACATGATCCTTGTAAGCTAACAACAAAGTTCCAACTCCTTGATCTATATCTTTATGGTAATTGACCTTCTCTTCAATTCTATTTTTAAAAGATGCACTTCTACAATCCAAAAGTGTAATGACAACTTTTCATAATTATAATATTTAATATTTCACTTGTAATACCTTAATCTTGAGTTACTCCTCTCGTGACTTCTTGTTGAACTTTCTCTTTTTTTAGTAATTATAATTGTTATCATTTGAGTCTCCAACCTCATCAACATCCATATTCATGACCTCGTTCTTGACCACGACCTCATACTTGTCAATTTCTTTTATTTTGAATATTGTCTTATTTGGTTAAATCAATTTGAGTATTAATTAATTGTTCTAGAGTTTAATTTTTTTTCATTTCTTTAGACTTATAAGAAATCCAACAATCACTCAATTATCATGACTTCAAAGATTTGGTATCTTCGATGATAGCAATAATATGATCGAATTTTGAATTTATTGATCAAAATTCTTTTTTATAATTTTTACATCATATAGCTTCCTCATTATTTCTCTTTAGTTAGTTAGTAACTATCAAAATTCTAAAAAAAGAGACAAAGATGACTTCACCATCTTTCACATGTAAAACTTCAAATTTAGCTCTTAAATTTTGAAAGCACACCTTCTTGACTGGATATGCTCCCTTATAAAAGGTTTTAAGCTTCTCTCATATTTCTTTAACTGTCTTCACTATTAAAATCTTCCCAAATATATCTTTAACTAATCCTTTATAGATCATATAGAGAGTCTTCTTGTCTATCTTTCTTGACTCTTAGAAATTATTTTTGTGAGCTATAGATAAAATATCTTCATTCTCTAATATTGTATAGTATTTCTCTATTATCTCTCATACATCTTGTAACCTAATGAGAACATTCATCTTAATGCTCTAATTATCATAGTTGCTCTTATTGAATACTATGACTTAGGATGGAACAATACTGCGACTCATCATTGTTATAGAAAGGATCATTAAACTATGATTTCAAAGCACCAAATAGATGAACAAAATCTATGACACCTACAAAAATGGTTCAATACTCCAACTATCTAACTTAATGAGATATCAATAATATTTTTTTTGATGTAGAATATTAATTAATATTACAACCATAGAGCATGCTCAAATTTTTAGAGACCCACTAACTTTTATATGATACCACTTTATTGAAAATAAATGATATAACACTCAAACAAAAGAAAAAATTAATTAAAATATATAAATTACAATTCCACTCATCTAGAAAGTTATTGTTCTTTCTTTTAATTTTCGATATTAAAACAAATAGGAAAGAGTGATATTTATACTAATATTAAATAAATATCAATCACATGAATTATAATCATACATATAATATTAATATGAGAATTAATAATATTAAAACCACATAAAATATTTTAGTAATTGACTTGAATTTTGGTTTAGGCTTCACATCAAGTTTATGATTCAATGCTTTGCATATTGAGCTGGCTACTCAAACTAGCACAAGTGGCATCCAGTGGATAAAGAAATTGATAGAAAATAGTAAAGCTACATTTGAGATGAAGTTACAGCATGATATATCCAAGTTGAATCAAAACCTATTGGATAAGGAGTGGGTGCAAAACAAACTGCTTGTGATGTGAATCCAAATGGGTAAAACCAGCAAGGATAAGACAAGCAACAAATTGTCATAGGATTAAAGAATGATGGCATAGAGAGGAGTCTTTCATAAGAGGAAGAGTGGGTTGTTAGAAGGATGAATTCATTGATATCCATTACAGTTCAACTGTTAGAAAAAGTGGATCATTGTCTAGATCTTTTATCTTTATCTTTATAATGCAAGTTTAGCAGACAATTAAATTTGGTAATAGTTGATCATTGACTAGACTCTAGAGAAGAAGATAACTTGTTCCATGTAATGCGGGGTCTAGCAGACCAATGCAAGTTAAGCAGAATATGATCTATTCAGTTTTCTACTGATATTCAATTTTGGATTTAGCATATTTTGATTGGGTTGCTTGGATACATGGCACAGCTGCGGATAATATAATTTAAAAATCCCTCACAGTGACCCCATTGCTTCGCATTTTTATTTTTACAAATAAACAATACACTTCAAAACGGGAAACTCATTAACATTATCATCACCATAAAACTAACAAGGTTAAAAAAATCACGACACTGGTTTGTTCCCTGATTAGATGGTGTGTGAAATGTAAAATGATACAAATGAAGGAGAAAGAATAGTACCGGTGGAGAAGCAGCGAAACACACTGTGGCACTGGATGGAGAAGTTCGACTGAGTTGAGTGCTGCCAAAGCCAGGGAAAACGTGCCCATGACCTTACCGGAGCTGACCAGAGCGACATCTGTTACTGGGTATTGCCAGGCCAATCGCATTTGCCATCTGATCTTCTTCATGCCCAACTTCGCTAATTAACCTTGGGGGAGTTAGTTCACCAGTTTCTTAAAAAAAATTATGTAAATATTTTGTATTCAAAAACAAAAATTCAAAGTTACCCATACTGTTAAGAAAAAAAAAAACATTGCATATACTATTTATGAAAGTAGTATATCAATTCTAAAACAAAATATATATGCTTATTTATAAATGTACATGCCTAACTTTATAATGTTATATATGTTATACATTAATATAAAATATCAATGTTTTAGAATTGATATATTTTAAAAACAAAACCATTTTTGTATCCTTCTCCCTACCTCTTCCTCTCTTTTCAAACAAGCTTCATACTATTACTTGACTCATACATGAATATTAAGGTCATGAGATTGTCTAATATATGATAAATTTAATTGATAAAGAACTTACTACAATAAAGTGATAATGTATCTATGAATAATTTAATGGTTAATACAAGAATCATCGATAATTAAATTTACCGACGGAATAACGACAACTATATTTTGTCAATTATCATGGAATAGTTAAATAAATTTTCGACAAAAAATCAATTCATATGTGATTTATCTGCACAAAATCCATTTGTACTTTGACAATTATTGGAAACTATTTTTGTAGATATTTTGTTAATAATTTGTTATGAATATACTTCATAGATATTTTATTGGTGATTTTGTAAGTGACTCATCAGTAATTTATGATTATTTTTGTAGGTATTTTGTTGATAAGTTATCAATAAGTTAATTACTAAAGTCCTTTGTTAATATTTAGATGATAATTCTGTAGGCAATTTATTGATCATTAATATTTATTATTCGCTAATTTTGTAGGTATTATTATTAGAGCTAAAAATTGATTTGCCAATATTGTGTATAAAATGTTCATCTTAAAATTTATCTTTATAAACGAATATTGGAACATAATGATTCAATGCATACCTTAATTGTCAGTAGAATTGCAGCAAGATCGAACCTTATTCCAGTATCGCTCAATCCTCCATTTGTCGCGAGGAAGATGAAGATACATGGTAGTCTTTAGTTGTGCAACCATTTACCATTTTTTTATAAAACATAATTAATAAAAAATAATAAAATAAAACATGACACTCAAAAATGATGTGATATGCCCCATTATTATTATTTATTTAAATTATATTAAAGATTCAATTTAATGTATTATATAAATATATAAATATAATCAATTAATTAATTCAATTTTAATTTATATCAATTAATAAAATTAATTAATACAATTTAATCATATTAATTAATATAATTTAATTTAATTAAATATCCTAATTTTATATACACACATATTCTAAAAAATACAAATTTAATCAAAACATTCAACTTAATTTATTTCGAAATGTTAGATCAAAATCCACCTACTGGGTTTGGTAATCTAAAAACTTATAAGCATCTTTAAAAGGATATCACCAATATATTTTATAGGACATGAATTTTAATAAATATTAATATTAATCATATATTTGATAAAGTTATCCAACTCACTTAGCATATTGATCTAATTATAAATCTTACCTTTTCTAAGTCAAAATAATTATTAACAAGTACACGTGTTTATCAATTATATCAAAATTGAGAGTAATAGTATTTTGCAATAATGATGATGTGTATTAATTTTACATATCATTATAAAATAATCACATATCTTTGGTCTCATTCAATACTCATAAATGCACTAGCACTAGTAAGTTACAATTTTATTATTCACCACCAAAAAACTAAAGGATCAAATTTTAAAAAATGCCAACACCATTATTTATATGTGCCTGGATCCTAATAGACATAGTCAAGATATACATATTAAAATCTTGTGTTATAATCTTACCAACAGAGTATCTATTTCCATCTAGATTGTGAATAATAAATTTATATTCTACAAGAATCGATGATTCAATATTTTGTACATAAGTTGAACTCTATGCATCAAACCATCTATGCAGAATAGGATGCATATGCTTTTTATTTTAAACACAATCACATCTCATTAAAATTTAAAATAAAATCAAAATGAATCCAAACAATAATAAGAGGAAAAGTAATATAAGTCATAATGTTACATGTCTTACTTTCATTCATTTCACATGTCTTTCTTATGTTCCTGCTAGTAGGTTTTTTGTAAAAGGACTTACTAGGTTATATATTGATACTACTTTGGTTACTACTATATCTTTTCTTTTTATTATATCTCTTACTAGATGATTTTTTTGCTTAGTATATTTCACCTTCTTATAAGTTTTAGGCTTATTTGAGTTAGCAAATACTCGACTATATTCTTAATAAGTATAATAGTCAATTGCAGAGAAGGAATAGCCACTAAATCCATCAAAAAGTTTCTTAGCCATACAATCTCCTTGGCTACCTATGAGACTACCACATATTTGGCCTCCATAGTGAAATCTGCAATACATAATTATTTGATACTCCTCGAACTTATAACATCACTTTTCAAGGTAAACATATTATCCGATGTGAACTTTCACATATTCTTATCTAATTGAAATTTTGAGTATGTATACCCAATAGGAACAATATTATATGTTTTATATCTATCCAATATTTTTTTCTTGGGTTAGAATGATATTTTTTGACCATGCTCATGGCAAAGTAGATAATAGGTCTAGTACAAAGCATTGCATACATCATACTTCTTACTACATGTGCATAAGGAACCTCCTTCATTTTTTCTATCCCATTATATGTTTCTGGACACTGATCTTTTGATAGAGTGACTTTATGTATGAAATGAAGAAAACCATTTTTGAAATCTTGTATACTAAAATAATTCAATATCTAATCGATATAATAGCTTGAGACAAGCTTAATATTCTTTGCTTGTAATCTCATAAAAGTAAAATCCCAATAATATGATGGACTTCTCCTAAATCTATCTTCGAATTGATTGGACGACTAGACATTGATCAACGACAACAAACACATATTATTTCTAATAAGTAATATATTATCATCATATAATATCAAGAATACCACTATGCTACCACTTTGCTTCATGTACACAGAATACCCATCCTAACATTGATCGAAGCCATAAGACTTAATGGTTTGATCAAAATGAGTATTCCCAGATCTACATGCATATTTCAGTCTATAAATGGACTTCTTTAATTTACAAAACATACATTTTTGGTCATTTTCTATGAAACCATTAGGTTGTATCATATAGATGCACTCTTTGAGATATGCATTGAAAAATAAAGTCTCTGTTTCCATATGTCAAATCTTATAATCATGATGAGTTGTAATAATTAAGAGAATCCGAGTAGACTTCAGCATCACTACTAGCGAAAAGATTTCTTCAAAATCACTTCTTTCTTTTTGAGTAAAGTCTTTTACAACTAGCCCAACCTTATGAGTCTCAAACATTACTATTTGTTCCTATCTTTTTGTTATAGACCATCTACACTTAATGGGTTCTATCCATTCAAGTGGTTCCACAAGATTTCAAACATGACTATAGGACATGGACTATATATTGGATTTCATTATCTTTTACCAAAGTTTTACATCTTTATATTTAAGTGTTTCATCATAGTTATTAGGATTAGCATCTGTCTCATCAAGGATTCTATTATAAGACTCTCCCAAGAGTGTATATCACATAGTTTGAGAAATAACTCTATCACTATGATTAAACACTCCTCTCAGTTATATGCTTTTATTGGCACACTATGCAAATAATGATCCTTATGAACTATTATGATCATGACACTTTGGTTATATAACCAGCATTTCAATGATAGGTTCATAAGGTATAAAATTAACATCATCTTTAACAATATTTCCATTATGATGAGGTAGTGAGATATCTAGAATATTATACTATGGTGCTTCTTCTTGTGTTACTGGTATTGAAAGAGTTTGTGCTAGTTTATTTTATTTCAATTCTTCTAGAACAATCCTACTTCTAGGCTTGTAGTATGTTATATAGTCTTCTTTTAGGAATCAGACATTAGTGTTAATAATGATCTTTTGATCTTTTGGACTAAAAAATAAATCATCTTTGGTTCCTCTAGGATATCCCATGAAGAAACAAATTTCCATTCTTAGTTCCAACTTAAATATTTTTCCTTTCAACACATGTGCCAACTAACCCCACAAATGAATGAGTTTCAAACTAGACTTATATCTAATTCACAATTTAGATGGAGTAGCATGTAATGACTTAGAAGGAAGCAAGTTTAGAACATAAGTTTTTGTTTCTAATGCATATCCCTAGAAAGAATCAAGCATATATGAATTACTCATTATTGATCTCACCATATCTATAAGAGTTCTATTCCTTCCTTCTATCATACTATTCAGTTTGTATTTTGGAATCATAGGTACAAACAACTAAGATGTAATCCCATGATCTAATAAGTAGACCCTAAAACTGCCCAATAGGTACTTACCACCATGATCGAATCAAATGTCTTAAGATATTTATTAAGATGTTTCTCCATTTCTATCATATACTCTTTGAATTTCTTAAAGGCTTTGGACTATTAGCATATTAAATAAATATATCCTTACCATGAATAATCATCATTAATTATGATGAAATACATAGTCACCTTTCACTTGGATGATCTTGGGTCCACATAGATCATAATGTACTCATTCCAACTATTATTTGGTTTTATTGTTCTTAGCCAAAAAGGAACAGTTGGTCATTTTTTCTTTCAAATAAGATTCATAGGATGGAAGTGTTTCCACTTTTAATGAACCCAAAGGTTCATCCCATTGTAATGAGGGAGAAATATGATTAATAATATAAAGATTATCTTTTAATGTACATGAATAAATAAATTTTTTATTCATATATATTGTTACATAATCATTGAATAAAAAAGAATATTCATTATTAACCAAACTGGAAATAAAAAATTAAATTTCTTTTAATGAAAGGTACATAACGATAATCTTTTATAATCAAAAATATATTTCTCAAACTAAAGGCAATAATCTCCCACTACAATCATTGGTACCTTTGTAGTATCATACATATGAAAATCAATCTCATCATCACTTAGTTCTTTGTTTTTTGGAACCACTATAAAGAATTATAAACTTGATTAGTAGCTCTCATATCTATACACCATGTATTATTATAGATACTACCATTAAACATATCTCAACTACTAGTAAATGATATTTAACTTGATTGTTCACCTCTTTGAGATAAATTGGATATTACTTTTTATAGTGTCCTGATTGCTTGCAATGAAAATATTTACATTTTGGTTTCTTCACTCTCACTCGTGACTTGGGTTTTGACTATGAAACATGAACATGTTTTAAAAATTTATTTTTCTTCTTACTTACTTTTCTATTTAGAAGAAGTCTTCTCAGCAACAAAAACTTGAGATGGTTTCCCAATAAGCCATTAAACTAATATCAATTCTCAAAGTAATTGTGCTAATGTCTAACCAATTTTATGTATCTTATAGTTTAAAAAATTTTTTTTATATGAATCTAGTAGTGATTGGATAATTATATCAATCTAAGAATCCATATCAATCTTAGCTCCAAGGATCTCTTGGTCATTCAAAAGACCAAGTATCCTCACAACATGATTCCTCATGGTTTTCTATCAAATAGAAAGAGTATGGTTCACAAATATTTTTTTGAGTATCATAAGCAGTAATAATGGATTGATAATGATGTTGGAGTGTATTTGACACCAAAGCTAGAATATATTACTTTGACATCTAATTAGTTGTTACCAATTCTTTATAAGGCATGACTTCTTATCTGATTGCTCATTCATGAGGCTTATCCAAGCAAAGATCTATAAATACAAACTTATAGTTCTCAGTAGCCAGAATAATATTAAGACTTATATACAATCCATGCAACCAGTGTCATCGAGTTTGTTTTCTTTGAGAATAGTGGCGAATGGGTTGAAAGTCAATTTTATTATTATAAAACTTTAAAATTTACAATGAGCCAATTAGCTTTGAATTCTATTTTGAGTGTTGGTTTTCTCTTCTAATTTTCGAATGAATTTGTCATCAGTCTAATACATAGTGAATAACATGCCTTAATTGAAGAATATATATTATTCATTATTTATTTAGACAAATTCATTCCTATTAATCTTGTTGTCTAGACAATAGGTCATACCAAATAATACTAAATATCTAACTTTCTTATGGTCCTGTAAATAATAGCAATGACTCAGATAGAAAGGATGCTATTATTTTTAGCTAAGTATACACCATCAAATAATTCCAAATTGACTATTCTTAAATGAATTCTTCGTGTATAAAAATAATTCATTTTAACAATCTACAAATTATCTCATAGTACCAACATGGCACGCTCCATTTGACACTTCAAATTTATGTGATGGCTAGACCATCACATACACACATTCCATAATTATGTGATGACTATATAGTCACATAATTACTAGGTTCAATAGCCCAATTATTTGGGTTTTAAAATTTATTAGCCAATGCCTTTTTTTTAAGGGCTTGGGGTTAGCACCCTCAAAATTTAAATGAAAAACAACTTTATAAAACAAGAAATAATATAGAAATAATTCTACTATGATCTTATCCATTCACCACCACAAACTCAACCATGGCAACAGCTTGCTACCATAAGCTTCACCATTGCATGGTTTACCACCATAAGCTCCATCACGACATGGTTCATCACCACAAGCTCAACCACGATACAATTTGTCACTACAAGCTCCATCATGGCATGACTCAACACCAAAATTCCACCATGGTATAGTTTGCCACCATGAGCTCCACCATGATGTGATTTGCCACTACAAGCTCTATCAAAGCATGGCTCGCCATTGTAAGCTCCACCAAGCCACTTCTTCTCAATTATTCATGAAGTTTTAGAAGACTTAGCTTATTCTTAACTAATAAAAATTAATTACACCTAGGGTGATTACATAACCACACAAATAAAATACAAAATTATATTCCAAAATAAATAAGCACTACCATAACTATATTCGCATCCAAATGCACATTCAAACACATCCAAATGTACATTTAAACACATACAAATTCACATTTAAATAACCTAAATAGTTGGACAATAAATTTTGATTAACAAAGATTAGAATCTCTCTATTTTTTTAACACACAACTTTATTAAAACAACACACAATTTACAAAAGACAAAAGATGGCCAATTTAGGCTAACCCACCAAGTAGTAATAATAAAAAGAAATCTAAAAGAGAAATAAAAAGCTAAAAGTCAACTACATGGTAAGTTCTACTTCTTCTCTGATATGCTCTTTCTTTTTAGATCTACCTCGTTGTTTCTTAGCTAGTTCCATTGTGCATATCATCCTTTTATTCCCTTCTCCTTTTCTATACCTGCGCATCAGAAGAGGCATTAACACCACAAATAAAATACTTGCCTTACCTATTGTATCATTGTACTTGACCCTAGATCCTATCTATCTCTCCTTCCTAATCTTCTCCTAATTGAATGTTATAGCTCTTAGCCTTGGCCCCTCAATTCTCCCATCCTTCTACTATTTTTAAAATTTTTGGCTTACGAGCCGATGCTATGTTTTCGATTAGAGAATCTATTCGGAATATGATTTTTTCTAGTGAATTTTTTTTATCTCTAAATCTAATATTATTTTTCTTTCTTTCCATATTCCCCACATTATCAGCAATGAAATATATCTTTTAATCCATAGAATTTCTACTATGCTTTTCATATTCGTCGATGTGTCTAGTTTGAGTGTTTGTTTAATCATATAGTTTAGGGTATTCATATTGGGAAAATATTCTCACCATATCTTTTGGGAATTTTCGAAGTGTAACATTAAATGAATATCTAGCTTTTCATTTGGGCAATTAATACATTTGGAAATAAAGTTAAAGCCTTTTTGCTTTATTATATCCTCCATCGGAATGAAATTGTTTACTAATCGCCAACCAAAAAAAAGAGATTTTTTGTGGAATATGTTTATGCCATATTCTAATGTGATTTGTAGTTATTTTGTCCTTAGTATGAAAAACTTCTCAGGTGGACTTAAAAGTAAATACACCTTTATTTGGTAACCATAATGGTTTTTCCAGCGGTTATCTTCTTACTTTAATAATTCATTCTACTATGTTAGGAGGAATTATCTTGTTTAGATTGTCAATATCCCATTGTTCCCTTTATAAAATTCTTTCACAAGAGTATCTGAAGGGCTTGTAAGTGTGGTCATGCTTACCTTTTCTAACTCCGGCCACTTACCATGCCAAAAGGTTATCTCTCCATTTACCAATTTCTAAGCTATATACTCATCTGTTTAAGCACTTTCCTTTTTTATTCATTTCCACTTCGGAGTGTCTATATATCTCTTATCCATTTTGATGAACCTCAGACCATAATATCTATCCCTCAAAAATCTATTGAGGAGAGGCTGCTTAGTGCGAAATTCTCACCATAATTTTATGCCCATCACTCTCGATATATCTCATATGTTTCTAAATCCTAATTTACCCTCTTCTCTCGACTTACACAAATTTATCTATTTTGTCTATCTCAAATATTTTAGGTCTTTCCCAAGACCCCATAAGTATTTGGACGTATATATTTTCATATTCTTAATAATCATAAGAGGTAGTTTAACTGCCTAGATAAGATATAATGAAATTGAGGAAAATACATGTTTAATTATGATGATCTTTCCTTTCTTAGATAATAATTTATTTGACTATTCTTTGATTTTATTTTGGAATATAGTAAGAATATTATCAAAATATTTGCTCTTATTTTTTCCTTTGAATAGAGAACAATCAAAATATGTGATGGAGAAATATCCATTTTTTATTCCAAGTAAAATGTTCAGCTCCATAATCCTATTGGGTTTAGTTTTTACTTTATCCACTTTTTAGGAAATGGATTGCCTAACTTGAAATTTTTTCATACTTTTGGAGTACTTTTTTAACCTTTCTAATGGAGCTACTCAGCACATTGCTAAATATCATAGTATTGTCTGCATATGCTAAGTGGCTTATGGTCACATGACTTCTAGACAAATATATCACTCATAGGTTATTTTTATAAAGTCCATTCAAATTTCTAGAGAGATGTACCCACATTAAAATGAAAAGGGCTAGTGACAAGGGGTCTCCTTGTCAAAGTCCCCGAGTGGATTGGAAGAAATCAACCGCTTCACTATTTATCATTACTAAGAACCAATTAAGTAAAATGTATTAGTCTATCATACATTCATACTCTTACACTGAGCGGGGAATCCAAATTTAGTCAACATCTTTCCTAAATAAGACCAATCAACAATATTCCATATCATAGGCTTTTTTCATATCCAATTTAATAATCAAGTTTCCACCTCTAATGTCTTTCAAGATGAGATGAGTCATTTCTTGTTCCAGTAGTATATTATTGACTCGGAGCATTGTTTTAACTCGGAAAGTCAATATTTTAGAAATGACTTTATAATGCACATTACATAGACTTACCAGTCTATAATTCTTCCATGTCACTGGCTTATCCTTTTTGGGATAAAGTGATATCATAGTTTTGTAGAATAAATTTGGGAAATCTTTACTATTGAAGAAACTCATGCAACCTTCCCAAATATCTCTCTTCACTCTTATCTTAACAAGTCTTATCGAAGAAAAAAGAGAATCCATCTATGCCTGTCATGTTATCTAATTTAATGGAAAATACTGGTTTCATTAACTTCTTATAATGTTGGAACTCTACTTAGCTCTTGTCCTTCCTTGTTCGAGATCCCATAGGGGATACACTCTAAATTATATTTTACCACCTCATCTTTTATTAGGAGTTTCTGATAGAATGCTACACCTGAAATTCTGATCTCCTCTTCATTGGTTAATAAGTTATCGTCCTCATTCCTTAACTAATATATATGAGGTTTAGGGTTTGTTTGATAAAACTGAAAAAATTAAGTGCTAAAAAATAAGTGATAAAAAATTAAGGCAAAATTTTATAAGTATTGAATTTGTATTGAAAAACTATTTGATAAATTACTGTTAATTGAAAGTTGAATATAAATATATTATTTGATAACTGTAAATGCTGAATGCTAAAAATGATGTATTTTACATAATTACTCTTATTATCATTGTATTACATATTATTAAACATAAATAGAATTTCTAATAATTTTTTTTCAGTATAATTATTAATATTAAAAAAAATAAAATCCCTAAAAACATATCCATAAATAAATTATAAATCCAAAAAAAATGTTTAATAAATAACTAATAAAATCTAAACTTTTTAAAACTATCCAAAATTTTAATATAAAAATAAAAATTAATGAATAACTAGTTAATTTACTATTTCCTCTCTTAAATTAATCATGAAAGAAAGTTAGGGTTAGGGTTTGTGGTGGTGGAGAAAAGTGGAGGAGAAGACAGATTCACAACCTGAACTGTAGATGAATGAAAAAATGAAAAAGAAATAAAAAAATAGACATAATGGTAATTTTGTTTAAAAAAATTTTTGTTGAAAATTTTCAGCCTTCAACATTAAGTAGGTCTCTACCTACTTAAAATTTTCAATGAATTTTTACTTAAAATTTTAAATTTTTAGCTCCTGACATTTTTTTATCAAACGCACTTAAAATTTCAAACCATTGAAAATTTTAATTTTCAATGATTTGAAGATTTTGGTGTCACATGATACACATGAGGGGCCTTATAAATGCTACATCTATTTCTTAGTGTCACAGTCATATAATGATCAAAAAAGACCAATATTAATGCCATAGCTATTACCTAGTGTTATGGCTATATTATGATATGAGAGATCATTCATAATGACACAATATTTTTCATGCTATGGCTATTCCTAGAGTTGTAACCCTTTATAAAAAACCAAAAAGATAAACACATAAAGTTGTAGCTACTTCATACTAACACAACTTTGTGTTATATAGATATTATGCCCAAATCATGATTATTACTCAGTACCATAAATTTGTGTTAGAAAAAGATTATGATACATTTTAGAGTTCTGACCATTTTTTGAAGTCATGATATCAAGCTAAAGAGATGAAGGCCAAAGTTGTGAATTTTCTAATATAAGTCATGACTTCTTATTTAAAGTAATGTAAAATAACTTGAGTATAAAAGAGAAAGAGAGAGAAATTACAAAGGATCTCTCTCCATTTCTTTTTCTTCCTCTATGGAATAAGCATAGCCACAATGTTGCTACCAAACCCTATGGAAAACTTTAACACTACCTAGGGGCTCCATAAGTAAGCAAGGGATGCAAGACTTAATGATAATCACTAGAGTTTGGGGGCACAACTCTTAAATTCTTTTTTTATAAAGTAGATTTAAGAATTTTATCAATATAGCAATTGTCCATGGTTTGTGTAGCTCAGTTTATGTGATATGACACTTATTTACATTAATGAATATGTTTGAACTAGGGCCTTAGTTATTAGTAGGTTTATCTAAGATTATCATGGTTGATAGTGATAAGTAAACAATGAGGCTCACTTATGCATATAATTTGATGGAATTGATAGCCCTTTTGACTATGATGTGTGAGATAAACCTATAGGTTAAAACTTAAAATTTGGGTATGCTAATCATTGTGAGTATGATGCTTATGAAGCTAAAACTACAATCACTTTTACATGTCAATCCATTGTACATGTCTTAGAAGAATTAGTTATTGAATAAGATGGATATTATATAGAATGTTCTACTAAGGATTTGAACATTAGTGTGATAAATCACATCATTATCAAGGTAGATAGTGACAAGTAATTTTAGAGACATGCACGAGTATGTTGTGATTCATAAGATGATGCAATCCTTATGAGTTACTTTCACTAGTATGATTCACACCGGTGAAACTTGAGAGAAGTATGTCTTAATTATGTGAGTATGATACTTACAAAGCCAAAAGTATAAATGCTTACAAACTATATCAATTCTTAGTTTTTATGACTTCTAAGCTCATAGAATAAAAGTGTGCATACAAAATATCTATCAATAAAAGTTGATTAGATACCTAAAAGGTATGAGATTTAAAAAAACTCTCAAGTAAAGATAATTTGTTGTTTTGATAGTGATGTATTGAGGGATAACTATGAGTGAACCACTATTGAGATGGACACAATGAAGATAATTATCAAGTATATTATTAGAGAAAAAAGTCATTATACTGAGGGTAGTTGACAAGATAACCACCTTATATGTTAATTTTTTCTCATGCCTCTCTTCAATGGTTTTAGACTTCTCAAAAATTTTTTATATACCTGAGCATCTAGTGTGGGTTTCTTTAATTGGAAGTCATGACACTAAATAAAAGTCATGACTTTAGTCTTTCAGTTCTATAACACAAAGTCTTGGTATTGAATATTATTCATGAATCTGATCTCTTTCCTCTACTTGATGGATGTGATACTAAAAAAAGTCATGACAACCTCATTAGTCTCTATAACATAATGCCATTGCATTACAATGTGGATGTGGCTTATGCATATTTCTTATAAAACCAAAGTTGTGAAACTAAAGAATGGTAACAACTTTGCATTCCTGATTGAGCCAAGAGTTGTGATGCCAATATTGGCCATGACTTGAATTTGATTTTTTGTAATGTTTTATAGCCAAAGTCACAATGAGAAATCAATTTTGTGGCATTGGCTTAAGTATTTTGTAGCTTGGTAAAGGAAAAATTGCAACATATCAAGCCTATTGTGTCTTTTAGCTCTATAGGGGATACTTGGTTGCAACGACCTGAAAATAATATTATAGCGATGAAATTGTCTCAAGCAAGTTTGGTTGTGACTCTAGATAAACTTTGTAGCCAAAAGAATGTATTGCATAGTAAATGAATCATATCAATAAGGTGGTAGAGTCATGGAATATGAAAATTTCTATGAATATGTGGTTAGAGTTTCAGAAAAGAATGAATCCCAAAACAAATCCATACGTGCTCAAAAGTGTAATTAGGTCATAGAATATCAATTATGACTTGTGTGACATTTAGGTTCCTTCTAGTCATCAACTCCACCAAATCACATATTTCATACTGAAAACTCCAAATTTCAAGAATTTATAAAAAAATTTCCAAAACAAAAAATTTATGAAATTATTACAAATAAACCCCTTTCCAAGAAAATATATCATGAAGATCATATTAAATGGTTAGTCTTATTCAGTATTTGGCATACTAAATAGATACCAAATGTTTGATATGTTCCGATATCAATTGTTAGTTCCCAATATACTAGGGATCCACATTAAAATTATACTTGGCTCTGATACTAAAATATTAGAACATTGGATTGAATATCCCATCAATGTGTAATAGTAACTTTGATATAAAGGAGGAATAGGTAATTTATGGAGTAACCTTCCTCTGATATCAAATTAGGAATCAATGAAATGGTTATCCAATATTGGTTTAGGATTTTGAGAAGTGGAAAAATCAATCTTAAAAGAAAAGGCATACCCTTGCATAAGAGAGATAAGAAGAACAACACACTTAATATAATAGAAAACTTTTCACCTTATTCATGATTTCCAATATACTATTTACATTATTTTAGTTTTGCACACTCTACGCACTTTTTTCCACTTTCCTATGTTGTGGCTGCACTCAACATGTCATGATTTTATTCATGCCTCAACCCTAGAGAATCGATAATAACTTGACTACACAAGCCAGAGTCACGACACTATAACACATGTTATAGCTTATTTTTAGTCGTGACTACATGATACAGGTTACGAATCCAAAGCATAGTCTTTTATTGCAACACCACATAACAAGTTCTAACTCTTTAGTATATATTCCAACTTTAGTCTAGTCACATCACCACATAACAAGGTGTGATGGATTAGCACATGTTCCAGATTTAGTCTAATCATGGTACCATAGAATAAAGCATAAATCCTTAGCACATGTTCCAACTTTAGCCCAGTCACAACAACATAAAATATGGTTGTAACTCTTTAGTATATATTCCAACTTTTGTCCAATCATGATACCATAGAATAAAGTTATACTCTTCTCTATGTTTGACACACAAAGTACCAATCTTCTATAATTATTATTTGCCTTTGTTTACAATGTATTTATACTAGAATTGTGATTAATATAAAATATATTTCATGAAATTGTATTTTTGTGGATTTTGATAAAAAGTAGTGAAATTAAATATAAAGTATGTACATAGATAGATTTAGTAGAAAATAAAATTGAAGTATAGAAGAATGAGATGAAGTTATGAGATTTTCACAATTATAATATTATTTATACTAGCACTTACCCATAAGAAGTCACATGGAGCCTTTCTTGATTGCAATTCTATAAATAAGTCACCATAGTTATTATACACTGTGATTTTATCACCAAGTTATTATGTCATTCCATTGTAAAGCATATTATTTATGGCTGTTACAATATTTTGGAGTCACAACTATATTTGCTTTAAATGAATTTTTAGCTGTGACATTATTTCTATGTCATGATAACCAATATTTGAATAATATGTGAAATCATGACATTTTTTTAAACTATGACATATTCATTACAAAGCTAAAAATTACATATAATAAAATGATTTCATGCTACAACATTCTTTTGATATCATGACATCATACTTGAGTAAGAAATTTCTAGTCATGGAATCTTTCAATGCCACAACATCATCCTCTCACATACAAAATAATGTCATGACATTATTTATGACATTCCATGATGTGACAAATATAGAAGTGATTCAATGCTATTCTCTGGTGAAACTTTGACCCATTCTTGTAACATTGAATTCATTAAAATACCATAGTTAATGATGAAACATTTAATATAATGAATTTCCAAATATAGAGAATCAAAGAAAAATATTTTTAAGGAATTAATTCAGAGAGAAACTATGCACAACTACCATTCCTGATTATAACACATGTTATAGCTTATGCTGAGTTGTGATTATAGAATACAAGTCGTGAGTCCAAAGCATAGTCTTCAATCGCAACACCATAGAACAAGTTATAACTTCTTAGTACACATTATAATTTTATTCTAGTTGTGGCACTACAAAATATAGAATAACCCCTCAGCAAATATTCTAATTTTAGTCTAATCACATCACCATAGAACAAGGTGTGATGCATTAGCATATGTTCTAGCTTTAGTCTAGTCACGGTAACATAGAATAGGGCATGAATCCTTAACACATGTTTTAGCTTTAGTCTAGTTACAAAACCATAGAATAGGGTTGTAACTCCTTGATATATATTCTAACTTTAGTCCAATCATAGTACCATAGACCAAATTCATGGCTCTGCTTAATGTTTGATACTCTAAGTACCAATTTTCTTTTATTATTTTTTATCTTCTTTGCTATGTATTTATACTAGAAATGTTCTTAATAGATAAGCATTTCATGTAATTATGTTTTTATGTGTTTTGATAACAATTAGTGAAATCATATATAAATTAGATGAAAAAGATAGACTTAATGGAATACAAAATTGAAGTGCAAATGAATGAAATGAAGTTGTGAGATAATCACAACATTATTTATACTAGTCATGCCTATCAAGAAGTCATGTCAAGCCTTTTTTGATTGTGACTCTATAAATAAGTCACCATAGTTATTACACATTATGACTTCACAACCAAGTTATCACAGCATTCTATTGTATAACATATACTTTATGGCCGTGACAATATTTTGGAGTCACAACCATATTTTCTCAAAATACATATTTAACTATGACATTATTTCTATGTCGTGGTATCCAATACTTGAATAATATGTGAAATCATAGCATATTTTTAGTGACACAAAATAATTATTATAGAACCAAAAATCATATATCACAAGGTGATTTCATTCCACAACATTCTTTTGATATAATGTGTCGTACTCGAACAAGAAATTTTTAATCATGGCATCTTTCAGTATCACATCATCCTCACACATACATAATAATGTAATGAAATTATTCATGACATTCCAAGATGTGACAATACAGGAATGATTCAATATCATTCTTTTGTGCAACTTTGATGCATTCTTGTAATAATGAATAAATTAAAATGCTATAGTTAACAATAAGACCCAAGGATATAAAAAGCTATATTTATTGAGTTTCAAAATATAGAGAATCAACGAGAGAGATATCTTTGAGAAATTTTAGAGAGAAGCTAAGGCACAATTAGAGGTGTCAAATAGGCAGGGTTGGGTTGGTTCTACCTGGGTTTTTCGAGCCCAACCAGGTTGGCATGTAGTGTAGGCACGACATGCTATAGTATCGAGCCGTGCCTGGCACGACACGGTTCGGCCCAGCTCGGCTTGGTTCGGGTCAGGCCAAATCCTAATTTTAAAAAAGATTAGGGTTTCAGTGGCACATACCATGCTGCTGCACCCCCATCGCCCTTTCGGGGCTCGCCGAGCCTCGCCTGTCGGGCGTCGGCTCATCGGGATGTCGTTCCCTCTTTGTGACCACACTCGGAGTGTGGTCACCTATGCCATGCCAACATGCTAGGCATCCATGTCGTGCCTGTCATAGCACGCATGGCCGAAATCCCTCAGCCCGGCACGACACTATTAGTGCCGAGGGTGCGCCCGGCATGGGCCTAGGCACGTTATTGCAACATGTCGTGCCGGGCCAGACACGGCTAAAACATGTTGGGCTTCAGGCCGGGATCGGGCTGCCCGACTTTTTTGATACCTATACCACAACTACCACTCATGATTAGGAAGCAATCTTAGACCAAACATATAACTAAACAAATTGGTAACCATATTAGAAACCTAGATTAAAATGCTGACAAATCTTGGGTGATACCAAATTTGGAAAGATGATTATCACGTCTCCTTGCTCAAATTCCTTTCCAAGGTATAGATAGTTAGGAAACAAGGATTGGCTTATGTAATTGTTTATTGATATAGTTTGTAATAAATAATTATGGTTATGTTATGTAATGGATATGGATGTTTCTTAAAACATTACTTTAGGATTTCACTATCTGGTGGATTGTTGTGTTTTTGTGAGAGTGCAAAAAGTTGTTGTTGATTGATATGATATCAAAATATTATTAGAGAATTATATCCTATCCAATATAATCTTGCAAGTATATGGATTATATAATTAGCAATTTGGATGTAAGTCCAAAAATTGATTGCATAGGGATTGTGTTGCCAGTTCGAGAAATCAATAGAGAACTAGCTGATGTTCGAGTTAAGTAATAGACATGAGTTTTCATAAAGATACTTAAACTTTAAGGTTGGTTCACTTCCAAGTGTGTGATGCTATTTCTTTAATATTTGATCAATGTTGTATTTGATTGTCATTTGAAGGTTAGATTAGTATGAAAATTCTTCACTACCTTTTTTTTTATAAGTAAATATTTCAATATGAAAAAAAACTTTCTGTACAAGCTAGGGTAGCATCAAAAATTACATTCTTTGCTAAAAATAATATAAATTTATGTTTTTAATTTCTTAACTAAAAAGCTTGCATCTCGGGCCTTTTAATCAAAGCATTTCCTATTTATTTTCCTCCAATTATAGTAGATAGCTACTACGAGGACTGCTTTCCAAATGTTATTTCTTGGCATATCAGCTACATATAATTCCTTTATGTCTTTAAAACTTTAAGATAAAGAATCCATATCTTTTTTAATTCCTGTCCAACTATTCAAATCATTCTAGATGCTTTTTGAATACTCACACCTGAAGCAAATATGGTCTGTAGATTCTGCATGTGTGTAGAATTCATAGTTTATGCTTTTGGGTGTTGAAAAAAGTTGATATTTTGTTATGAGTTTTTCACATTTTATAATCCATAAATAAATAACATGTTTGGGCACATGATTTTTTTATCCAAATAACCTCGTCCAAGGCTTCTTTTTATTGGAGCTAGCTCCAATGATATAATTGTATGCATCAGAAATAATTCTTTTATTTTCTCCCAATTTGTCAATAATTTCTATTGTTGATTGCTTAGATCCAACTTTTTTAATCAAGATATCCCAAACTAAGATATGGGACTTCTAGAATGGGGAATCCTTTTTGTGTATTCAGTATTTCCATATGCTTTGAGAATTAAGATAGAAGTGATGAACCCACTTAATCCAAAGTGTGTCTCTTTTCCTATTTATTCTCCAAAGTGTCTTAATGAAGAATTCTTTATCCCATAGGAAGATATTAAGAATGAAAAGGCCTCCCTAAGCAGTAGGCTTGCATACTTTCACCTATGCAGCTTTGGGTCTATATCTTTTCATTTTAGGCCCATTCCATAAGAATCTTATACATGCCTTTCTATTGCATTTATGATGGCATTGGGAAAGAGGAATACTAAGAACCCATATTCTTCTATACCCTAGATCACCATACACAATAATTCTAACCTTCAAGCTAGAATTTTACCAACCCATTAGTGTATGGCTGAGGTAATTTTAGCAAATAGTATGGAGAATTGTGATGTAATCAGGTGGCTTGTAGAAAGGGGAACTCCTAGGAAGACAAAAGGAAGAGTGCCTTCTTTGAAACCATGAATTTAAGTGTATCAAATCTTTGGCATCTTTGCTTACTCCTCCAAAAAGATATTAAATTTGAATGAGTTTATGTTAAGTCCAAATACTTTTGTAAATTTTTTTAAAATACTGAGAATAATTCTAATAGATGGAGCATCACCTCTTGAGAAGATAATTAAATCATTTGTGTACATTAGACGACATATTTTCAAAGATGCAAATCCCAGGTAGAATGAGAAGCATTCTAAACCCAGTGCATTGGTTAGCTGCTTCGTTAGGTATTCCATGCATATGGCGAAGAGATAGAGGGAAATCGGATCCCCTTGTCTTAGGTTTTTATTGCCTTTGAAAACCCCATGTAATTTCCTATTAATAGCTACTGAGAAGTATATTGAGCTGATGCATTCATAGATAATATCTATGAATCAATTAATAAAATGAGACTGATTAGGACTTCCTTCAAGAATTTCCAATCAACCGTGTCAAAAGTCTTCTGGATATCAATTTTAAGGAAACATCTCAGAGAAATTCTTCTCCTTGCACATTTCCTTATTAATCCTTGTGCTAATAGGAAATTGTCCGATATTAGTCTACCATTTACGTATTCCCCTGGTTCAAGATTAATAACACTTCCTAGTACCAATTTGATACGAGAGGCAATAAGTTTAGCAATTATCTTGTAGATAACATTGCAATATGATATTGGCCTATAATCATTTACACAAGACGCATGTGAAGATTTGGGGTTCAAGACTATATAGGCATGATTAATCTACCTTAGCATTCTTCCAGAGTGGAAGGGTGGAAGAAGATCTTTATGCTTTAATCACATCACTCCCAATATAATTCTAGGATGCTTTATAGAATTCAGTAGTGTAGCCATCGGGCCGATGAGATTTGCAATCTTCCATACTGAAAAAAACATTTTTGATTTCCTCTAAAGTGAAGGATAGAGAAAGTAAGCCATAGACACTTTCTTGCAGCATCTTTCCATTTGTTATAACATGCGTATCAATTTCTTTCCTAGCCTTCAACATTCCCATTAGGTTCTTATAATGAGTAACAAAAGCCTTCGCAATATCTTTCCTAGATGTGGTATAACTCCCATATTCCTTGACTACTATCACTATTTTTCTTTTAAGCTGTTTAGAGTTTGTAAGTACATGGAAGAACTTGATACACCTATCACTTTGTTTGAGATATCTGATATTGGCTTTTTGCCTAAGAAAGGATAGCCCTGCCTCCGCAAGTTTTCTTAACTCCACCTTAAGTCTAATTTTTTCTCGCAAAGAGATTGAGTGGGAGACAGTAAGATCTTCTTTTGTAGAGTGTGTGTAGAGTGTTTCTAGATAGAGAGACCCTAGCACTAATGTGTCCGAAGTGAATCATTTAGTTTTCCTAAGGGGTATTTTAACATCTTAAGCTTCTTTGTGAGTTGATACATTGTTGACCCCTGAATATTTTTCTTCCATAGTCTAAGTAGTGATGGGGTGAACTCTTGGTGGTGGATTCGCATATTACATAATTTAAAAGGAATTTTCTTTTCCTTTTCTCCCATCTCTATAGTCTTTAACATTAAATAGTGGGTTGAGTATATCCTTAGAGCTAAGAATCTTGCATGAGAATCAAGTTGCAAGTTAGCCCATTCATTATTTACCATTATTCTATCCAGCTTGCAAAAAAGCTCTACCATATGTCCAGGTAAAAAAATTACCTGAGGATGGAAGATCTTCAAAGCTAAGAGTAGTAATGTATCTAATAATATCTTGACATTCATAATTTGTTACAATTCTACTCCCTACCTTGTCCGGCCCCAAAAGAGAGGAGTCAAAATCTCTAATAATGGCCCAAGGGGAGGAATCATTTTTTCCTTCTTTAGATTATTCCAGAGATGTCTTCTACTGATAATAGAGTGTAGGGCATATATCACAGAGAGTCTAAATGTTATCTTTCTCTCCTTGTCCCATATTTGAAGGTATACATGTTGAGGATTACAATTGATAAGGTGAATGTCTACAGATAGAACAACCTAAGGACTTCTTTTTGTTTGATAGGGCAGTTAAAGCCCCTAATATCACAACATACAATCTTCATGATGCACTAAACTGGGATACCTCTACATCATGCTCTTCTCTCCTCTCGAATTCATATTTCATTTCCAACATAACATTCTTCAAAGCATACAACAACTAGAGTGCCCATTTATATGCCCGTGTATTTTTACATGTGTTTTCATTTTCTTTTCCCACACTCGTTTTGCTCTGAGGAGCCTCATACATGAGCTTTACATATTTTACATAGTTTTCCGCAAAAAATCATATTTTGTACACAATAGTGCTCATTTTAGTGCCCGCAGTATTTTACATGTGTTTCCTTTGATTTTCCCAATCTTTTATACTGTTGTATATAATTTGTTTTGATTATCTATTTTGTATAACCAAAATATTTCATTTTTAATATTTTCATGTAAGTCCCACTGTCCGGTCAGCGAGCCAAAGAATTTTTGGAGCAAAGCCTGGTCCATCCGAGTGATCCGGCCTGTTCTGGTTAATAAAACCAAAAAATTGTATTAATATACTTTGTTTTTATTTCATATTTTTGGGCTAATATTTTTTGGTGTGTGGAACTGTTCATCTCTGTTGTTTTTTTCTCTCTGCGTGATGTTCATCACGACTATTTTCTGCATATAAACTATAAGACATTCTGGACTTCTATTTTGGTTATAATTTATAAACGCACAAGTATTTATCTGGTGGATGTAGCTAGTCATGTTGAACAACTAGTGAACCATGTTATTTCGTGCATTTCTATTGTGGTTTCTATTTTGTTTTTGATTATGTCGTACTTGGATTGTGGTTGTGGATATATAATTTGTTGTTCTTTGTTGTTCTTCTCTTCTGAATCACAAATATAGAAGCGAAATTACCCAACAATTAGTATTAGAGCGGGTTTTAAAATTTTTTTGAGCAATTGCACAATCAGATTCTGTGATTTTTTCTGTAAAATGATATTCTGTTAAAATGGTTGGAACCCTAACCATCACGATCGAGAATTTTAATGATAGAAATGGGTTTAGTATGTGGCAGATTAAAATATGAGTGCATTTGAAGAATTTTGATATATAGAGTCCTCTTGTTCAATGCTTCAGTCCTCATATTGCTACTGCTCTTGGAATAATAGAGCCTGAGGCGTGGAGATGTGAAGAAAAAGCCTACTCCACCATTCTGTTAAGCTTGTCTAATTAAGTCATTGCTGAGGTAGTAGATGAAGAATCTGCTGCAAGATTGTGGCTCAAGCTTGAGTCACTGCATATGACTAAATCACTAACAAACGAGCTTCTTTTAAAGAGGAGGCTGTTTACACTACGGATGCAAGAGAGAACTTCTTTGAAGAAGCATCTGGATGATTTAAACAACATCCTCATTGACCTTATATGTGTAGATGCTAAGGTGGAAGATGAGGATACTGCACTTCTGCAATTAGTCACTCTTCTTGCTTCCTATGAGAATTTTGTTGAATCTCTAATAGTGGGGAAAGAAAAGATCACTTAGAAGATGTTAGACATACCCTACACTCCAGAGAGATGAGACAGAAGGCTGCTATTGAAAGAACAGAGCATCACTCGGCTAGATTGGTGGCGCCAAAAATTCGGCCACAATATATTCCATTCAAGAAAAAGGGGAACAAGCACTAGAAGATGTCAAAAGTGGGTGACACTTGTCGCTACTGCAAACAGAATGGGCATTGGAAAACTGAATGCCCATAGAAGAAAGCAAGGCTGGAATAGCAGGGTCAGTCTAATCCTACACATGCTGTTGTTGTGTCCTTTGATGACTTGAATGATAGAGAAGACCTTGTGCTAGTAACCTCCACAATAATAGCAAGATCAGACTCTTGGATCTTGGATACTTGGGCTTCCATCCATATAAGCATCCACTTGGAGTGGTTCATCAAATTTGACATGAAGAAAGCTGGCAATACTATGGTGGGGAATAGTCAACCGTGTAAGGTGGTTGGAATTAGCATAGTGAGACTGAGAACATATGATGACCGAATAGTCTCACTTTCCAATGTGAGGTATGTTTTTGAAATGACAATAGATCTCATTTCTCTTGGTGTTCTGGATGATCAGGGATGCACATTTTGTGGTGGTGATGGAAGACTGAATGTTCACCAAGGAGATGATGTCATACTGAAGGGGTAGAAGAGTGAAATGCTATACACACTGATAGGTTCCACATTGACAGGGGCTATTATTGTCACATCTGGAGAGCCATCATCTGAAAATGAAGTCGACCTTACCAAACTGTGGCACATGCGGCTCTCACATATGGGAGAGAAATGTATAAAAATTCTCTCTGATCTTAATCTTCTTATTGGTCATAGAGTCAGTAAATTAAATTTCTATTATCATATGTGTGAATGTATTTCATGGCTTATCTGTTATCACCCCCTACTCCAATCGCATATGAATTAACCAATAGCCAAAACCCTAGTCTTGGTTCTATTTAACTATGAAACCATCTATATTCAAATAAATTCATAACAAAAGATCAAATTAAAGTATTAAAATAAGCATTCATTTAATATAGATATATCTAAGCATCCCAAGATTCTTCTTTTAGCTTAAAATTAAGGAGAATAACATACAATACAAGTGGAAATTTATTTCGAACAAATCCAAGTGCCCAATTTCAACCCTAGTAAGAATCTAGGTTTCAAAGCCTAAATCTCTTATAACATTCTCAATGTCACTTAGATTTAGCCCTAGGCGAGGGTTGGAATGTGTGCACACATTTTAGGATTTATGCTTGTACACCGCATCATCATTGCTACTCATAGATCACCTTGAAAATAAAGTTTTGAACCTCTTTGGGTCAACTTACTCATGCCTCTCGTGGATATTTTGTGGATTCCTAGGGTTTTCTTTATGTACCCACAAGTCTGGCATGTTTTTTAATAAGAAATCATGGTGTTTAATGAAAGTCATGGCTCTAGCTTTTCAATTTTGTAAATCAAAGTTGTGACACTAGAATGAGTTTGAACCTAGTCTCTTTCCTCAGCTTGATGGTTGTAAAATTAAAAAAAATCACAATGGTGCTTTTGGACACTATAATGCAAAGTCATGAAATTGGATATGACCATGGCTTATGTATTTTACTTCTATAACACAAAGTCAAAGTAATAAAAATTTGGTGTGAATTTAGTTTCTCTCTTGAGCCAAGAGTCATGGTGCTTGTGTTGACCACAACTCTAATTTAGCTTTCTATAATATTCTAGAGCCAAAAGGCATGACAATAGATCAGTATCATGGCTTTGACTTTAGTATTCTATATTTGATAAAAGAAAAGTCATAGCATTTAAAAGTTATTGTAACTTTTAACACTAATATGGTACTTGACTGCTACGATATAAAATTAATATTGTACCCATGAAGTTGTTACGAGCTAATTCAGCTCTAACTCCAAAAAATTTTTATAGCCAGATAAATTTTTCACAATGAAAGAATTGTGTCAACAAGATAGTAGAGTCATGACATGAAGATTATCATGACTATGTGTGTAGAGTTTCATCCAATAATTGATACCGAAACTAATCTATAAGTACTAAAAGGTGTAATCAAGTCATAGCATATTAAATACTATGATTTGCATGACTTTTTGCTCCCCTTTTGGTAACAAACTCTACCAAATCATATATTTTTATAAAATACTCTTGATTTTACAACTACTCATCAAAATTCTCATAATATCATTTTTTAAATGAAATCATTATAAATAAAACTCTCTTTTAGGTAAACATATAAAAAATATATAAAATAATCAATATTATTTAGTATTTGGTATATTGAATAGTGAAAAGACCATTTAGAGTCATGACACTCTATGATGATATTCTTCATGATCAGGCATATAGAGTCGCTTCTCCTTTGTGTATAATAGACCATCCTTCACCCAAAAATTTCATGTCTTTTGCTCATGAGCTAAGAAAATGAGGCTCTTCACCACTAGATTATGCTATAAATCATCGTTTATGAGGTCTACCTTTTTTTTTCTAGGTCTAACTAGTCATTATTACTAGCTCATCCTAATGACTTAAGGCATTAGCCATGTGATTAGCTATGCATAGCTTTTACTTAAGCATGCAATAAAACTCAATTAGGAAGTCTTTCTACCTTGCATGCTTGGGGTTTAGCTTCTTTTGAGTCTAGAAGTAGCTAGTAACAACATGTTCTCAAAAGAATCTTGCAAAAATTAAAGGTCTATTAATTTCTAGTAGCTAGTTACATGCAAGATCTTGCAACAATGTTTATTTTCTCAAAAGAAAATGAATTTAAAATTCATGTTGAATGTACTAGAACTATAAAATAAAGGTTAATATCTAATTTAGATATTTTTATCACATGTTAATAGAAACAAAAAAAAACATGTTCTCTCTTTTCTCCATATTATTTGCCATACCTTTGTCCTTGTCTAACCAACCATCATGAGGAGAAAACAATCCAAAGGATATGTAGTTAGTTTTTGAATTTTTCCTTTAGAATAAATGAGTTATATACAAGATCAATAGTTATTACCGTCTTATATTAATTTTTACAAAGGATTTGATTTTGCATTGTAAACTCTTCCAAAATTTTGGAATCTATTTCTTGGAATGACAAATATATGTGACAATTGATGATTATTTTTTTTCATAATCATGTGTATTTGATCCAGCTTCCACACTCCTTGATGGGGAACATCTCTTTGTGTGTGTGTGAGCATGTGTGTGTGTTTGTGAGTAAATATGAAGATATGTTCAATTGTCATTGTTGAAAAAAGTATAGTAGACAATGAACACATTCTTTTTATGTCATAGGGCTTTGCTTTTATATTATTTAAGTCTTATAATAATTTAATTTCATCTTAAAAGAAAAAAAGATATTCAAAGTGGTTGTAACACCAATTAGGAGATGTTTAAGATATTCTTTCTCCACTCCTTCATTACTAAGTCATCTCTAGTTGTTTCTTTTTTTAATATAAACATTATAAAACAAATGAATATATTTGGGAAAAAGGGACAAAAATAAAGTGAGGAGTTTCATATGCTATAATAAATTAAAATAAAGTTAACATAGTAAATTTCCAATTGATTATTATTAGGAATAAGAACTTTGTCCAGTCAATAGAGTGGTTATATATATATATATAATTTAAAATTGAACAAGCTTTATTTATTGATTTATATATTTTAAAAAACCTTTTGAGGTACAATTTAAAAATTTATATCTATTTATATTTTAATGGAAACAAAATTTATTGATATTTAGTTATAATCACTTACAATCAATTTATTTTGCAAAAAAAAAAAAAATACTTCCATATTATATTGGGTATGCATATCAATTTTTTTTAGATTACTTATGGTTATAGAATTTTTATTAATGGATTATTAACTCATTTCATGAATTGTAATATTTGTATTTATGTTAGAAGGAAATAACCTTTTGTTCAATATATGATCACTCATTTTTTGTGGTGATCAAGACAAAGTTTATATAGTTCTTTTCTGATAATTTCAAAGATAGTTCTCTTCTAATAATTTCAAAGATAGTTCTCTTACAATAATTTCAAATTTTATTCTCTTCCACTAATATATTGTGTTTCAATGAGAAAATTTTCTATCCTGCTAATGTTTACAATCTAGTGAAAATACTCTTGATTTTATAATTCCATGATATGATGCATTGTTATGTATAAATTACATTTATCTTTTTTTTGTTAGCCATTAAGATCCTTACACGTGTTCATGTTTAGAAAAAGTGGAATAAGGTGTATTTCCTAGGTTTAGTAGTCTTTTTTCAATTGTTGAATATACATTATGGGCATTATTCTACGTTCATCTTCCTAATTGTTGTGATTTTATTATGATACTAAAACTTCATATTTGTGCAATGATCCCAAAAGTTTATTAGGTGATTATCTTTCTTCCAATGAAGTTTAACAAGTATACGAGTCATACAAGTTATAAAGTAGAGTTAAGTATAGATACTAATCCTAAAGGGATTATATAGATTATTTGATTAACCAATAATGAACTAACTACTATTCGAGTTGATTAGATAAATATGAGTTTTCAAGAAGATACTTAGACCTTGAGCTTGGCTTACTTCCTTGTATATAATGCAATTTTCTTAGAATGTAGTTCATTCTAAGATTATATAGGCTTACTTCCTTGTGTATGATGATACATAGAATTTAGGGTTCCACAAGGGGAGGAACCATGGAGAACCAATAAGAAGAAGCATGGAATACAATGGGGAGAACTATGTGGAACCATGGGTAACCCTGGAGGGGAACAAGGAACCATGGGGGGTCATGCAAAGGAATCATTGGGAACCATGAGGAGGAACCATGAGGGGTCATGGGGAACCATGAGGAGGAACCACGAAGGGTCATGGAAAACTATGAGGACTAATAGAGAATCATGAGAAACCATGAAGAACCATGGGGAACCATGGTGAGGATCTATGGGAAATGATGGGTAGGATCCATGAGAAAACCATGAAGAGGAAACATAGGGAACTATGAGGAGAAATTATGGGGAATCATGAGATAACTATGGGATAACCACAGGGACAGAAAGGAACCTTGTGAAAACCACGAGGAATCATTGGTACAATGGGGTGGAACCATGAGAAAGAACCATGGGAAAGAACCATGGGAAATCACGGAGAACCATGGAGAGGAACTATAGGGAATCATGGGAAACTAGCGGGAAGAAACATAGAAAACTATGGGGAACCATGGGAAGAAACTATGGCAAATGCTAGGGAACTGCAGAAAGGAACCATGGAGAACTATAGTGAACCATGGGTAACACAAACCTTAAACAATAATGAAATTTAATTTTAATATTTAATAATGAAATAAAATTAAAATTATAATGTATGATGAATTTTATTCACTTTCATTTATATCATATAACATAGTGGTAGTATTATTAAAATTTGTATATTGTAATTTAAATATCAAAATTAAATTTATATATATAAACAATATAAAAATACTAACCTTTAACATGGATAAATGTTAATGATTTTAACAATATTCACTAAAAATATAAGCCCTTAACATAGATAAATAATAATAATTATAATAATATCCAACAAAACCATGTTAACCATACAAAATTACATAGATTAGAGTTGCACAAAAAAAAATCATTACATAACAATAAAAACAAACTAATTTATCAAATCATAATATTATATATTTAAATATAAATATATAATATATATATATATATATATATATATATATATATATATAATACTCTCATGTGTAACTTTCAAATTACATCAATATATAAATTGAAACACATCAATATATAGATAAATATTGTTGAAAATAGTTATATATTTAAATGCATATAAATGCACATAATATATACATGGATATGTGTGTGTGTGTGTGTGTGTGTTTGTATGCACGCGCATGCACGTGTGCGTATGTTTGTGTGTGTACTAGTGTGTGTGTGTGTAGAATAAGTAAGTGGGATATTTGTATTGATTGTTTTAACTGCACTAAATTTATTTATTTTAGAATTTAATGCATATATTTTTAATTAAAAAAATTTGGAATCTTTTTTTTTTCAAATCCTTGTTTCTTAGTGTACTAAAATATAAATCTAACTTAATTATGTCACCTTTTTATAAAATTAAATTTTTTTTCTTTAATAATATTTAAAATAATGAGTGCTCTCATCAGTAGCTTCAATTATCAAATCAATTATGTGATCTAGCTTGTGTTACTCAACTTCTACAAGTGCTCTTATCAAGTATGTTAACCATATATATATATCATGTCTCAACATTATATATTTTGTACATATGTTTAATTTATATTATGTGTATTTATATTTAATTTAATATTTATGAACAACTTTTTGAATGTTCTCCTTCAGACTGAATGGTCTTTTTTGATTAATATATAAATTAGTGAAGTTGAGAATTTTGTTTGATTTTAATTGTGATGATTTAAATGTATTATTGTGGTAAATCAATTAATGTAACTATAAAAAGTTTCTTTATATTCTAAAATTCTAGGCATTGATCACAAGTTTTAGTAGCATGTAAACAATCTGATTGTAATTGTGATTCTGCATTCACTTATACAGATTTAACAGCATGCAAACTAGCATGAAAATTTTTTACATGACCTTGGAAAATTATAGGGTAGACTTTTTTTCTATAATTGAACACTTAAATTCTTACGAGATGAATTTTTATTAATTATATTATTTTATCCAATTATATGCTATGTGGAGTAATGTAATATTATTTTGTATGATGATGGTCTATTTATAAACTAGTGTTTTGTTGTGATTTTGTTTGGTTATGGATGGATTGATAGTTAAATAGAACTGAGATTATAATTTTAGATATTGATAAATTCGTGCAATATTTGGATTTATAAATAATGATAGCTAGGTCTTGAAACACACTCATGTATGATAATAGAAAAGTAATCCCAACTATATCACATCAAATAAACTCATATACCAAAACTTGATTGATACTAGACATTAAATAAAATATTTTCTTAAGAATTTCACCTTTAGCATGAAATTCATTTATCATATTAGAGCATGGTCATATGTAAGCCTTGTCACAAGCATAAATAATGATGTATAGAAGTTAACATATGGAGTATGCATGTATAATACAATTAAAAGTAGTACAAAAATTTTTATTATCACATCAATTTTCATCATAAAGAAAAAAGAGGTCAAAAAATATAAATGCATATTCAAATCAACCATTAAGAGTAGTTAACAAGTTGTCTAAAAGGTAAAGACTTATTAATGACCTTTGAGCAAACATCTATAAGGGGACTATCATTGGAGAGGACTCAATAGTTAAAGCTACTTGTATGCCTATAGGGAAAGAGGTCATTCTATAAAGAATCTATTATTTGTCCTGAATAGGCACAATCACAATCATGTCATTTATGATTACATCAAACTAAAAAAGATGAACCAACCATAGGATCTAGAATTTATACTATGAATCCTATTTATCTTACCTACTAGCAAAACTATTGAGTACTTTTGATTGATTATACCACATGCAATCTCTCGCTCAACTTGCTTTTAGAACACAACTAATCTAAAAAGTAAGCATTATAATAAACTCCACAATTGATATTGTCTATGTTTGTAGATCTAAAGTTAATACTGACCGATCAAAAATTAGAGACATCATCTATTGATATTGTCTACTAAGGTAAAGTATATTAAAGATAGCAAGGCTTGATCTAACTTTGTTTAGTAAATGAGATTTTGGTGAACATTTTTATAGAAAGAATGATGCAAGATCTGCTAATGAAACTTAAGATGCACTAATAGAACAAATTCGTCAACAAATTATTTATAAGTAGGAAAATTTATTTGTTACACACAGAGGTTTTGCCTCTTATCTAAATTAGTTTTATACAAAGATCTTCTAGCTATTATCTTTTAGCTGTGAGATCAATTATGATGATAAGACTACTACTCTCCTTTGTTTACTACTTGATTAATGGGATATTTTGATTATTTTCATTAGTAGAAGTATAAAAATACTATACAATGAGATACTTGTTTTAGCTTTACTATCTAAGGATACAAAGAGGAAAAGTATAGTAAAATACTTCTAGGATGTATTGTATATGATGGGGAAGACTAATAACCAAAGGATGAATCAGTTTGGAAGCATGTCAATGTCAAGAAGAAGATTAAAGAGAGTTGACGAGCTAAAATTGAAATAATGGAAGTGTTGTAAAGCTGAGCATTTCAAGGGGTACTATCAAAAACTTGAAGGCTTTCCAACTCAAGTCGCGACATCATGCTTTCAAGTCATGATCTATAAGAGAGCTAGCTTGGTAGTTAAAGATCCATCCACTTTTGAAAATTTACATTTTACTAAGGCTTATGTCCCTCATATTCATAAGGACATATGATTCATCGACATAGGAACATCATATTACATGACTCCTCATTAGAGCTTATTCAGTCATTTTGAGCCACTGATGGAGGAAATATGACTATGGGAAATGACTCAATGGTTAAGATAGTTAGCTGTAATAATGTGAAAATGATAATTCATGAAGATACATTTAAGGTGAACATAATAATGTAAAATTCAGTTGTGATGATACATCTTGTGAGATGACATGGTAAGCAAGAGTAATTACTCAAAGAGAAGGTATATATGCTTGTACAAGCTACTAGAAAGCATATTCAAGACTATTGTTTGGTATTTTTTATATAAGAAGAAGGAATCTATGAAAAATAGATTCTAGCAGTGACATGGAGACATAATGTCATGAATGAGTTGAGAGTAATGGCATTGAAACAGGGTCTCATGACTTGGTTTGGTATCGTACATAAAGAGATGGTGTCACAATTAGAAACCATGTTGTAGCATTAGAGTCTTGGGCACATCAATGAGAAGAGCCTAGAAACTATATTTTCTAATAGAATGGTGGAGAAACTACTACATTCTACAAAATCTTTTAAGTTTTGTGAGGACTATATTTATGGAAACAAAAAAATGGATGAACTATAAATCCACTACTACTAGATCAATGGCAGTGTTGGATTTGATTCATATTAATTTGTCTAGAGAAATACAAAAGTAATCACTTTGTATATCAAGATATTACATGATGTTCATTGATGATTTCTCCATGTACATATGGGTCATCTTCATTCAAAAGAAATTTGAGGTGTGGGAGTAGTTCATTGAATTCAAAGTATTGGTGGAGAATTAGGTCAACAAGAAAATAAAAGTTTTTCACATTGACAATGGCACTAAATACTTTCTAGTTAAGTAATTCTATACTTAGCAGGGTATTTTAATGTATAACATGATTAGAATGACACTAAAATAGAATGAATTAACTGAAAGGTTGAATAGATCATTGAAAGAGAAGGCATGGTGTATGAGGAGTTGTGTAGGTTTGGAGCCAAAAGTTTTAAGCTCAAGTAATTACCCTCGTGTGCTACTTGAAGGATCACACTTATACATCTATAGTGAATGAGACACCATTTGAGGTGTTATATGGGAAAAAGCCAATTGTTGCCCATATTCTAGTATTTGGATGTGAGGAAAATGCATGTGTGCCAAAGAAAAGGAGGAATAAATTGATCTTAAAATCAAAAAAATATAAGTTTATTGGCTATAAGAAAGGTATCAAGGTATTGTTACTTTGTTATTCTACCCAATTTTATTGATTAGACAATGTCCAAAATAATTATTGGTAAGCCTATCTCATCAAAAAATATCTATAAGTATATGGGTCGTATAAGTAGTAAAGAAGATTTTTATCTATATATCAATCACATAAGTCATTGCAAGAAAATATCAATTTAGCTAAGAAATTTTAGCTAGGGATCAATCCCTAGCTAAATTGCAAGGGATTATCTAGGGAATAGCAAGAGATAGATGATTATTTTATGAAAAAAAAATAGCAATGGATTAGCGACAAATTAGCAAGGGAAATTATTCAAAAATTCTGCTTAGAAAAGTAGGGGATATAGCAATGGATTAGTGATGAAAAATTTTCGTAAACTATGCTAAAGAAAAGTGAGGATTTCTGTGACGGATTTAGCGACGAAAAATTTTCATAAATTCTGCTCAAGAAAAGCGGAGAATTTAGCGACGGATTTAGTGATGAAATATCTCTCGCTAATAAAAGCTTGAAATTAGTGACAGATTTAGTGATAGATTTTCCCTTGCTAATAAAATTTTTGATTTAACGACGAATTTAGTAACGGATTTAGCGATGGATTTTTCCTAGCTAATAAAATCATTGATTTAGCAATAGATTTTTCCTAGCTAATAAAATCATTGATTTAGCGATGGATTTTCCCAAGTTATAAAATCATTGATTTAGCAACGTATCTAGCGATCGATTTTCCTTAGCTAATAAAATCATTGATTTAGCGATAGATTTAGCGACGGAATTTTCCTAGCTAATAAAATCGTTAATTTAGTGACGAATTTAGCAACGAATTTTCCCTTGCTAATAAAATCCTTGATTTAGCTACGGATTTAGCGACAGATTTTTCCTAACTAATAAAATCATTGATTTAGCGACAGATTTAGCGATGGATTTAGCGACAGTTTTTCCCTTGCTAATAAAATCCTTGATTTAGCTATGGATTTAGCGACAAATTTTTCCTAGCTAATAAAATCCATAATTTAGCTACAGATTTAGCGACGAAAACACCCATTTAACTAATGAACTATCCCTAGCTAAATGTGATTTTTCTTGTAGTGAATCTGACTTTGTCAGATCCTATATTATATCATACTATTGTTGGGAGCTTAACATATCTTACTATTACTCATCTTGATATTGTTTATATTGTTCATGTAGTTGATTTTTTGCTTTCTCTATAAGAAATAATTATCTATTTGTCTATCTTCAATTAAAGTAGAGTATTATGATATGACATTTACTACAATATAAATTATGTGTGGTTATGTAAGTTATTTGCATATATAAGATTATTACTTTCTCACTCCATTATTATATATTGTGATTACAAGAGTGTTATTCAAATTATTTATAAATTAGTCATTAATAAATGAATCACACACATTAAAATTGATTGTCACATTAAACATTATCATCTCAAGTATGACACCATAACTTTGTTTTTTTTCTTCCTTATAGCTTATAGATTTCTTTATTAACTTGTGTTCAAATTTTCATTCTCATTTTCTAGTTGACAAACTATCAATGCTTATAATTGGTGCATCATGAGTTTGAGGGGATGCTAAATAACTATATATATATATATATATATATAGTTATTTGTTTAATATGGACCTAGTATTTGAAGAATTAGTCTTCTAGGTGGTTAATGTAATTAATATCTTGTATTTAGGAAGTTGAATTACTCCACTTGTATAGTATACATGTGCTGTATATGTAATTTGTTTTTTACTTAATAATCTGTTTTAATATTTTCATGTAAGTGCAGGAAAGGAAATATTAAAAGCCCGGGAATGCAGCAGTAGCACAATAATGGAGGTCCCGCTATCCGGTCAGCGGGCCGAAATTTTTGGAGCAGAGCCTGGCCCGTTCCATGATCCGACCCGCTTCGGTTAAATGAACCGGATGTTTATTTTTGTATAAAATGATTTGTATTTATTTTTCGGGCGGTTGTTTTTTGACCCGGTTCAACTGTTTATCTTCGTTCTCCTCTCTCTCTGTGCGATTTCGCGACTGCCGAATGCTGCATACTGTAAGACATACTATTCTTGGTTTTAATTTGTAACGCATAAGCATTTTCTGGTGGAGGTAGATAGTCGTACTGAGCGACTAACGAACCACGTTATTTCTGTGTTGATTTCTCGTTTTGATTCTGTCGTGGATGCTTGTGGTTTGGGATATATATATATTGCTTGTTTCTGTGTTTTCTGTTGTTTTCTGTTCTTAATCTCACTACCCGTGGAAGCGTGATTGCCCAACAACATGAATAAATGATTATGTGTAATTAATAAAATGAAATAATTAAATCATAAATTATAATGTTCAATTTTCAGTTTTTCGCCCAAATCACTTGTGTTGCTAAGTCGACACAGTTTTGCATGTTTTCCCACCTTAACTTTCCGATGAGTCCCCATCGGTGCAGTGCCAACACTAGTCGAAGCATATTAATGGACATGCGATGGGCTAGTGATGATGGCAGCCACTTTTGGAGTGGTCCAGCAACCCAGGCCAAGGAGAGTCTGTCGGAGGCTGGTGCAATCAACAATAGTCTCCCATAAATCCGTTGTATCAGAATCAAATTATGACAACAATGATAGAAGTGATGATAGTTATGGCAAGGCTGATGCCGAAGATGAAGAATACTTTGGAAGCCTATTCAGTAAGGGAAGATCCCGCAAGAGACAGTCTGCTCCTCAATTTAAAGCCTCTAAAAAGGTTCATTCGCTATCATATGAGTTTCGAATGGGTTTTGCATGTATTTCAACAAAAAGGATCTTGCTGCTCTATAATATTTAAGCTTTCGTGTCTGGAACAATGTAACTGTTAATGGAAAATTACAACACTTTGTTTTTTTGACCCGAAACACCTAAACATAATTTGTTATATGGGACCTATGACTGTGACAGTTAGTTGTTTTATCAACTTTTACTTAATTATAAAAGGCCATTAAGTAATTCACTTTATTTACTAGTTTTCAATTACCAATAGTATTCTTTGATTTGTTCTTTTATCCAATAGCTGAAGCGATCACCAGCAGCAAATATAACTCATAAAAAGAATGTGACAAGCAATGGCATAATAGATGATCAGTTGGTGTATAACTTGGGTGCACCGCCAAGAATTCCCAATCTGAGGCTAGAAGAGAAACTCATGGCTGAGGTCGGAATGCTTGTTTTATATTGTCCTAAAATACACACACATAAAAATATTATCCATGTGCTTTATGTGTATATTCTAGCAAATATTATATGCTCAAGGGAAGCATTTTTTAATTTTTTAATAAATGATCTTTGAAATTTATAGAGTAATGATAAATGTGTCAATGATTCAAAATTTTTGGCACATCAGATTTATATGAGCACATTTCTTCTAGAATGCGTAATTATTTTAAAAGTTTGAAAAAAATATCTTCGTGTTTCAAATATTAATTATAAAAGTTTGAAATATGGAGTTGTACTGAAGATCACAAAATAAATCAATATGATAAATAAAAAGGGAGAGTGGTACAACATATCAAATACATTACTATCAAATAAGTGTAATTTAAATGGTATCTTATATTTATTTGAATTTTTTTATTTTTTAGATTCACAGATAAATATAGAATATCTTTTATGAGAGATTATATTGTCATAGATAAAATATGTAGTTTATATATTTACTTTGAGTTGATCCTTTGACTTATATTGTAATTGATATTTTGATTGACTTAAATATTAGATTTATGTTTGATCTGATTTATTTAGCTAACTCTCACATATTAGAAAATCATATGTAAGATTAATTATCTGATTATTATAATATCAGATATAATTATTTTAATAAGCATAATTAATAATTATTTAGATTTTTTATTATAGATTTAGATAGATGCAGCTTATCATATACTGAAAGATGAGATGAAATTTTTAGGCCCTAGATTTCTTTTAGGGATCAATGCTTTTACAATTATTCGAGCATTCATATTTAAGTTGAGATTTTATATATTTGAAAAATAATAAATAAATAATTATTTTGAGATATGATGTAGATACATAATTAAATCCGATGATAATGATCATAAGTGAGATATTTTAGATTAATTATTTATTTGAAGAGATTGAATATTATTTTGTTTTTCTTTTTTATTTTTATTATAATAATTAGATAATGATATATAATATTAATTTTGATGTTTCAAGAGCAAATAAAGTAAATAAAATGAATTATTTTTTTTTTCAAAAAAAAAATAAGATTTAAGATTATATTATGTGTATAATTTATGTTTATATAATAAATTAACTAGTGAATATTTTCATGAAGGTATTGAATAAATCTCAACAATTTTTTTTTTAAATTTGATATCATGAGTATTTGTTCTTCAATTTGTAGTGGATATTATATTTTGTTATTTATTTTGATAAATAATTTTATTAATAATTTCTTAGGTGATTAATCTTAGGGGTATAATGATAAATAATATTATTAAGAAATTTTCATGATAATGATATATATTTATTTTGATATTTCACTAGCAAATAAAATATATAGAAAATGAATTATTTTTTTTTCCAAAAAAAAAAGATCTAAAATGATATTATGTGTATATTCTGTGTTTATATAATAAATTAACAAGTGAACATCTTCACGAAAGACTTGAATAAATTTCAATTTATTTTTTTTAAAAATTGATATCATAAATATTTGTTCATCAATTTGAGAATGTTGCATTTTATTTGTGTTTATGTTTTTTTATACTTTATATATGAGTTGTCAACATGCGAGTAGACACAATCCAAGTTGAGATTTTATATACTCATCATACATATTTTTTTTTTGAGTTATTTTTTTGCTAATTCATATAATTTTGAGTATAACATCTTATCCTCAAAGAGGTTGTCTCGTAAGTATTGATCATGAGACCGTTTAAATACTAATATTGGTTTTCATAATAACTTTGAAGTTAAATTTGTTTATTAGAGAATAATATATTAAGATGATTGATCACTTGAAAAATTTGTGTATTACATAGTCTCTTCAAACACAGTCTCTACAGAGTTATTGGGTAAATTTTTGAGATATTTATCTCTTTTTATATATCTTGTTAAAGCAATAGTCTTATATACTTGGGCGTTAATGTGATCTCCATATCTATCTTATCGTATCTTAATATTTGGAAGCATTTAAAATATGAAGGCTAGATAAGAAAATAAATTGTATTAGTATATTATCTTGATAGTCTTACCTCAAAAGATTGAAGAGATCATGCATGATAAATCTTGAATTCGAGACTTACTATTCTTAGAGTTTGGATAAATTTTTGTCATCGCATAAAGTTATGATATCTTATTAGATAGAAAAGTATATCTAATTTAACATTTGAATAAGTCAGGAGGTTGAAGACCAAATGAAAGAACATAGGCATCCATTATTTGAATTCCACAAGAATTTGAAAATTGGATTTTAAAATATATCAATTATAATTGGTAGTTACTTATAAATTACTATAAACTCTTAAGAAATCTTTCCATTTATAGAGATTTTCTGATAAATGTAAAATAAGATTTTTAAATCTGAAATAAGATTATTAATCCTGCTTTGTTTTAATACCATCAAATCATATCTCCCTTCAATTATTAATCCCCGCATTCAACATCTTTCAAATAATATCAATTCTTATCTACTTTATACACTACAAACTCTTCACAAGGAAGCATCTTCGAATAATTTGAATGCTAGAGTGGATCAATTGATACAGGTGAAACTATTTTTTTGGTTTTTTATTGTGTTTCTTCATAGTGTTTTGCTGCAAAACAAACCACTTACTATGCAGGAACTTGTTGCTAAATTCAATCGATACTAAAAATGTAGGAGGGCAAGAATGCTTTTTGGCAATATTTTGCGTAAAATTTCATTAATTCAGAAGACCAACTAATCAAACTATGTTGTTCTTGGGACCAAGTAATGTGCACCAACAAGTATAAACTATGAACTCTTTTTTTAAAAGAATTTACTTGTTTTTGAATTTCTACATTTTTATCATTAAAAAAAACCTAATCAATTGCCTATGTAATACTTGTGTATCATCAAGTTAATAATAATCTTAATGCTTTTTAAGTTGATAATTGGTTTGTGTATCATTTGTTGTGTCTATTCAATTGTTGGCATCATCTCATTTTGCTAGGTTTGAGTGTTTGAATTCTTCTGGTTACAGGGCACATTGATCAGATATTCAGAGTCACTCAAAGGCCAATGTGCAGTTTAAGAAATCATCTCTTAAATGCGACATGGATTTAGTCAGAATTTGTTTAGTGGCATTTTTATATTCTATGATTGTTGCTTTATTTGCAAATCAGCGCTGTCTCAACAAGAAAGACATTAACTTTCATGAGTTGCTAATTGCAAATCAACTCTCTAAAACTCATTACAAGTACCGGTCATAAGCGATGGAAGGTTATATTTTCAAATCCTTTGTGCATTTGCGAATCCACTATTTATTATTATTAAAATGTTTGAATTGCTTTACACTTGCATTAAACATGTGGCAGGTTGATATTTTAACATAGTTATACATGTCCATCTGTGCATATAAGTTTGGTTAAGGATCATAAAAAGTAGAGAATAAACACACAAGGAATTGATGTGGGCTGGTGTGATTTTATGATTGATTATATTATATGACTGTATTTTTGCTTGATTATATTAGAAAGTGTTTTAATGAAAGTGATGTGATATAATTATAACATAACAGGCTCGATGAGATTTTTTTACTCAGTGTGATAGTGCTTTTCATCTCTCTGTCTGATCATGTTGTTCATTCTTACAAGATGCCCAAGCTGATGGTTGTAGCATACTCTTTTAAAATGTAACATTGGCGATTATTTGATATGTGATTATTTGATTGTAATTTGTGTAAGTGTAATTATCCTAGTTAATTTTGATCATAACATACTCGAATTATCTAATATTTTTTTACACTTGCATTATACATGTTGTTATTGAAATATTTTTTAATATTTAATGTTGTGTATGTTGTTGATCTCTCAATTTATTTTTTTTCTTTTTTCAGCTTTTGGATAATTTAGCTAGTGAAAATTCAAAAATGGATTGGAGGAACTCATTATGCTTGAATTTGATTGCTTATACTTCATTCACCATTACTGTTGCAATATGTAGGCTTGTTTTTCTATTCCCTCATTACTCATATTGCTTGTATGTGTCCCTTCTAGATTTTGTTGTCGAATTTGTGTATGTGACAGGTGGTGGAGAAAGAATATGAATCAGCCAATATGGTGGGAAGATGGGCCAGTTAGATTCTTATGAGATTGAAGGAGGAGAAACAATGGGCAAAATGCTTCAAAACTGACCAAATTTTAGTTCTCCTATGTAAGCAACATCGCTCTCCCAAATAGAGCAATTGTGCCGTAATATTCATCTCCCACAAAAAAACAATTATTATTATGTTTTTTTTCATTCCATGTCTTGTTCAACCATCAACGTAGTGCTTGAGAATACCCACAGCAAACAAAGAGCCAGGATGGTAGCCATGGATAGTTTTAGCAAAAATGCTAGAAAATTACTCGGTAGCCTCGCTCTAATTTATACAGGTCTCTCTCTCTCTCACTCACTCTCTCAGTTCATTTCTTTCGAACCAGTATCTACCAACTAGGTTTTTGGGCACATGACTCATTAAGCTTCAATCACGACAGAACTGATTGAGATTATCTCTGAAGCTTCTACACTAAATCATTAAATGCTTCTTTACAAACAAATGGTTTTTTACAGTGTTTCCTTGATCAAAATTATATCAAAATGATATCAAAAAAATAATTCTGACTTTTGTAGCACTGCATTGCGAAACCGAAGTGGGAATCGAGAATCAAGCGGGTGAGTTCATGCAAGCTTCTTGCACGCTTCACCTTTGTCAATGTATTATATTCTCTACAAAATTGAATGTAAACATCACATGCATTACATTTTCATTCATTTTATAATAGGCACAAAAACTCACACAATGGAAGTTGGCTTGCCAGAGCAGTAGCAGCAAAATCTCCAGCAAGTTGCTGCCACGGAGAAGCTCAACCAGGCAATACTGCTGCAACTCAACTTGGAAGGAGTGAAGTCTAGCACCATCAACCTCTACAAAGCAATCAGTCGCATTCTAGAAGACTTCGATGCTTACTCCCAAAAAAAAAACAATTTTTTCTCAACCTAATAGTCCCTCTTTAATGTATATTCAAATGCACAAACACCATCTCCATGAAAGAAAATACTGGACAATTGGAGTGGGTGTTGTATGTTTAAAGACGAAATTGAACTACATATTGTAACCATGAATAACCAAAATTTTGAAGAAAAAATGTTTTAGAATTGACTATTACTAATTGTAGCAAATGTTCTAGGACTAAAGACAATATATATAACTCTAAGATAAGTCCATTTTAGTTGTTTGCTCTATTTTGTGCACAAAGCTAGCTCAACACAGATGTCTGGTTCCATATGGAAATGGCTTCTGCACAAACAGGATTATCCAGATCTAAAACTATCCTAAGGCAATAGCAGATAGCTGGAGGTTCTGTTCTTCCACACATTAAATAACTTGAGAAGTGTATGTATATGTTCATTGATTCAATCTTAAGCTTCATTGTTACCTTTTTTTTCTTGTAGGAAAAAACTATTGAGAGCAATTGATGTGCACCTTGCTGATGTGAAACAAGATCGGTTGTTTGATTGTGAAAATGCATCATCTACTAGTTCCAACTTGAAAACTATATCAGAGCTACGACACTTCTTTGATCAAGTTGGTGCTCCTCGATTACAATAAGCTCCCTTGGCAATGAAATAAAATGTGTATGTTAGTCCTTTTTTCTTATGACTTACGGGGGAAAATGTTATTATTATGTCATTTTATATTGAATGTAACTTTCTTTAATCCAAATTGGGTCAATCATCCATTTGCAGCATGACAACTAGAAAATGGCTTCATAGCAGCGGCATGCAGTGACATCATCGACAGCGAGGGCAGAGGTGGTAGCAGCGGCGGCAGCATCGGCGGGGGCATCGGTGGCATCGATGGCAGTGGTGGCAACAGAAGCAGCGGCAGTTATAGCAGTGGCATTGGCAGCGACAGCGGCGGCGGCAGCAGTGGCAGGGGCTGCAATGGCAGGGGCGGTATCGACATCGGGAGTAGTAGGAATGACAACATATGTGGCATATACGTACGTATATAGTCAGTATATATGTACATATAATTCCGTAGTATTTATGTACATATATATTAAGTATATATGTACTCGATATATATGTATGCATAATACTACAATTTATATGTACAAATACCATAGTAATATATATACAAGTGAAATGCTAGTATATATTTACCTATTTAATGCAGTAATATATATTTATCAAAACATAGTTCCTTTTAAATTTATTTTGATTAGATTTAGTGGTTTAAATTTTTTACAGATGTGGTACTGCATTGTTTTCCATACGATACTTGTATAAGTGAAAGAATTTTTCAATAGACATGAAGAACCATGACTCGGACAGCTTTTTCGTAGTGGAATGTTGGTGATCGGAGGAGCAGAGGGAGAGAAAGCAACATCAATGCATTGATAGATTATACTTTATGCACAGTCGGTAGATACATTGATTAATAATATGTAATATAATTTTTGTTATTTTTTTGTTTTAGTTATTTAAAATATTGTATTAGAATAAGTTATTAAATAAATTTTTTTGTTGAATTTAAAATTTAAATTTATAGTTCAATTTTTATTAAATTTAATATAAAAATTTAAAATTATTTAATTAAATTTTAGTTTAAGATGTATGACAATCAACTTTAATTTGTGTTTGTTCATGTCTATAATAACTATTTTTATATATCTGTGAAAATGTTTTTGTCTCTCAATTTTTTGGGTAGAGTTTAGGCTATTATAGATATATAAAAACCTAATATCAGCAATAGTAGCAGTGATGGCGGTGGCACTCGGTAGCGATGGCAGCGACGGTAGTGGTGGCAGTGTAGGTAGCAGCGGCAGCAGTGGCGGGAGTGGCCCAATCGGATGCAGCAGCAGTGGATACAGTAGTAGCTACACCGGAAGCAGCGGTGGTAGCGACAGTAGCAGCGGCTGCATCAGAAGCAGTGGCAGCAGCGACAACAGCTGTAGTAGCGGTGATGGTAGCACCGGTGGCAGTGGCAGCTACGGCATGCAGCGACAGCACCAGCAATGGGGGCAGTCGTGGCAGACACCGTAGTGGCCAGCGAAGGCAGTAGCAGTGGCGGCAGCAGTGGGGGCAGTAGTGGTGGCATCGACAACAACAGAGGCAGTGGCGGCAGCGGCGACAACATTAGAGGTATTGGTAGCGACAACGATAATGACAGGAGCGGCAGGAGCGGCATTGGGAGCAGCAGCAACAGCACCAAATGATGTATATATGTACGAATAAAGCATATAATATTATAGTATCATATGTACATATATACTGAGTATATTTGTACTCAGTTTATATGTACACATAATACTACTGTTTTTATGTACATATACTACAGTAATATATGTACGAGTGAAATACTAGTATATGTAAATATTTATACTCAAACAAAAATATTATGGTACAACCTCTCAAATATGTACATTATGAAGAATGTAAAAAATATTGGAAAAATAATGTTGCATGCCCAAGAATAAAAATATGTACATTATGGTACAACCTCTCAAAAATATTTCAAAAAATAGACTTCAAAACATAAATATTTATTTTTTATTATACTCAAACAAAAACCTGATTGTCCCCAACTTCCGGCTTAAAATGTCATTCATTTTAGAAAATTGTGCAATTTTTTCTTTCAAGAACCACCTAAAATAATGTGAAACCACTTTCAAATTTCAAAAGTAATTTTTTTTAAATCTAAACATATATATAGGTGTGTGTGTGTGTGTGCATACACACACACACACACACACAAATCTATAAATAAAAAAATATATATTAACTAATAAATGTAAATATTTATATAACTTTGCATGTGTCTATATATAAAGGTTTATATATCTATATTTATTGGATTATATATATACATTTTATATAAATTTTTATATTTATTGGAATATATATATATATATATATATATATATATATATATGTACAAACACATATTTTTATAAATATTTATATTTATTGGTTTAATTGTGTGTGTGTGTATTTATAGGTTTACACACACACACACACACACACATATTCATATATCCACACACATACACACACACACACATATATTCATATATATATATACACAAACAACACACACACACACACATGTGTGTGTGTGTTGTATAAATATTTATATTTATAGGTTTATATGTGTGAGTGTGTATTTATAGGTACACACACTAACACAACACAACACACACACACACACACACACACACACTAAATTGGTTTTCAAATTGGAAAAGCTATTTCATGTTTTTTCTCGTAGTTATCAAATTCAAAAACCACATAATTTTTTTAAAATTTCATGGTTCTTAAATATATATATTCAAAAAGTAGTTTCATGTTATTTTTTAAAATTTATGATGTGTAATATGGAGGGAAATAGGTATTCGATTTTGGTGTCCCAAAAGACCAAAACATAAATATTTATGTTTTGGAGTCTATTTTTTAAATTTTTTTGAGAGGAGGTTCCAAAATGTAAATATTTTCATTTTGGAGACCCAAAATAATTTTTTCCAAAAATGTTAGTATCATAAAAAATAAAAATTATACAAAATAAAAAAAATCATAAAAATTATAGATAAGCAACCATTTTATAAATTCACTGAATTAGAAATCATAGATGGTAAGGAAATTTAAAAAATATATACATATTTAATTTCTTTAAAAAATAAAATAGAAAAGAATTAATATATACATTTTAAAATTTAAAGTTCACACACCCTATAAATAGTGTATACTTTATTAGGACTTGCTCATACATCATACAAAATTCTAAAAGATTATTGTTGTGAAAAAAAAAGTTAAAAGATGAATTGGCACTAAGACATGTTGATGTTATTGTGATGTTGTTTTGTGATGCATTTGTGACTTTGTGTCAACTTTATACTTAACTTGTGATAGTCATTACCTTTATAATTGGGTCATGACACAACTTGTTGTCATGACATGAAACAAATTGTTATGATTTAAATAGTCTCACAACATGAAACATGTCGTTGTGACTCTATTTGGTACCAAGAGATTGGATAGTTATCTTTGGTATTGGCATGATATCATTTACTCATTTATACTTTGCAATTAAGTAATCAGTGAATGAGTAGGATGATAATGAAATATGTAAGAACATGATAGAGTGTGAACATAAGTGAGTGATCAATGTATGAGAGAACACAAGAACAAGATGAGATATGAGAGTGTTGTAATGTAACTACACAATATGATTAAAACTTAGATTGACCCCAAGTTCAATTTATAGTATGTGCTCCCTCTTCTTTTGACCTTCTTTCTTTTCTTTGTGAATGTATTTGTGTGTGGTGGTTGTGCTTATTATTTCTCACATAACTAGAACATAATCACAATATCTTGAATCACATTATGTATTTAACTTAATCATTTACGTTCCTTTTTATATGGCTGATGGCGAAAGAAATGTGACCAACCAAAGTCAAGATATTACTCATATTAGGGAAATTCATTTTCTGTTCATATTTGTAGTAGATCATTTTTCTTGGTTTTGATCTTGCTTAGATTCAGAGCTGATTCCTGACATTTACTATCAGAGATGACGTTATATTATATCCACTTTACTCTCATTTTGACATTGGTTTCATGGCTCTTTCCTAACATTTGGTATCATAACATGATTATATCAAAGGTTTTGTTTACTCTATTTGGGAAGATATTTACATGCCTCAGTCATTGAAAATGAAAATAAGAAAATTTTTAGGCAAGAGCTTCAAAATCTAGAAGCTTATAATCAAACACTTGTTGATTAATATGATTTATGGCCTATGATAGAGAATCTAAAGTCATCTGTAAGTAATAAAGAACAATCAAAGTCAACTACCATTGATGAATGGAAGAAGCTAGAGAGAAAAGTTATAGGCCTGATTCAACTATGCATTAATGACTGTACTTTTGCAGGTGTTACAACTTTGTAATGATGCTCAATTTGTATGATTAGGAAAATTCCCATAGCCTTATTGAGTTATAATCTCTCATCCAATTAAATACAATTTATGTATTGGTCATACAAGTAGTAAAGTGGACTTTTTATATAGATATCAATCTCATGAGAAATATGTAGATAGTTCAATCAACCAACTATCAGTTAACTATAACATAGTTGAAAGAATAGGATTAGGTTTTAGGTAAAATTCTTAGATTCTAGGATTGGTGCATTCAATTATGCATGATGACTTATCTAAATAGTTTGAATATTATTGTATTTGGTTACAAAATAAAAGATGAATTCTTGTGAAGTTATTCTATTGCCCTAATGTCAAACAAGGCGGTTATCAACAATTGGGCTCTTCCCAATAATTTTCTTATTATAGCTATCCCCTTGATATTTTAATACTAAAATGACAAGTCATTCATATTTGAGGGTCATCAATAAATCCATATCTTTTAGATAATTCATCAACTACCCTCACATGTCATATAGATGTAAACTAATATGTTAGAAAAAAATATTTACATTTCAACTTTTTGAGAGTCATATTTTCACAATTAACATATGCTTTGCTTTGAATCTCATCATTGATAAGCATATGACATAAAATAACTCAGAGGATAGTTACCACCTCATGAGTCATTTCCAATTGCACATGACTCATGGTTAACATGTCACCATTCACCATGATGATATCTGATTCTCATACTAAAGGAAAAACTCTTAGAAAAATAATTTATATAATATACACATCAATTTAGGGTGAGTTCTTTTAAGTCATGCATAATGGTTTGACTTTTAAAGTTTCATATTTCTAGCTTCATAAGTACCATACTCGCATGATTAACATACCTCAACATTAAGTTTTTACATATAGATTTTTCTTGTATATTATGATCAAAAGAGTTGTCATTTCCTTCTTAATATTATGCAAGAGTATCCTTTGTAGCTTACTATCACCATCCACCAAAATAGAATACACCAATTGACTAATAGTTAAATCATAATTTTAGTTCTACATAAATACTCTACCCATCAATATCCAAAAAATAATAAAATCTAAATATAAAATTTATCTATTTAGCATTCATCACACATAATTAAATACAATAATCATAGACCTCAATTTAACTTAACATTAGAGAGGAATTCATGTGAGATAATTTTGAAGTATATTTTATTGGAATTTTAGGTTTCCAATAACATCCCTCAAGAATATATTGGAATCAAATCTTAAATCTATAATATATAGTTTTGTACCTTATATTTGTCTCTAAGGATAGTTAGCAATCACACCCTCCCCTTATGGTTTATTCTTGAATCTTGTATCTCTCCTTTGCTCATAGATCTGCCCTAAAGTTGGGCAAAATTTAGTTAGCAAAACCTTAGATTTTTCATTTTTCTTTCATGCCCTAAAATCCTTTGTTTGAAATTTTTTTTTCACTTTTATACTCGAGTGGTTGGGTTTGAATTTTAAGTCAAAAGTCATGACTTTTTAGAATGAGTCATGGTTTTGTTATCTTTCTAGTTTTAAAATGTCATCATTTTAGGAATGGTTGCATCAGAAAGTTTCAATGCAGAGAATAGCCATGGCTACCATTTTTCCTATGTAACACTAAGTCACAACATTAGAAATAATAATGGGTTATCTGATTCAGCTGTATAACCTAAAATCATGGCACTAAAAATAAGCTACAACTTTGGCATTCCTTAAGAGTAAAAAGTCATAGTCCTAGAAATGGTCATGGCTCGAGTATTACTCTCTAGAATTTTCTATAACTAATTATTGTGCAACTAGGAATAATATTGAAACTTTTGTCTTGGACTTGGTTGCTCTATACCAATAAAGTTGTAATGTTGGGGGCTACAATAATTTTAGCACTAATTGGTACATAGTTATTGTGATGTATAATTAATATCACTACTATAAAAATATTATAAGCTAATTTGGATGCAACTCCAAGAAAATTTTTCAATCAATAAGAATGTTTTTTATAGAAAAGGTATTTTGCTAATGAGGTGGTAGAATCATGACATATGAAGATTATCATAACTATTTATGTATAACTTCGACTAAAAATAGATAATAAAACTACTAAATAAGCTCAATAAGGTATAAAAAAGTTGTAACACATGGAATGTTATGAATTTACATGATTTTTATATCTTTTCCTTCTCTATAATCTACTAAGTCTTTATTTCACTCAAAAATCACTCAATTTTACTATTATTTGTTGTAATCCATCAAAAACTATAATTTATTGAAATCATTCATTTTAAAGCACTTTTCTATATAACATAGATATTGTGGTTTAAATTGGAGTATTTCTATTAGAGTAAGTTGTTAGTAAATTATATTTTCATGAGGAAGAAATTGTTCTATCTATATATGAAGGATACGGTATCTTTCTCTAGTTATCTAGATGGGTTCAAGACATTAATTAACTAACTTGCATCCATAGGCTATGAAATTAGTAATTATGATAAGTAGGTGATATTGCTTTATTTTCTATTGGATTCATCAGACAAGTTAATTGCCTTAATTAACAGTAGTTCAATGAAGTTGACATAGGAGAGTGTGATTATAGCTCTTTTGTTAAAGCATATGAAGAGATAAAATAGGATAGTATCCTTTAGTTAAATGTTGCTTATGAGAGGCATAACTAATGTCAATGGTTCCTCTCAGTTGATAAGTAAATCATGGTTTTGAGGAAGATCAAAGAGTTTGAAAAAATCTAAGATAAAGTACTAGAAATGCAACAAGCTAGGTCACATTAAAAGGGATTGAGAAAAGTTATGTTTAAGGATAGAAATGATAAAAGAGACTCGATTAAAAGATGGAGCATGAGGGAAATGCTCAATTTTTTTTTTGATAAGTAATAGAATATTAATTCAAAAATCTATACAATCTAGATCCTTAAGCTATTACATTTACTACTGAATACAATATGAATTTCAGTTTTTATCTTCCATATAATGGTGTCTGCATTTTGTGATTTCTCCTCGTACCTTCAATGATTTCTTTCTCTATTGATATAGTATACTACCACCGCAAAAGTGGCTTTCTGAACCCTATTCATGGTAGAATTTATAGCATAATGAGTTTTTATGGATCTGAATCTAACTGGGATTTATCTCCTCTTGAATACCAGTCCATCTCTTCAAGTTCTCCAGAATCTCCACAGAAAACTTGCAGTTAAAGAAAATACACTTTTAATATTCTGCATTCATGCAGAATTCAGAGTTTGGATTTTTTGGGGCTCTGAAGAAATCGTCTTTAGTTCTCAGTCACCCACATTTAGCAATCCATAGAGTTACATGCTTGGGTATGTGGGTTGGAAACTATATGCTTGTGGCCCATGTTTCATTCTTTAAATTGTTTCCAATTAGGAAGTATGAATTAGACACAAGTTTCCCATCATTAGCCCATTTAATGATTAGATTTTCTGCATTTTTTTCATTTTCTGCTTTATCTACAAGAATATCCCTATTAGATATAAAGATTTCTAGAAGGGTAAGTCCTCCTTGGACAGTTGGACATCCCAAATATTTTGAAAGTTTAGATAGTAATGGTGTATCCATCTAATCTAAAGGGCACCCTCTTTATTGTTAATCTGTCATAGTGTTTTAACAAAGAAGGCCTTATTATAGAAGCATAGATTTAAGATACCCAACTCACCTAGTGAAAAGTGGGGCGACAAACCTTGTGCCAAGAGGCTTTTATCCTGAATCTTCTAGTTTTTGGGACTCCCCATAAGAATCTTATACAGGCGCTCTCAATGGCATTGATTATTGAAAAGGGTAATAAGAAAACTGAGAACTAATACCCTTATGTTCCCTGGATTACCATATGAAGAAGTTCCAGTCTTCCCATAATTGATAAGATTCTGCTTGCCCATTGGCGAATAGCCAAGGTTATTTTTTTCAGTAAAATAGAAAATTGCGAAGTAACCAAACGGGAGAATGATAATGGAACACTCAAGAATACGAAGGAAAGAGATCTCTAAGTAAAGCCAGAGTGAATTAGATTGTCCTCCTTGTGATTAGTTTCAACACCTCCAAAGAAGATGTTTGATTTGGAGGTGTTTATGTAGGATCAGAGCAACCTAGATGAAAGGGGAATTGCTCTGACTGTATTTCAAGGGAGAGTTGTCTTGATAGATATTCCATGCATAAAGCAAATAAATAGGGTAATAGAGGGTCTCCTTGCCTTAGGCCACTCTTACCCTTAAAGAAGTCATGCAATTTCCCATTGATGGCTAATGAGAAGGAGGTTGTGAAAAGATATTCATATGGAGATGCTAAATATTTAGTTGTATGTATTGCTCACACTTATGAGGACACATGCTCCATTGATTATGGAGCCTCGTATCACATGATTCAACATTGAGAAAGATTCTAAAAATATACAAACTATGATGGTGGAATGATCTACATGGGCAATAACTCTACTATTAACATTATAGGTCATTAAAAAGTGAAGAAGAGAATGCATGATGGAATTATGAAAAAGCTCCAAGGTGTATTGCTTATTCTAGGCCTAAGTAGAAATCTCATCTTAGTTGGGGTGATTATAGTTGTGGGCTTGATTTTCACGTGTGATGACAAATCATGTAAAGTGACTAATGGGGAAATGGCTATTGCTCAAGAAATGAGGGCTAGATCATAGTACCTTTATTTTACAAAAGGACACCATTGAGAAGAAGAAATTTCATAGCAAACATATTGACTTTAGAGAACAAAAAAGCAAAGATAAGTGGAGGTCATGACAATATTAAAAGGCTCACAACCTATATAGTTTCATGACTCATAGAATTGAAGTTGTGGCATTATATTCTTAAGGGACTACAATATGTGAAAAGAAAGCTATAGTGGAAGATTCACTAATATGGTGACTTCAAAGACTTGGGCACATCAATAAGCAAAGTCTCATGATGGTATCCACAAACAACATGCTGGAAGGAGTTACCGATTTCTTAGAGTCCAAGAAGCAAGTTGAATGTCATGAATCTCATCAACATCATGACATGGAGAAAGGTTATCATGGCTCAACACAACATCATGAGATACAAAATGGATATCATAAATCTTCTCAAAGGGGTGACATGAAGTCAAGTTCACATGACTCATTTCAACATTGCAATATGAAACTTAGTTTTCATGGCTCTTTACAAAGGAGCAACACGAAGTCAATTTGTCATGATATAACTCAAAATCATAACATGAAATTTGGTTGTCATGATTCTTGTTAAAAATGTGAAATGAAGAAGGTTGGTCATACCCCAACACAACTTCATGACATGAAATCTAGATGTCTGACTTATTCACTACATAACCTCAAATTCACTACATGAAAAAATAAGGTTTCAACGTTGAACTATGGCATAATGACACATTTAGTGTTGTGACAATGAGCTATAATGTTGTGAATTAGAATCCTAAAGAAGAAATGGAGAGTGCTGATTTAGTTTCATTAGTGCATGGTAAGTCTGATGAGAAGCTGTAGAATCTACACCTACACTGAAGAGGCCTATAAGAATCATAAACCCACTTATTAGGTATATGGATAGTGTGTCCCATATACTTTTTATTATAGGGGATGATTCGAATATTATAAAGGCCACCACCTATGTAGAATTAAAGAAGTGGAAGAAAATCATGAAGGAAGAGAAATAATCTTTAAAGGATAATAATACCTAGAAACTTGTGGAATTACTCAAGGGCCAAAGAGCAATAGGTTGCAAGTGTAAGGTCAGTGCTAATGGTAATCTTAAGAAATACAAAGCACAATTGGTTCCTAAAAGGTACTATCATATTGAGGGGGTAGGCTATAATGAAGTCTTCTCCCCAAAAACCAAGACAAAAACTATTTGGGTGGTTCTAGCTATAGCAGCTTAGTTTTTTTTAGAGGTGGAGCAGCTAGATGTAAAAATAATTTTTTTTTTCATGCTAACATGAAGGAAGATATTTTCATATGCCAACCAAAAGGATTCGAGATAAAAGAAAAGAAAGACTTGATATGTCAACTAAAAAGTTCCTTTACAATCTGAAGCAATCTTTATAAATGTGGTACTAGAAATTTGATGATTACATCCTTCATCTAGGGATCATAATAAGTGAGGTAGATCATTATGTTTAAACAGAATGCTAGGTTACTAATTTTATGATCCTTACTCTATATATGAATGATATGCTTTTGCTTAGGAACAACACGCATATAATCTATACTTTGAATGGATGGCTTGCAAGGAAGTTTGACATAATAAATCTTAGGGAAGTTACAAGTATTTTGTGCATGAAAAATACAAGGGACACATGAAAAATGTTTCTTAGGCAACATAAGTGCTTTGAAGAAGTATTTCAAAAGTTCAACATATTTAACTACAAACTAGTTAGTACACATATGATTGTTGGGTTAAATTTATTTGCATAATACTACCCATCTACATAAAATGAAAGAGAATACATGGGTATTGTACTATATGCTAGTAAAGTCAATAGTCTAATATATATTATGGTTTGTCCAACATCTAATATTTCACATGAAGTGGGAATTCTGAGCATATTTATGGCCAATCTAGGAGAGGAGCACTAAAAGATAGTAAAAAGGGTGCTCAAGTATCTTCAAGGGGCTTGTGATTTTTGGTTTGTAGCTTTGTGGAAATATCAATGAAAATGTCTTTCAAATTAGTGTTGATGTGCAAGATGATTGGGGTTAAAATATGGATACCAGAAGGCCCACAACCAGATTTATATTAAGCTTGTAAGGTGGATTATTAAGTTGATTGAGTAAGCAATAACCTATTGTATCTTTGTCATCAATCAAGGTAGATTACATGGATTTTACTAAAAAAGAAAGGAAGCCATTTAGGTTGGGAGACTATGTGTCGAGCTTAGTTTTGTGTAGAAGGACCTAAGGCTTAAATGTGATAATCAAAGTACTATTCACTTAAAGACAAAAATAAAATGGCGTGCACAAACAAAGCACATTGATGTCTAGCATCATTTAATTAGAGAGCAAGTTGATTAGAATTTCGGTCAACTAGAGAAAGTTTATAAAAAAGTGAACTATGCGAACTACTTGACAAAGCCAATGGAGGCAGTGAAATTAAGGGTGGTGCCCATGTGGGACATGATTGATCAAATATCTGCTAAATAGGAGAATAGTAAGATTGGCTCATCATATAGAATTTTAGAAGGTAATTTTTTTATGTCATGACCATGTCAACCTTATTCTTAACTTGTGAGAGTCACGACCTTGTTTTTTGGCCTTTAACACAAGTTATTGTCAATACGTGAAATATGCTGTCATGATTGAAATGGTTTCATGACGTAGATTTGTTGTGATGACTCTATTTGTTATTGAGACACTGAATAATTATATTCAAAGTTACCATGACACTAAATGTATTATTGTGATGTCCTTTACTTGTATTCATCTTTTGTTTTTTAGTGATTAGTAAATGGGTACTAAAGCAATGAAATGGGTGGGTACATGAAAGATAGTGAATACAAGTGAGTGATCAATGTATGAAAGAACATATGAACATGATGAGATAAGTGAGTGTTGCATTATAATCTGTAACATGCATAATAGGGATAAAAACCTAGATTAATTCCAAGTGCAATTTACTATTTATGTTCACTCTTCCCCCACAACCATCTCTTCTGTGTGAATTTGTTTGTGTGGTAGTTTCCCTTGTTCTATCTATTGTAGCTCATATATAATCATGACATAATAAATATTGTCATGGATTCAACATAAGAATTTACATTCTCTATTACTAGGCTAAAGCTGAAGAAGATCTGATGAACCAGCGACAAGATCCGGAAACATTTGATGTTTACATTGGTATTGGACTATTTTTCTTGGTTCTGATCTTGCTTGAATAAAGAATTGATTCTTGATATTTGGTATCAGAGACGAGGTTATATTTGAGTCATTTTATTCTCACTTTAACACTTTGTATTAGAGTCATTTTAGGTTATACAATTGGGTTGGGTTCCTCAAAATGAGAATTGACTTGTCTTGTGCCATGTTAACCCATTTTGTATGTCAAATTAAAGGATTGTCAAGTATGACTTCTTATAAGAATTTCATATTCCTCATCAATTACACCTCAACTTGTCCAAATCACTTTTTAAATTAATTATCATGCCATCATTCATATGATTCTTCCTCAAAACACACGTCTATCAATGGTGGAGAGAGGGAGAGATAGGAAGAAAGAAAAAGAGAGCTTTTCTTCAATGTCTCACATAATAATTCATCATAAATTACATATGAAAGACTTTCTTTCATTTATCTATTAATAATTAACTTTTTTTTAGTTACTAGGTGGTACTCAGGCTTAATTTAGCCATTGGAAACCCACCTAGACTTCAAGGAATGGAGCAGTAGCCCCATCCTAGTGGAAGAGGGTGGATGGTGGGGATGGAACCTACAACACAAAGGTTGCATGTTTCTCATCCCACCAATCCAACTACCATACCAATGATAATTAATGATTCATTTTATATCAAACATGGCAGAGAATTCTTTAGAAGGGAAATCATAATGATCAATTTAAAAAAATGTGAGATTGGTAATGCAAAATTGTACGAAAGCAAGTTTCATAATATATTAAGCATTCATCGTAACCACAAATCAAGCAACATTATTTAAATTACAACCCAGAATTAATTTCATGAACATAGATAAATGAAATATTCAGTATGTTTAGTGATTATAATGGCATAACAAAAACTCAAAATTATTTAGAAATGCAAAAAAAAAAATATTCAAACAATATTCATTAACAAAAATCCAACACGTATCAACAAAAACATTGAAAAATGAAATGAATAGTTATGTAAATAGATTGAATAGTTATCTAGAAAATTCTATGCATGTGATCAATATATTAATTAAATATACTAAAATATTAGTGACATTACTCAAATCAATTTTTTATTTAATTTTCATCGAAGGGATTCAAATCATAAATCCAAATTAGAAATACTTATTGTAGGCTAAAATAAGCTAAAAATGCTAGATGAACTATTGTTTTCAATGCATATTAGAGAAATAATTATTGAAATATAATTAATCAAAAAAATAATCATCCATTTCAAATTTGCACCACATTTATATCATTCTTTGTTAGATTTAGATTTAGCATTTATTCAATAATGAGCCCAATCAAAAATCTATAAAAATTAAGGGTATATCATGCTTAAATAATTTTCTTTCATATATTATCAACCTAGATAAATTCAATAATTATTTTGTTAAATGATTTCACTGAGGGTGGCGAGCCCAAAATTATTTTTAAAATTTTAAAGAAGCAAGTGTTAATATATGATAATTCAAGTTTTATTTGAATAAATTCACCAAATTTTGTAAAATATCATTGAATTTCAACTAGATGTAAGCCAAATAGATAGATTATTCAACATGAGAAATTAACTTCAAATATGTAATATGTATATTCACATTAATTCAAATATTTGTTGATATTGACTTTGAAAATATTAAAGAATATATATTTAAATATCAAGTTATTTTGTTAAAAATTAAAAAATTAATAGAATTTAAATTTTAAAATTATATTTGAAAACGACTCAAGAATCAAACTTATCATCATTCATATAATTTTTCAATTTACCAAAAAATAATGGGCTTCAATATATTGATAAAAATGTTCTAACAAAATGTTTTATACTTGATGGAGAACATTAAAAAAAAAATTAATTAGATGATAATAATTCAATTTATAATTAAAATGGCATGTGCATCTCTCATTCTTTCTCGCTTCTCTTGTATTTTATCCTCTTTATTTCTTATGTTCACTCTTACTTATTTCTTCATTTCTTTCCACCTTAATGCATGTTACTTCCGTATCATACATACATACATACATACATACATACATACATACATACATACATACATATATATGTCTTTCAAAATAATTATCAAAAAGAAAGAAAAATAAACAAAAACAATAGAATCTAAAGATTTGCGTGGTTCTGCCAATGTGATCTAAATCAAATTAGATCACTCCTATCAAGTCGGATCATAAATCAAGTGATCAAAATATTCTAGTCATTTAACAATTCTCCATCTTGACTTGAATATCTCAAAGCCATAACTTTAAAAATAGTTCCATGCCATCCATTCTTCCAAAGGGCTTCATGCTATGCGAACATTCACCAAGTCCAAGCTATACTTCAACTTCCAAAGGGCCTCATGCTATGCTAGACTTAGTCAACAAATCACAAAGATTATTTTTTATGGCTATCTTCTCTATGGAGAAAACATTACCCTCAAATGATATCTCTCATAATGTTCAAACTAACAGTAATATGATTGATCTTTCATAATAATTTGGATTTTTTTCCATGTTCACTTCACATGTTTATCTAAATAAAAGATAGGAGTTTGAGCATCTAAAACCAAATTATCAATGAGATCATGCAACCACATATGCATTCAACTTATTTTGTCTAAGACATATATTTAGTATTAGTTGTAGACAAAATAACTATAAACTACAATGTTGCTTTCCAACTAATAGCGCAACTAAAGAGGGTAAATACATAACATGTCAATAATCTTATTTTCAAGAGATCTCTACCATAACCAGAATCTCTCATGTATCACATAATTAATTCAACAACTTCTCATGAAATTTTTATAGGATTACTCAAAAATCTACTTACCTCACTAACCACGTGTGCTAGATTTGGTCCTAGTACATATTCTGACATACATCAAACTTCTAACTACAAGGGAGTAAAGGACTCGATTCATGCAATCTTTGTTTTTTTGTACTTAGTACAACACTAGCATCAAATCTAAATCATGCTGCCAAAAAAGTACTTACATGCTTTGATTTTTCAATCTAAAAATACTGCAACACCTTTTCAATATATCTATACTATGACAAATACAATTGGCATTCTTTCTGATTTTTCCAAATTTTAATACCTAGGATTTTCTTGGTTGCACCTAAATCATTCATCTAAACCTCACTGCTCAACAAAATATTTAGATTATTAATTTTAGCATTACAACTAGTTTGAATCGAGTTTATGGATTCAAACTAGTTTTCAATTTTAGCAGTACATTTATGGATCAAATTTCATGTTTTTCAACATAATGTTTGAATTTTCAATTTCATGCTCCACCTTCAAGTCAACACCATGAATAATTTTTCTTGTAGATTCATCAAGATCTTTTTTTCTATCCTTCAGTACACCACAACCTATACCCTTTAACCCTAATAGCATACTTTAAAAATATGTATTTTATTTCCCTAGGTTCTAGTTTTCCATCATTAGCATGAGCATAAGTAGAACAACCAAATACATGAAAGTAAGAATAATGAGAGGAAGTATAATACCATACCTTTTTATCAATCTTAAAATCAATTAAAGTTGATGGAGATCTATTCTCCATATAACTAGTAGTATTTAATTCCTTTCCCCACAGCTCCTTAAAAAGACTAGCATATAGTTGTATGCATCACACATGTTGTAGAATTGTTTGAATCATGCATTTTGAAACTCCATTTTTCTGTGGTGTATGTCATATAGTGTGGTGCCTTATTATATCTTCGCTCTTGTAGAACTCATCAAATGGTGCATTATAGAATTCCAACAATTATCTATTGTTAGTGTCTTGACTTGTTTTCTTGTACATTTTTCAACCATTATCTTTGTTAGGGAAAATTCTATTTGCACTTTTGTTGGGTAATTACACTTCCATGGTAGTGAGATTAAGATATAGAAACAACAGAAAAAACAAGCAATATATATATCCAATCCAACAACCATCCATGACAGAATAAAAAATGAGAAATAAACACCGAAAATAACGTGGTTTGCTAGTCGCTCAGTACGACTAGCTATATCCACCAGAAAATATTTATGCGTTACAGATTAAACCAACAGAAATATCTTACAGTATGCAGCACAGAGAATAGTCGTGATAAATCACGCAGAGAGAAGAGAGAGAGACGATGAATAGTTCCACGGGTCCAAAAAACAGCCACTCAAAAATAAAATTACCAAACATTTTAAATTAAAAATTCTCTCGGTTTATTTAACCGGAGCGGGTCGGAACATGGGATGGGTCAAGCTCTGCTCCAAAAATTTCGGCCCGCTGACCGGTCAGCGGGACATCCGTTATTGTGCTACTCCTGATTCCTCAGGCCTCTTAATATTTCTTTTCCTCCACTTACATGAACATATTAAAATAGAAAAAAACATTTGGTTATACAAACATATTATTAAAAAACAAATTACATATACAACAACTTTATATAACTTCAAGTATATGAGTGTGATAATTAATAAAGTGGGTATTTAGAGTCTTGATATTGATTTCATAGAGATTGATATTTTTGGATTGGAATAAAATCAAAACCTTCTATTATCTTAGCTCACAACATGTACTTGATTTAAAGGGTTCTAGAGCTGATCATCTTCATTATGCATGATGATTATTGTAGGTCAACATCCATGGACATGTATCATGAATTTTTTTGATTCGTGGATAATAAAATGTGTGATATTGATATTTAATTGTCATAGTTCATCTAAGAATCACACAATATCTTGGGTAGCCAAATAAATTGTTAACACTCATATATTTTATTGGTCACCTATCACAATACATTTGATGAGTGTCCAAAGTGTATAAACTCATTCCCAATAATCTATATTTCCCACAAATGTGTTCTTATAGTCTATCACCCTTCTATGAATCACACACATGTGTTCTTATTGTCTGTCACATCCTAAGAAATACACATGAGCATGGTAACTAGTTTTACAAGATTTACTAAAGATAAGTCATTTAATCAACATGGTAAAATATCTACAACTAATTAATTTGGTAGTTGTATACACCTTGGAAAAAGGTAAGATGTCATCTTCTTTCCCAAAAGCATCAACAAAATTCACACTACAAATGAATTAAATTTATTAACTACATTTCAAAAATCATCATGCACAAATATAAATTAACCCTTGATAAACATCTTGCCTAACATTGTGATATATATAAACCAAGCATTGGATACAACATTAATTCAAAAATATGACAAAATATAAATTAAAATGTTGAATTCCTTTGCATCATAAGATTTCTTGTTAGTAGAACCTTCATAGGATTATCCTTTCTATGATTAGCCACGAGTGATATTTTTTATTACCAAATCATTTTGTCTGAGTGTTATCAGTAAAGATGCATTATATTCCCTTCCATATTCTTTTATGTTATATCATCTTGTTCTAACTATTGCTTTATGTTATGTCTTCGTTCATGCTCTTTTTTTCTTTTTTTTATTCCTATTTTCTATGGTTCCACTTTTTGTATCAACCATATACAAAGAAAGCTTTGGATGAGTTTATAATTATGTCAATTCATTTCATTATCGAAAAGACAAGGCCAAGACTCCAAATGTGCTTATTGGCTATGGTTATGTTGCAACATGAAAAATAGTGCCATGACTGAGATATCTTGTTGTATTCAAGAATTAGTATTGTGATACATGAAATGTTGTTGCTTATGGAAGAATTGATTCATGAGTTAAAAAATATAGTCATGACTCATGACAAAGAGATAAGGAAGAATAATAATTGAATATTGTGACTAAAATAATTATGTCATGACTAGGAAGTAAAATCATGACATATAAGTATTTTCATGACTAGGAAGTAGAGTCACAACATATGTGATATTGTTATAATTGAGGAATAGGATCACAACTAAGTAAGTTATTGGAAAACAAAGAAATGTCGCTTGCACTTATTTTCGACTATCATGACTTCACTAGTGCTCATTGGGTCCACTTGACATCATGGCTTGCAAAGATAGTGTTGATATGTGTAAATGTTGCACCTTTGATATAAACTTTCATTGCCCCTCTTGTTTGAAGTCTTCCAAACTTATTCTCATGAATCTTAATTAAGATATTGTGATTCATTTCATTGCAACCAAGCTTACTTTTATCTAGAATATAGACTCATGACATAAATATTTTCTTTTTTTACTTCACATAGTTGTTTTTTTTTCATGCAAAGCCTCCAAAACCCCAAGTTATGGTGAAATCTTAATATATATAATCTATGATCATTCATAGTCATGAAATCATATCAATCATAGGCCAAATATATAGTTATTTTTTAGGCCAATCAATCTTCCACTCTTTGAACTTCCCAAACACTTCATCCTTTGACTTCAAAAAAAATACATTAAAATCTTTATAAAATAGTCATCAATGAATGTAACAAATGAACTACACCTACTATCAGATTGAAATCAAGCAAGACCCACAAATCTAAATAAATATACTCAATGATACTTATAAAAGTGTGCTTACCCAAACTAAACTTGACCCTACATCGTCCATGACACAAGACTAATAATTTTAGATTTTTAGTGCTTTCAATACCTTTCAATAATCCTTTTTTTCTCACTCATGTGATCTAATCTGCAATGCCATATGGTTGTACAATTATTATTTTTCTTTGAAGTAGATGAAACCAACATTATCTGCATCATTGTATTTTCAAAAATGTTAAAATATTATATATCATTTAATTTTTATCAAAACCATAACACTCTTGAGGACTTTAATTTAACCATCACTGCCAACTAACTTGTAACCTTGCATATCAAGGGTACTGATTGAATGAAACAATGTTTATTGAAAGCCATATCATAGGAAGGACTAGTTTCTATTACCCATGTATTTAAAAACCTGGAAGTGCTAACAGTCAACACATCACTACCTTCAAGTTCACCTTCATATGAGCTCTTCTATAAAATTCTAGCTTTGGCTTTACTATGTGATTCCTTCTTCTCTTTACCATTCCTTTGTTGTGGGCAGTCACATCTAATATAACTAAGTTTCTTCATTTTGATAACATTGAGGTTTTCTAGACTTTGATTAAAATGTGACTTCATTTTATTATCATCCTTACTTTCCTTGCTCCTACCGCTAGTGATCACTAGACCAAAATCTGAATTACTTTTGATGGAACCCGAGACCATTCTTTTTAATTCCTTTAACTACAACACATATTTTATATCACCAATAGAAAGAGTGCATCTTTCATGTGGTAGAGTGTCAACACTTTTCATATGAATTTTCCAAGAAACATAAAAGAATTAGAATTTGATCATCATTTTATAATCTTGTTGTGTAAATCAAGGATGAGTTGATTAAAATTATCAATGTATTGTTTAATCAGTTTAGTTAGTCTTCCTCAAGGTATACAAACATATTTTGGTATCAATGATACATTATAAATTTATTTGGTATTTACTTTCAAACTTCTTCCATATTGAAGTATTGTTCATTTCATCAATGATCTCCCTTAAAATTGCATTGCTTGGACTAAGTTGAATCAAACCATGTGCTTTAGCCATAATTGTTGCCTTTACTATTGCCTCTAACTTCTCTAGTAATTTTCTTTCTCCTTCCAACAATTCTTTACATCCTTGCTGAACTAGAATTGCCTTCATTTTTACCTTCCACAGTGTAAAATTCAGCCCATTGAATCACACAATTTGAATTTATGAAACAACATCTTTACCATTAGTGCCAAGAATTCAAACAACTATGGCTCTAATACATTGTTGCATGATAAACATCAAATTGGAGAAACTTAACAAAAATAAAAAAAAATAAAAACATATTGATTTATGTGGTTCGGTTAATGGCCTACATCCATGGATAAAGAGACTATTTTATTGGTTATGGTTTCAAGTAGATAGCACTACACCCCATGCACATAAACACCCACATAATATATATATATATAGAAGCTTTAATCAAACCGAGTCACTCCAATTGGGTTGTATCATAATTTGGGTCGCCACAAAATTTTAGTTATTTAACAAAATGTCCCCATATATAATCATGTGTAAATCTATTTTATAGATTTCATGTTGCTGGTCCTCTTTTGAGCTTTACATTTTTTTTTTCAAAATAAGCTATTTCATATATTTTAGTTTACAAAATTATTTTCTTAAATTATAAATTCTATTTTTTAGTTTATTTTTACAAAAATTTCACAACATAAGTTGGGCTTGTTATACTTATTTTTTGAATTTCAATAATCTTGAGTAGCTCAATTACTTGAGCTTACTGATGGATCATGATTTTCACGCATTATCCCAAAAAAAAAATTTGTATTTCAAAAATAAGGTTTATATATTTATGATTGTTCAAAAATCTTGTAGATGCATAATTAATTAGTGAGTTCTAGCCATTTCTAATGAATGCAAAGTTTTAATCAGATAAAATTTTGAATATAAGACGAGTAATTTTAAATATGTAATTAATATGTTAATGATGTTTCAAATATTCATTGAAATAAGCTTGTAAATAGTGAATAATAGGTATTTGAATATTAACCTATGTAATCACATTATATGTAGCCCAAGAGTTGTGAACTAATTCTCGTGGTAAAATTATTCAATTCAAAAGGTTTCAGCCTTTACCAAATTTTTGTTCTAATGTAGCCTTATGTTTTAGCCTTTAAATTTTGGCTTTTGGATAGATTTTTAATAATTTAGAGCTTTAAATGTCGAATTGTATTGCATGAACAATTTTAAACACACAATTAACATATTGATGATCAGTTGATGACAAAAATTGGTCATTCTAATTCTAGCTTAAATTATTAAGTTTCACTTAATGAATTTTAATAGTTTGAGTTCAAAGGTAAAAGTTTAGTATTGATAATGTGATTGAAATGCACACCATCATTTCAAAAATGATAAGAATGGTTTTGAAAAAAATATTGACAATAGGCACTACAAAAAAAAAACCATAAAATTATGACCATAAAAAATGTTCACCAAGTGGTTGTAAAGGATGTATAGTGACCACTCAGTAACCACAAATAGTGGTCTTAGAAAGCCTCATCACAGATAGAAATTAGTGACCAAGTGTTCATAGATTACAACATTCAGAAATTATAGTTATTCAATTGTGAGACCAAACACAAATTGAACACAAATAATGACCACCATAAATATGGTCATTATATAGAGTGACCACATGAAAGCGATCATATTTAATGAGCCCCCTCGATGCCCAACAAATTTTGTAATTAAATAGAGTGACTACCATGAAGTGGTTATAGATATTGACCATAATAAATATGGTAACAAATAATAATATAGTGCAAATTTTTGATAACTTTTATGGTTGTCAATTGGTTTCCATGCATCATAAAATATTGACCACATGTGGTTGTCACAGAATGTATATTTATGTAAAATATTTAATTAATATTACATTAAAAATAAATTATTACTTTTACATTAATAAATTTAAATGTTATATAACTTTATATAGTTGATACATTTAAATAAATTTATGAATTATATTTAAAAAACATATTATTAAACATTAATAGTCAATATTGAGGTCTAAATATGGAATAGATAATGTTTTACATGATATGAGATATGATATGCTCATGACCAAGCATCTAGTTCCCATTCTGTCTGGTCCACCTTCAATTTCTCTCGAAATTGAGATTGTGCCGAGTCAAGCTCTCGAATCTTTTGATGAGATGCCTCAAGGGGTCTTATGGATGTAGAGGCGTGATATACAAAGCTAGAAGGTTTATTTTGATTTGTCCCATACATGCATCTGCTATGTGATGAAGCATCAATGATTTGTAGAAAATTGCGATCATCATCTTCATTTGACAAATAAACATGGTTTCTAGATTTATCTTATGATTCCGTAACAAATAGCTCATATATCTTTTCCTGGAAGTAAAAGCCAAATAAAAATAGCAATTTCATAGTTATTTAGGATGTAAAATAGTTTTTTTAGAACTTGTCCACACTTGTTTTGCATTGCATGTTGGCCAATATAGTCATGTGATCCCTCATGAGTTCTTTTCATATGAATCTCATAAAAAAATCATACATTTTCTGTGGAGCACCCTCCTTCATTTCCTGAAATTAAAATATTTTTTAAATATCAAATCCATTCAACATTTTCATTGTTAGTAATGTAATAAGAAGTATGAATTCATATATTATTTCTCTAGTGATGACATTTTACAAAAAGATATAATCATGAATTGAATAGTATATAACAATTCCAAAATTCAATGACATACAAAACACAAAACTAAAACAATATATGCAATATATAATAGTCCTATCTAACAGTTGAGCTCACATAAGTAAAAACAAAATGTACTTAACAAGGATAATGTGTTGTGCTTGTGTTTTAGAAACTAAATATGAAATTAAAAAAAATATGTAGTTGACAAAATATAATTTTTCAAAATACTTATGAAACATTTTACAAACTATATAGTTTACAATATGATTGTTGAAAACTAGTGATTTGTTAGTGACCACTATGCAGCCACATATTCTCCTCAATTCTCATGTCAACATTTGGTGCTAATTTTTATTCCCACTCTATTGAGGTGGTTATAATGTGGTCAAAATATGGCCACCATGTGCTCATTATCTTAATGATTTATGTTTGGTCTTTAGTGAAAATATAGTGGTTGATAAGTGGTTCTTAAGTTATGACCACTTGATTGTGGTCACAATATGTGGTCATAATTTTTGATTTTTTTGAAGGGAGAAAAATTTTAAAGATACAATTATAAAAATATATAGTCATTTTTATTTTAGTATAACATATCGGCAAAGGAAAGTTTCACATAAAACATGTGATAAATAATGAGTTTTATCATGCTGATTTGGTATGATTTTTCTAAGGCTTGCAATATGAAAGTATATGTTTCTGCAAAATATTATATATATATATATATATATATAATGATATATAATGTATAATTTTAATAGTATAGTTATCATGATAGAAAAAGTTCAAGTTTTATTGTGAAAGACTTGCATAAAATTAGGTATAATCATTCAAATATTAATTTGCTTTGTCCAAAGCAATGGTCATGTTAATAGTTTAAAAAATTTAGAGAGTTTTACACATTATAAATAGTTTTTTGAAAAAATTTATGAATTTGAAACTATCAAAGTTTTACTAAAAAGATGCTAGATAACATTTAAGATATAATATTTATAATGATTTTAATTTTAATAGCAATACATGTATTTTTAGATAAGAGTAAATTTGAAAGTTCAATCAAAATTTGAAGAATATATGCTTTCAAGAACACAAACTCTAGGTAACACACGTTATTTTAAAAAAATGTTATCTATCATGGTAATATTTAGTTTAAAAACACATACAAATTAAGAACATACAAGTTTATGCTTGGTCACGATCACCACTGATACGATTGACTAGTGTGAAGGTTTGTCATATATATCTACATTAGGATTGGTAAGGGGGGATTGGGGAGAATGAATGTTTTTTTATATGGTACAAAGAAAATTTTTAAAAAACACTTTGATTTCCAATAATTTCAATTTTTTTGAATTATACTCATGGATTATAATTCATGGTTTTTTTTTAATATAGAGTTTAGTTACTATATATACATACACAAATATATTCTCTACATATGCAAATATTATATTTATATAGAGTATAGATATTGTATATATATAATATATATGTATATAATATATGTATATATTAATGTGTATATACACATACACACATTATATATATATATAATATATATACTATACATGTCATCTATATATATATATGATATATATGTATAGGGTGTGTATATATATATGTCATCTATGTATATAATATATATACTATATATGTCATCTATGCATATAGGATATATATATATATATATAGTTATATTTTTAGAAAGAAGTATAATACTATGACGATCATATAATATGATGAATATTTCTTATTGTACATCCAAGTCTATAAGTAATATTTTCATCCATAAAGTTTATTTGCAAGCTTTAGTAGCCACAATGAACTCGATCTTACTGTTGGATAGTACAATGTAATTATGTAGCTTGAATTTCCAAGATACATGACCCCCTTAAAAGATTATTAGATCACTTGAGGCGGATCTATGTGAATCAAAATTATCGACCATATAAGAATCTATGTACCAGAGAAGAACATATTTTAACCTTCCCAAGAACAAAAATAATCGAGAAATCCCCCATAAATATCTCAGAATAGATTTCACTATAGCCTAGTGATATCTACCTGGGTTTGAGAAAAAATAACTAACAATGTCGATAGTATGCACTATATTTGGTCTAGTGCAGACTATAACATACATAAAACTTCCGACTAATGAGACATAAGGGACATGATTCATGTCTCTCCTTTGTTCATAAGTGTTGAGACTATGCTCAGTTATAGGTATCAAATGGGCCGAGTCAGGCTGGCACAACTCATTTTTTTGGGCCCATACGGTACTGCGTGCCATGCCATGCACAATACGCAACAGTAACCATGTCGTGCATGTTCACTAGAAGGAAAACCCAGCATAGCTCGCCACCCAAAGTCAGCCTAGTTATGGGCCGGTTCATGCCGGGATTTGTGGATATAGGTGCTCCCCAAAGCTAAGTGGATGCTCCCATTGGGAGTCACGTTTTCACTGCGTTGCCCATCAAATGTCACATTGTCACCATGTTGCATATCGAGCATTGCGTCGTTTCCACATTGTGGCATTGGGTCGGGCAAAGTCCTGGATACCAACCAGATTGGTGGATCCTGAGGCAGGTCTCGGGTCATGCCTCATGTCTTGCCCATGTGCCAGGCACATAGGTCATCTCTAGCATGACATGCAGGCCTAATATCCTCAGCACGGCATGGCATGAGTCGTGCCAAGAGTCTGCCCGACACAGGCCCAAACACGACTGAACTGGGCAAGACTCTGGGCATGACCTGGGCCGCCCAACCCATTTAACACCTATATGCTTAATACTCATATTAGAATATTTAGCTAAGTGAGTTGAGATTAGATTAGCCTATTTCATTGAAAATATTTCAAGAACTTTACCAATGTATCATTCTTGAGATAACTAGATATGCCTAGAAGGCTTATCTTGAATTATACTTGTCGGTAAATTTGTCTAACTAGGCCTAAGTCTCTCATAGAAATGACTTTTCCCAACTCCACCTTAAGTTTATTAATCCATGCTCTATTATAGCCAATGCTCAACACGTCATCTACATATAATAAAAGTATAAGTCTTTCATTACTCGACTAATGACTGATAAATATATAGCGATCACAAGATGTGTGCCAAAGGTCATGAAGACTCTATGAACGAATAGAACTTTTTATATCACGGCCTAGGAGTTTGTTTATGATCATAGAAGTTATTATTCAGCTTTCAAACAATACCTTTTATGCCTTATATAATGAATCAATCAGGTTGATCCATATATAGAGTCTCAAGCCATGAAAAAAATACAATCTTTATATTCAGTTGATTAATTACTAAGTTCAAGCTAGAGGTGTCAAACATGCTAGTACAACCCATTTTTTGGTGGCCCAGTCAAATCATTGTGTCATGCCGACATGACCCATTTTTTGGTGGCATTTTCGAGTCATCGTACCATGCCAACATGACCCATTTTTTAGTGGCCTAGTCATTCCAATGTGTCATACTAGGCATGGCCCAGAATGGTAGTCTTGTCATGCCTGGCATGGCCTAGTATGGTAGTCATGATGTGCCTGGCATGGCATAACTAGAATATGGCTAGCCCGACATGGCCTGGTTGACCTAAGTCTGGGTAGAGTCTGGCTAGGTCATGCCTGACTTTGCTGAGTCATGTCATATTGTGCTGAGTTAGGCCGGTTCATGATCGTAGGCTGCCAGACTGGTCGACTAGTCACCAGTTGTCATTTATGATTTTAATTTTTTTTGTAAATTTAAAATTTTAAGTTACCCTTTATGAGTTACGACATTATACTATTTCATATATTTCACAAAAAAAATCATTAATATAAATGACAAATTTTAATAATCAAAAATTTTTAAAAAATACATCCATCATTCAATCCAAAAAAATTAAAAATAAAATAACACAACATCACAACAACATAAAATAAAAATCATAGATCATAATCATACAAGCTCTATCTCAATGTCAATCTGTGTAAGTATGCAACTGATCATCAACAAGTAAGTGTCTGATAATATCACTAATGGTGGGCTCAGCATCAACATCCTCAAAGTTCCAAGAGTCATCATATACTAGCAACTCCACTTTTGTTCCAGCATGAATTTGTATGCCAAACTTATAATCCTTTCAATCTTTTATGCATGCCAGTGCCTCATTGATATCTAGTCATAGTCTTGATCTCCTATCTAAAATGAAATTGACTATAATAAAAAAAGTAGACTTGATGCTATGCTCAATACTGAAGGAGTCACAAAATCCCATGTCATTTTAGATATCATGGGATATGTGGACTCATATGACTTTCACCATTATAAAATATCAAAGTTCTTGTTATCGTAATGTGATAAGATTGAGTAGTAATTAGTATCTAAGTATTGAGATAGTTTATTTCTATTCGACATTCCACCCTATCATTTCCCCCTTGCTAACTAAATGGAGAAGTCATCATCTCTGAATATGGTTACCATGTCCATACTCAGAGGTTAGCTATAACTATTACTATACCAAGTGCCATAGTATGTAAATAACTCAGTCAATTTTTCATGAATGAATCATTCATGGTGGTGTTCCTAGTTCAAGCATATAAATATGTATGTCAATATATTCTCTACCTCTTTCACCTTGATGATTGGATCCATGTAGACAACTAGACAATAAAGTGATAGAATGATAGACTAGTACTTTAAGTACTTTGTTTCTATCTCAATAGCCATGTCACTAAATGTTGGGTCATCTCTAAATTTCATAAGCATGCTGCTAATGTTGAATATGCACCTAAGTGCAATGCAAGTGGTGTGAGTGTAAACAGACAAACACATGTTTAGTTTATTCATAAAAAATCTTTAAAAATTTCATAAATAAAAATTATGTATCCTAGTATCTATCATCAATAATAAGTTCATCATACTTACTATTGACATAATCAGATATTATGTGTTCATATCCAACACGACTCAAACATCAGGTAAGTGTAATTCTAATGGTGTCTCACATTCATTAGGAATTTCTTTTTCTTTAGACACACAAACAAACAAAGACTACAAAACTCATATTGTCAGTAAGACATCTGAAGATATTTTAGTAAGTTACATATTTTTTATGAAGTGGAAGAAATAACCTTCATCCACACTTGTACTATCAGGTTAATGATATGAAACATGCATCTAACATGAACATTTTTTCTTAATGTATCATCTCTAATGATCCTAACAAACATATCAGTGGTTACTCCATTGTTAAATACGTTATCAAATATGATACTAAATATTTTATTTTAAATATAATAATCTTTAGAGATTCTCATCGTGCACTCATAAATGATAGGGTCATCATTAGGATGGAAAATCTCTGATAATCTTAAATCTTTCTTTTAAGTGTCCATTTAGAATCTACATAGTGGGCATTGAGGCATGCAAAACATGCATCATCATGACTAGTCCGTATATCAGACCTCACATACACCATGCCATTATATGACCTAAATTTATTAGTTATTATTTATTTTTATAATTTATAATATTTTAGTATGTTATTCCTATATGTGGACTTAGGAATCATATGATATGCAAGATAAAAATTGGTCTACATGATACTAACTACCTTACGATCCTTCATAAATCTAATTAGAAGACTCATTATGGTGATCGATTTGGATATGTCATCTCTCCCAAACTCATTATAGTATATAAATTGGGTCAACATAGAAGCTAAACTAGATCTAGTCTCAAAGACCCCACCACTCAGTTGAGTTTGTTTAGGAAATAATGCACCATATTTTTTAGTGCAATGATCGGTATACTTCTTTAGGTGCACAGTAACACATGACTCTTACATGTATATATTTTTTACAATATTTGGATCGTGTTGATTCTTCATCAACACTCCTAGCATTTTTATTTTGTATTATGTTAAAGGGAGTCCAATCTATATATCTTCCTCTAGTTTTTTAGTTTTTAGATGTTTGAGCTTGGGTCGAGGTCATGAGAGAACATTATTTTGACCTCAAACATTTCTATAAAGGTATCATTATTAATATTATATACATATACGTTAATATTAATTTCATTATCATTAAATCATTTTTAGCCATTTTAATTTTTTTAGTTTATGAATTATGTTCTAACTTAATAATTAAATGATATTAAAAAAACTAAATAAAAAACAATACTGGTTAGGTTTAGGGAGAGGAGAGAAAAAACTATTGCTCACACCTGAATTTTCTACCATCCATGTTCATGTTCGTTATGCTTAACAAAAATATTTTAAATTATAAATTATAAATTTTAGCTTTAGAGAGAGAGTGTGTGTGTGTGTGTCAAGACCGAGAGAAGGGAAAGAGAGAGAGAGAGAGAGAGAGAGAGAGAGGAGAGTGAGAGATGAGTTGAGATATTTGAATGAAAAACTCAAATCTCTTATTTTAATTATATAGTTTTTTTTAATTAAAAAAAAATATTCATTATTTTATTATTATTTTTTTTTCAAATTAAAAAGGGTAGAAACCCGATAGCCATTACATTTTCTACCCTAGCCATTGAAATTGTATCCAGTGGCCTAGATCTTTTCTATCAATTTTATATTTTTTAACCGTTAGACCATAGTCTCCCATTAGAAGCCAAAACTTTTAGATGGTCTAGAAGTTTCAACTCAAACCTTGGGCTCAGTCGGACTAGGGGGGAGGTAGGTCACATCCACATGTTCCTAGGTCATGCCATGTGGACATGCTCAACCAATAACATGGCGGGTTAATTAAAAATACCTACCATGTGTACCTAGTGGGGCGGGTAGATATTTATAAATATTTTAATATAATACTAGCTGGGGTGGGTATGGTCCAATTGGACCATGCCTGATGCATGGTCTAGGAATGGCTAGTACTCATGCTGCTAGACCATGCTGTGCCGCGCTAGTCATGACTCAGTCAGGCCATGCCCAAGCCACCTAGTCCACTTGCCACTTCTAGTTCAAGCTAGCAACCAAACTTAGAACTACTCGAATAGAAATCTTCATTATTAGAGAAAATGTCTAATTATAATAATGTTCTTTCTTTTCAATAAATTCATTGACTACTAACAAAGCCCTGTATCTTGATTGATAGTCATCATTATAGAGTTTTAGTCTAAAGAGGGTTCTATTTTAAAAGCCTTCTTCTCTTTTAGTAAGGGTACTAGATCTCAAGTCTGGTTGATATGAAGAAATTTCATCTCTTCTCGCATAGCCCAAAGTTTTTCCTCTTTATTTTTAAGAAAGATGACATCTTTAAATATTTTGGGCTCACCTGCATCGATGAGTAATATGTAATCATGGAATCTAGAGGATATCTTGAAAAGACTATATGATCTTCTCAATTCAGACTGAGATGTATCATAATGAATGACTAGGCCCTACCAAGTTCCAGCTAGAATATGGTTAATCACCTCTACAATAGATATATCCATGGACTTGAAAATATCAAGCATATCATAAGGCTTAAAAATATTAGGTATATTCTAGGGATTAGAAATATCATGTATATCCTAGGGCTCAAAAATATTAGGTATATCCAGTGACTTAGAAATATTATGCATATTGTGAGGCTTGAAATTATCAAGTAGCTACTCAATTCCTCATCCTTGATTAGACTAATTTGTTAGAAAGAATCAACACTGAATCTATGTAAATAGGAATCTCTATGGAATTACTCTTTTCTCTTCTCAGATGACTATCATCCACAAATTGGTCCTCTAAAAAAATTATATCTTTAATCTAAACTAGCTTCTTAGCAATTGAGTCCCTTAATTTGTATTCAAACTCCTTGTGTCCATAGCTAATGAAGATGCATGGAAGTGCAATATCATTGAGTTTAGATCATTCATCTTTTAAGATATGAATACCTGCTTTGCACATAAAAACTCACAAGTAATCATATGAGATATATTTTGTAGTCCATATTTTATTAAGAACATCATTTAGGCGGTGACAAGGAACATGTTGATTATATCAATAGTAATACACATAGCTTTTCACTAAAATTTTTTGGAAAGATCATAAAAAATGTACATCAAATTCATGATCTCTCCTTAATAGTCTAATTTATCCTTTTAGTGATGTCATTTAATTGTGACAACTTGGCTGGTTTCTTTTTCCAGTCATATAGTTCATACATTCATCAATCGAAAATCCCTAGTTTAATGACAAGATATTCCTTCTAGATAAGTCATCACCAAAATAACTGACATATCTCATAGTTTCTAGTATATCAATAGACATCAGATTCATTTGAACATCAAGAACATACAAGACATCTCTAAGCATCAGCTGATGTCCTAGCTACATTTGCAAAAAAAAATGTCTTCCTTGCCAAAAATCTATGATGTCACACTATTACTCATCTTTAGTGTGTCATAATCACTAAGTGTGTATGCAATAAAAAAGTCAATATGTGAGGTAATATGAAATGATGTTCCTAAGTCAATAAGCCAATAACCACCCTGAAAAACTATATTAGAAAATTATCATCAATAACAAACATCGAGTCACCATCAAAGATGACAATGGGCTCTCCCTTGGGTCTATCTCCTCTCTTGTGTTATTGTTGTAGTTTTTTCCAAGAATATCAATCTTTTTTCACATGCCCAATTTTGTTATTTTACAAAGACTTGACTACTTTTCTACTTAGTCACTTGCCTCTAAAAGAATGAGTTCTTCCATCATGATGTGTGTGCCTCTTGGTACTCCTGCTACATTTCTTCAAAATAAGAATACCATGATAAGCTCATCCATTCTCATTTCTTCTTGCTTTTTCAAATAATAAATTCAATGAGATAATGTGCATTAGCATAACACCTCTAGGTGATGACATGCTTAGGGACACCACTTGCCTTACAAACTATTTAGTTCGACCTTGCCAAAAGGAAGGATTTTGATCTTCATTACCTTCCTTTTATTATTTAGCTCTCGATTATGTAAGTCTTCGTTCGCTGAGACTCTGACTTAAATGTGAGTCTGATTTGTTCAAATCCAAGTGCGTAGATAGTGCATTATGGCGGCCATCTCTTTTTCTTGTACTTTTATTTTTTATTTCCTCTTGGTGTCATTAAGCTTATGGCTGGCTTGATTCCTTAACTTACCGATGAGAGTAGTCAGGCTTCTCCTCCCCCTACTAAACCTATCCTTTTCACATTTGAGTTTGAGCAACTCTTTATTGTGAGAAGCTCGATGAAATCTGGCAATAGCTCTAGGGTAGGTTCTGGAGTTTGGATTGAGCTTTCACTCTTCTCAAGGTAGTGAGTGACTCTTGTCTCGGTCTTCTGGAAATGATAACTAATGACTTAGCAAAAAGAATGTTTTTTTGATACACCTAGGACATGGATTCTATATGAACCAATGGCACCTCAAATCATGAAGAATGTTAGCTTGTCAAGCTCAATGAATCAACAGATCCTACCATTCGGCAAAAAAGTTAGCTCAAAGCCCATGGTGGGTACAGCTCTGATTTATCCAAGGGTAATGATTGAAGAGTTATTTCCATTCGACCAGAGGAGTGGGAGTGGTGATTGTTTGAAGGATAATATTCATTTCCTTGATTCTAAAGTTAGTCTATCTGCTTGTAAAGAGACTTGAGGATCTTACGCTCATTGGAAAGCCTGGCTGAAGGAATGATCATAGGAATTCCTTATCCATGGTAGATAGACACCAAAAAATTTAGCAGAGTCGTTCGAGCACGAATCCACTAGCAAAAAGAAGGATTTCTATTAGCTTGCATTCAGTATTGGGCTAGCTGACCCCCATTGACTCTCTTTTCCCGATATACTTATTTTGCTTGGGCCTATTCTTATATATCCAGAAGTGAGTTTAGCAGTAGACAAGCTAATAGCTCAACTTCTATGAGAATTTTAATGGATGAAAGTAGATTCATAAGTCCTTCAAAGATATTGATATACATCGATATTAGACTATCATCCTTGAATTTTAGGTTAACTAGATATTGAATTATCAACATTTTATTTCTTAACATGTTTTTTAAAAATATAGACTATTGTTTCTCCTATAACTTATTTTCTTTTATTTATTTAGTAACATATTTATAAGTATCACTTATTTTTTCTATTGCCAAACCTTGGAAGAAGCCCAAAAGTGCAAGTCTTCTTATTCTTCTTCACTTAGTTTTTTTAGGTTTCGTCTTCTTCATTATTGGGTCATATAACTATTTGGCTATAAAGTAGTCATATATTCTATTTTTTTCAGATATAATAATTAGTCACAGATTACTATATTATCAAATACGTCCATCATTATTTGAATTAGCTAAATTGCATGTTACTATTTTGGGGAATATGTTAATTATTGATCACTAGGTGTTTTGTGAAAGATATCTTCACAAAACAAATTGAAGCCTTGTGCTTGACAAAAAATCTGACAAAATTTTAGAAGAGATTTAAATTACTAGCATCTATTTTGTCAAATTTGATTTAAAAATCTATCATTTGTTCACCCTAATTTTCTTTACAATTCATAAAATAACAATATGAATCATAAATGTCTCCTAATAGAATGTGATTGTGAGGTTTAGTACAATTTTTTCATGTGAATCATATATATTTTTTAGTACAATATGAATCATATATTGTTTTTTATTTGCTGGAATATAAACTATTGTAGATTATTAATATAGTAACATTTTTCATGTCCACTTTCATAGTTGAAAAATACTTCATGTCAAGGCTTAATGTGAGTATTTTTTAGTACAATTCCTAAATCCATTGCCTATTCTAGATGATATTGCAATTTGCTTCATTGATATAGCAATCTTGCAAATCTTTGCAACTTTCTTTGTATAACTAAAATGTTATTCCATAATATTTTGAAATAGTTAATCTGATATTCTTCCTCTATAGATATTTTAAGATGGAAACCAATATCAAATTAATTGAAGACATAGCATTTGAGTTCCTTCTAGTAAGGGACTCAAAGCATTTGCAACAAATGCTTGTGTTATCCTATGCCATCCTTGCTCTGTTCCATAGGTTTAGGCATTAGTTAATACATGCAGATTAACTTCAAAATAAGTGGTCGTTTATTGTAGATATTGTATTTCAAACTTTAGTAATTTATAGTTGTAATATGGGTTTTCTTGCAATTTGCATCTATTCTATACCAAATTTCAGGTATTTGGATTTTACCTTTATATTTGTTATAATTTCTGTTGTCACTCTTACAAGGACTGAATCATGCCAAATTAAGTTTTTGCAAATTAAGGGTCAAGTTATGTGCCAAGGTGACTCATCCCTGCCATGGAGTTGTGGAACTTGCTAAGCATGAAACATATAATTTAATGTAAAATGTGGAAAAATTATGCTATATGAAGTTTACTACCTAATGGTGATGATCTTTAATGGCTGAATTGTAACTCTACATTTTAATAATGACGTCTAGGTAGATGTACCACTTCAGCTAGCTTAAAAGAAGAAATTGTGCACTTAACACATAATTCATAGTTCTAACAACATTAATTTTTAGCATGGTGTGTTGGAGAGGTTAAAAAGATAATACACATGACTAAGTGTAAAACACATAATACATTTCCACATAAACATCTAAATTTTGCTAAAAGTGAAACTACAAATGCAATCATGTTTCTCATGGTTCCATAAAAACTTCCCATTGAATACCATGAACACTTGAACTAAATATGGTGTTAGGCATGAGGATTGCCTAAAATGTGATAATAATCTCATTATTTAGATTCAACCAGATCTATTCATATCAATTTGACTAACATAACTACTGTTAAATTATTTTCCTACTTGGTTGAAGCAATGAAGCTTATACAATGTAAGTGTATAAACTATCTCCAACCGAGTATGTGATGACCTAAAGAAACACCATGAAAGAAGAATTTCTTTCTCTTGAGCATTTAGTTTATAAAATAGGTAAACAAATTAACTTTTAAATAATGATAATATGCATCATTTTCAATATCAAACAATTTTGATACCTAAACAAAAAATATAATAGTATCTTTTTAAAGAAGCAATACCAATTTCATTCTCTCTTACAAAATCCTTGGATTGAAGTTAGGAAGGAGGAGATTTAAAAACATGCACAATAATAATGGCACATGAACTAACAACAAAATAAAAGACAAACATGTAATTTTAAAAAAGATTCTAATGCGTCACATTTTAGTGTGAACTCTTAAAAATAATTAATAAACAACAATAAATCCATCAAATCATAAAAATAAGCCATAATTAATTTAAAGTGAAGTTGGATCAATAAGTGAAATTGGATCAATAAGTGAAATTGGATCAATAAGTGAAATTGGATCAACTTGGTTACGTGGTAATTGATGTTATCAAAATTAACCATGATTATCGCACAACTTAACTACCCACACCATTTAAAGTTAAATGGAGTGAAAATTTCTATGCACAAGCAATACATTTTATTTAATTTACCATAACAAAATATCAATTATTTAAATATCATATTGATCTATACTTGTTTATATATTGTATGTAATTATGTGTGCACAAAAATACTTGATTGGGGCACCAATTTATTCTTGTTTGAAATTTTAAAAATGATGTTTTTATTAAATTGGGATTTGTATTTTAGTGCACTAAATATAAAATATTTAAAAAGTATGAACTTAAAAAAAATTTAAGAAAGATACACCAAAATACAAAATAATTGCATTTTAGTGCATGAAAAACTAGAAACCAAATTTTCTCTTAGCTTGCACGTCAAGAAATAAAAATAATAAATAAAAACTATATAATTTTAACTACACTACATTTGTGAAAGATGTAAGTGGGATTTGAACCAACTTAGTTAAATTGCTAAATAGCCTCAACCACCCATCTACATGAAATAATTCAAACAAGTCATGAAAGCGTGCGTGTGTGTGTGCCCGAGTGAGTGCGTGTGTGTGTGTGTGTGTGCCCGAGTGAGTGCGTGTGTGTGTGTGTGTGTGCCCGAGTGAGTGCGTGCGTGTGTGTGTGTGCGTGTGCGTGTGTCTGTGTATTCTATGTATTTGTATATATTTAAACATAACATATATAAATATATAAACATAAATAAAAATATACAAGCATAAACATATATAAATATTTGATCCATAACTATATAAATATAAACACGCACACACACACACACACACACACACACACAAACATAAACATGAGTACAATATAATAAATAGGATGCTACTTTAAAAGAAGATGAGTGGTCAGCCACCATATTTACAATACTCCCCCTTGTATGGCCACCATACTAGTGTGACTCATTAAAAATATATCAATGGGAAAATTAAAACAATATTTTGTAAATCTTAGAGTTATGTTAGACACACTAAAGAAGTTGTCTCATTAAACCTTGTTGGTAAATCCAAATGGGAAAAAACTAGACATAGAAAATAGAGTACAAAATGCATATATTAGAAAGTAGTGGATAGTCCCTCTGATACTCCCTCTGATGAGTATCAACTCATCTGATCACAAACTCGATGCATCTTGATATCATATGTCAATTTCTTGAATGTTGATGATGAAAAACTTTGGTAAATAAATCTACAACATTATCACTCAATCATATTTCCTTCACGTCAATTTCATGACTCTTTGGAGTTAGTGAGCGAAGAAAAACTTTAGTAAGATATGTTTGGTAGTATCTCCTTTGATGAATATTTCTTTGATTTGTTTAATACACACAACATTGTCTTCATAAGATATTGTTAGTGTGATTAGTAGAATGCTTGAAGTCAAAGGTTGCCCACATGCATTCCAAAAATTTTATACCATTAAACTTAATCATACATATTTATGGCTTGCTTCGTGGACTATAATTATCACGAGATGATTAGAAAAAGTGGCAGTCAAAGGCTGCTTAGTTGATCACCAAGAAATTACTATATTACCACATGTGAATGCATATATACCATATTTGTTAGAGGGCATTGTGAGAATCAGAAACGTATCTTGAATCTATATATTTTTTTAGAGTTGATTCCTTTGAATAAAATAAACAAAAATCTATAGTTCCTCAAAGGTAACATATGATATATTCATGACATTCGACTATCTTTGAGTTGGTGTAGAGTTGAATCTTGCTAATAAATTAACTCAAAAATGCAATATTTAGCTTTATACACTTTGTTAATTATAATAAAGCACTAATTGCAATAAGATATGATACTTCATAATCAAATAGTGCTTCATTTTTTTCTTTTGAACAAAAGGACCTTTCGTAGCATCAAGGGATCTAACAATCATTGGGTAATTTAATGGATGTGCTTTATCAATGTTAAATCACTTCAATACCCTTTTGATATATGTTGAATAATGTATGAGAATTTCATTAGACCTATGCTCAATTTGTAGGTTGAGACAATATTTAAATTTTCCTAAGTCTTTCTTCTCAAAGTCATCCTTTAAATATTTAGCCACTTTTATGAGCTCTTAAAGAGTCTCATTAAATTTATATCATCAAAAATATACTATAAGGATGACAAATCATAATTCTGATATATTAAAAAAAAAAAACCCAAGGGCATATTGGATTATTAATATACTCTTAATTTATTAAATATTCACAAAAATGATTATACCACATTCTTCTAGATTGGTTTAATCTATATAAAGATAATCTAAACTTAATTAAATATATATCTTGTGGTTGTAATATATTTACTTGAGGCAATTGAAATCCTTTTGGGACATTCATATAAATATCATATTCTAGTTTTTCATACAAATGTGTAGAAATTACATCCATGAGATGTATATCTAGTCTTTATGAGATTGATAGACTAATTAGATATCAAAATGTAATAATATCTATCACATGTCAATATGTTTCTTCATAATCAAGTCTAGGTCTTTTGAAAAATCTTATGCCACAATACATGCTTGGAATCTAGTAATTTTATTTTTATCATTATATTTTTTTATAAACACCCATTTGTAACCTACAGGTTTCACATCATTGGGGTTAGGATTGTAGCCCATATTACTTAGCATTTTATTAGGGAATCCTTTTCTACTTAGATTTCTTCTTTTCACTTTGACCACTCATGTTTACTATTACATTCATCAACAATGCATGCTTCATGATCATCATCTTATTTTAAAATTTCAATTGCTACTACAAAGAAAAATACTGAATAATCACTTCTATATTGTCCCATAATTTCTCATTGATACATAATTTATGGAAATCTCATTAGAAGTATTATCAAAAATTTTAGTAAACATTTTATTTTGAATATCATATTCTCTAAAAATTCATCTCATATACTCAAATATGAAATGGTCATTATGAGGATGAAAAATCTCAAAAAATCCTAATATATTTTTATTAAATTTCTATTTTAAGTTTACTTAATGGGCGATAATGGATGCAAATGATGCATCATCATGACTATTCTATATATTGAACATCACGGATACCACTCTACTAAATTTTCTAAATTCATTAACTATTAACTAATTTTCTAATTTATAAAATTTTATTATGTCATTCCTACATGTGGACTTAAATCATATGATAAGTAGACTAGAAGTAGATTTGCATAATATTAACTATCCCAGGATCCTCCAAAAATCTAATCAGGAGACCTATAATGGTAATTAGTTTGGTCATATCTTCCCTCCCAATATTAATTTGGTGTATGAAGGGAGCCAATGAAGTTGAACTAGATCCAGCTTGAAAGATCTCACTGCTAAGTTGTGTTTACCTCGTATCTAACACATCATATTTTTTGGTGAATTGATCGACAAGCCTTTTAAGGTACTTTAAATCAAACACACTCCTTTATATATATATATATATATATATATATATATATATCAATATATAGATTATACTGATTCTTCATCCGACAACCCTAGAATTTTAATTTTTATTATTTTAAAGTGTGTCCATACTTCTGATGTTTGCTTAGTTTTTTTTTGTATTTTAGATGACATATAGGTTTGAGTTAAGGCAGTTGGAGAAAACATAATTTCTGTCTCAAATATTTTGGTGGGATTATCATTGCTATCTATGTCTACATTAATTTTATTCTCATTTTCATTAAATTCACTATGTGACAAATTATTAATTATTTATATTATTAAAATAAAATATGAAATTAAAGTTGTAAATAAAATTCTCAAGTAGCACTATAAAAAATTTAAAAATTAATACCATACCACAGACAACTTTGTTATAAATTCTAACTTTCAAAGTCCATGCAACCAACTTATAGTGTTGCTTAGCTAACAAGCACACCCATGCCATCATGAATCATCAATCCCATTCCCATATGTGCAAGTATTGAACATAAATTGAAATAAAAATGATAGTATAGTATACTATATATGTATATCTAATATGTATATTATAAAATGATATAATAAAGAAAAACTAACAATTCAAAAAAAAAGAAATAAGTAAAACTGAAATGGTTAGAGAAAAGAGAAGAAATTGATAATGAATATCTAAATTTCTTCTTCTATATTTATAAAGAAAAATAAAATTCAAATTAATAAAAAAAAATTATTTTAATTAATTTTTTTGTATTTTAAATAGGCCAGAAACATGACAACCCTAGGAATTTGGCCTCAGCAGCCTTTGGAATCAATCCAATGACTATAGTAATTCCACATGTTAAATTGTTTGTTTTATTACTATGGACTGGCTGACTTGGACAATGACAAATGCAACTTGTCACTGTCTCTATTAGAAGCCCATAGCATGAAAATACAAAGTATGGTTGCCCAATGTAAGTGAGATGCAGCTTACTTGGCTGAATTAAAAAAAAAACTACCTCATTGGGTGGTCACCTGACTAGATTTGACCAATGACCCAATACCAACTATAGCTGACCCTATGTCCCCAGGCTAGTGGACCATACCACTGAGCTAGGCACGTGAGTTGAGCATGGCAAGCATGAGACATTGCTCATGCTGGCCCAGCATAGCATGAGCCATGGCATGGCATGGTTATGGACCATCATTACAGGAAAATATCAATTTAGCTAGAGAATTTTAGTTAGAGATCAATCCCTAGATAAATTGTAAGGGATTAGATAGGGAATAACAAGAAATTTATGATTTTTTTTTTGAATAAAAAGATTAGCGACAGATTAGCAAGGAAAAATTTTTCGAAAATTCTGCTCAAAAAAAGCGTGGGATTTAGCGATGGATTTAGTGACGGAAAATTTTCGTAACTTCTGTTCAAGAAAAGCAGTGATTTTTGTGACGGATATTGCGACGGAATATCTCTCACTAATAAAAGGCTGAAATTAGTGACGGATTTTCCATAGCTAATAAAATCCATGATTTAGCTACGAATTTAGTGACAGATTTTTTTTTGCTAATAAAATTCATGATTTAGCGACGGATTTACTGACATATTTTCCATCGCTAATAAAATCCATGATTTAGCTACGAATTTAGCGACAGATTTTCCAATGCTAATAAAATCCATGATTTAGCGATATATTTTTCCTTGCTAATAAAATCTATGATTTAGCAACAGAATTTTCCTTGGTAATACAATCTGTATTTTAGCTATGGATTTAGTGAGCGAATATCTCTAGCTAATAAAATTCATAAATTAGTGATAGATTTAGCGATGGAATTTCAATAGAAAATAAAAACCTTAATTTTGCGACGGATTTAGAGATGAAATTTTCCCAGCTAATAAAATTTGTAATTTGGTGACGGATTTAGCGACGGATATTTTCGAGCTAATAAAATTCATAATATAATGATGAATTTTCCTTAGCTTATAAAATCCATAATTTAGTTACGAATTTAGCGATAGTATTTTTCTAGCCATTATTTAATTATATAATTTTTTTATTTATTATTTGTATTAAAATTTTATTTAATTTTGTTTTTTAAATTTATGTTATTAGTCTATAGATGAGCAATCCTAGAAATATACATTCTCCTCGTAAAATAAAAAAATTGATATTATAAATAATTAATTTAAAATATATAAAAATGCAAAAAAAAAAATTATATTTTCGATAAGTATAATAATTTATACAAAAAATTGATATTAATTTATGATTTATTAAATTTTTAAAAAATTATACAAAAAATTTTTCTAAAATTTTTATTTAAGAAACTAAATAATTTAAATTAAAGTAACATTAAATAAATAATTCAATAAGTATAATAATTTTTTCGATAATTTAAAAATTAAATTAACATACATTAAAATTTCTACTAATTAAAATGTAAATTAATTCATTGTATGATAAAATAGAAAATATTTTCAAAAATATCTGAATTGACGAATAAACTAGTAAATAATAATTTTATTATAAGTATTAAAAAAATTTTATGATTATAGAAAACTTTTAAAAAAATAAATAATACAAATCTTGAAAATCTTGTAATATAATAAAAATATAATTTTTTCAATAAAGTTAAAATATAAAATAATAATTATAAATAAATATATAGATGTTTAATCCTACTAAAATTTATAAAAGTTAAACAATTGAGTAATAATTTTACAATTAGCTTTAAACATTATGTTTTTATTAAAATAATAAATACTACTTTTTTTAATTATTTTCTCACTTTTAGTAATTTTTTGAATTTTAAAAATTATTAATTATATCAAATAATATGAAATTTTATGCGTTAAAAATTATTTCATATTATCTTTGTAAAAATAAATATGAAATCTTAAAAATTTATAACTATAAAATATAAATTTTTATAGATTTTTTAACAATAAGAGTATTTTATAACTTTTAGACGAGTGGCTAGAAGACAAATCATCTTTTCATTTATGTCTTATTATATGAAGTTTGTTAATTTCATACCTATTTGATATTTTTTTAAGGCAAAACTTATTTTTTTATTGTTTATATATTTATTGTTTAATTAATATTATAATAAAAAATTATAAGGTATTTGTTTTTCATTTGTACCTTGCTACACGCACATTAATTTTGTTGAAAAAAATTTGATAGTAAATAAAATTAATGAGCATTTTTGTATTATATATTTATATATTGTTTATTTAATGTTTTAATAAAATATAAATATTTTCTTAAAATATACATTCTCTCTCTCGACTCGACGCATATCTAAGACTCTAACACGTGAACCAATGTCCTTTGTATTCCATCTATCTCCTGAATATCTCTAACATGTGAACCAAAGTCCTCCGCATTCCAACTATCTCTCGATGCATCTCTAACACGTAAACCGAAGTCTTTCGCATTCAATCTATCTCTCGATGCCGATACAACTAAAATTAATTCAAGGTTTAAGTTTTAAATTTATCTTGATTTGAGGTATGTTTATACATTTATTCTTCATCGATTATCTTGGATTGTTTAATTGAAGTGTAAGCATTTATATTCTATTATTTTTCATAATATTGAATACTCAATGTCCTTAGTTGGGAGGTTCCAGCTTAATCCGAGTCTAGAGTATAACCTAATATGGCATCCGTTCACTTTAATAATTTCATTAGATAATTCTTGAGTATCAACTTGAACAAATATGTACAGAACTGGTCAGATTTTGTCAAATTTTGTGTTCTGCTTATACTTATGCTTATCCTATAATTAATTATGACATGCTAAAGAGAAGTTGACGAAGTGTATATTTGAGCTTCAATACAATTATTATAAATTACTACTGGTTGAGTTGTTAAAACATACACAACAACTATTTTTGAGTTGCCCCATTCATTTACTGATCATTTCGAGGAACTTTTTGATGTATATTCTATATCTATCTAAGGGTTGTTGGCCTAATATAACTTTTAAAATGTTGCATATGATTGACTTTTATGGTGAGATCATTTTATCTAGAATCTCATATGAAGCTAATAATTATATGTTTCCCTTTAGCATTATGTGTGAAAATCTCAAAAAATTATAATGATTGACTTTGTTTTTAGAAAATTTGAAAATGGTTGTCGGTGAAAAAGATATCATCATTATATCTAACAGGCACATATCATCATTATATCAATAAGAACCCAACACTTATTCATATCATTCCTCGACTAATTGGTCTAGAAAATCTTGTTTATTACTATTGGAACTTAAATTAATAATTTATTAGTATTTTTGTTAAATATAATACTCATAAACTAGAATACTAATCCATTGATAGTTGCAGGTTTAATCATAGTTTAATTTTATCTTTAATAGGAATTATTAAAAATTGATATACATTTTTCACTCTCTTTTGATATTTGTGCAGTATTTATGTTGAGTAGTTAAAATATAGGCAACCAGTAATTTTCAGCAATGATGTCGATTATATGCTAGAAACTAAATTTGTGAATAGGTTCAAAAAATTATGTGAGAATTATTAAGTTTTAAATTTTGAATTATTTAATTTATTATTATCTTTTATTTGTTAATATCAATTTTTAAATTTATGTCACAGGCAATTGATCCTCAAATGGAGATTCAAATATTTTTATTCAGAATCTAAGTAAAGGCCCGTCTTGATATGTGACAACCTATCCTGAGTATATTGTTAATAAATATAAATTTCACATAATCTAGCATGGTTCTTCTAAAATAACAATGAATAGTAGTGTATGCATTAAATGTACTGGATATAGTGCAGATGAGATTGATTATTAGGGTCAACTCAAAGAAGTTATTGAGTTGGAGTATCCTGGACTTGAAAATAACATGATTGTATTATTTAAGTGTGAGTGGTTTGATCCTCCACCAAATGTGGGCACAAAGATTCATTTGGATTATAAGCTAGTGGATGTTAACCATAAACATAGATATAATCGATATGAACCATTTAATATGGTAGTTCAAGCTGCTTAGGTATATTATTGTATATATTCGAGTGTATCTCATGAAAAGAGAGATTGGTGGGCGATTTGCAAGATCAACGCTCGATTAAAATTTGAAGTATCAACATCATAACAAAGAAGTGCAGTCTTAGAAATTTCACCGGCATTCTAGGAAGATCACATAAATAATATTGAGCCTTTGAATGTAGATGAAAATCCAGAAAATTTATGTGACTCAAATGGTGGCACAATAGAAATTGAAGATGATCAATTTCTATTTGAAGATGAGTTCAAACTTCTTTCAGAATCAGAGGAAATATCAGAAGATCCATTGGAGGATGACAGTGATGCCGATAATTAAATTGTTCTAATTTTATTATAAATTTAAACTATCAAAGATGTTTTATATTTTGTTGAAATCTATCAGTGTGTTTTATTTGAAAATGCATGCTTGTTCATCATATTTCTAATTTTTGTTCTTTGTTTTATTTTGTACAACAGATGGTGCCCAAAGGACGTGGCCATGGTGGAGGTGGACGTGGACACAGAAATGAACCAAATTCATCTAGTATGTTACATTATGTTGTAGAATCAGTATCATCTCGTAGCCACCATATCTTGACTTCAAAATCACAATCATCATCTTCATTTCTATCACCATCACCATCATTAAGACCTCTACTATCACCTTTATCAGATGTAAGCACACCACCAATTGTGCTTCCTGCTCACACTTTTGATCCATCTCTATCTCCTACACCACAATTCACACTGATTATTCCCCCATTTACAATGCCAAGGACATCATCAAATGCTGTGCCTTTCTCTGTAGTCAGTGCAAAGTTAGAAATTGATATTGTGGATGAGAGGTAAAAGAAATATGTAAAAATGACTTGAAAAACAAATTGATGTTACTATTAGTGGTTTTTTTTATATTGTTATGATTTGCTTATTTCTATGTTATTTATTTATTTGTACAATTTTATTCCATCTCACAAGTATTCGACTATAATTATAAAGACTTTCAAGAAAATGGCTGATTCTAAAGCTTTATCCTGGAAGAAAGTTTCTGAATCGACAAAGGAGTCATGTTTTAATGACTTTCAGGTAAAAATTACAAAACAAAAGAATTAAAAAATAATTATCTAATTACTTAACTTTTATGTTGGTTATTATTCAAGTAGTAAATAATTATGTTCTTGTTGTTAATATAAATTCTTTTGTCATGTTTCTATTTATAGAATCATTGTACATGGCCACCCAAATTTGATGGAAAGATAAAATCATTATGAGAGATCAAAGTTATTCAATTGTATTCTGATTTTGTCTATAAATTAAAGAAAATGAAAGAAATGCCTAATTTTATATCTGAGTAAGACTGTCCCGAGTGGCTTAATTATTGAGAGGAGCTAGATGTGAAGAAAAAAATCAGATACTGCCAGCAAAAATCGACGAAGTGAGATTGCTGGACTAGGTATAGGAATCTGTCGACACACTGGAGTTTCAAAGTCGAGCATTGAGCATACTCGGGATTTGGTACAAATTTAAAATTTTAAGCATATCTATATTTTGTGGTTGTCCTAATAGTCCAATAAATATAATCTTTACATGGTTTTATTAATTTTGTTAAATTTTTTTATCATTTGTTTTTTTATGAATTAATAAAAATATATTCTAGGCTGGAGAATTGGGCCGAGATCCAAATTTTTATGAGATTTTCAGGAGGATACATGTGAAGAAAGTGGATGGTCAGTATGTTGAAAATAGGTCTCAGATGATTGCAGTAAGAAATTATTCTATTAATTAGGCTTTATAAAACTATAGTACATAATGAAAATTGTTTTGAATGCAGATAATTTATTTTCTTTTTTGTAAATCTAGAATAGTTTTTATCTCAATTTTATCTTAGGACCTAATGGAGGAATGTGTGACAGGTGCTCATCAACAAGTTGAAGGTTCTATGGATCTTCAACTAATTGACTATGATCCTATTTATTTGGAGACAATAGGAGGTCGAAAGAAGCAGCGAGTGTACGGGATCGGCTCTAAGGGAGTGGCATTTTGTTGTAGTAGTCGTGCTTCTAATTCATCTATCTCAGCAATGGTAGATGAGGCGGTCGAACAATAAGAATAGGAAACAAATGAATGAATTGTAGATATGGAGACTGAAATGAAAAAGAAGGATGAACAGATAACTAATTTGATGGAAAAAAATATAAGAAATTAAAGAAATTAAAAAAGCAATGCAACAGCAGATGTCCTATATGGAGTCACAGTTAGCGGCATTGGCGCATCAAATAGCATTCCGAGATTCAACTGCGAATGCTCTTAGGAGAGGCAAGCATTCCCTACAAATTATGAGGATGACTGGGTATGATAATTATTTATGAATTGTTATTTATTTTTGTCTACGTGTGGTAAATAATTATGATATTTTTTTGCAGGTTTAAATTTGTTTTATTTTGGTTTTATTCTTTGCTTTTCCGATAAACCAAATTATGAATCTTTGTAGGACACATTATGTGAGAGAAAAGAAAAAACCTTGATCCAAAGCATTCAGACATTATCATGGTCCTTCCAATGCATAGGTCCCATTTTTACCGATTGCAGTTTTATCAAAAAGAAGACTAGCTTATATTATCTTTATTATTCTAAAAATATTTTATTTTTGCACTCTCTTTATCTCTAAACATAATTGCTGGATATCTTTTGGATTTTTGTTAAAGCTGTATGATAATCAACTTTAATTTGTGTTTGTTCATGCCTATAATATTTGCTTGTATATATTTATGAATATGTTTCTGTGTCTTTGAATTTGTTGGGTAGAGTTTTAGCCTATTATAGGCATGCAAAAGCCTATATTCAGCAGTGGCAACAGTGGTAGAGATGGCAGCGATGGGTGTGGTAGCAACGGAAGTGGTAGTGGCGGCAGCAGTGTCAGCAGTGGTAGCGTCGACAATGGAAGTAGAAGCGGCAACATTGATAGTGGTGGTAGCGGCGGCGATGGTGGCAGCGGCGGCAACGGTGGTAGCGACGGCAGCAGTGGCAGCAATGGTAAAGGTGACATTAGCGGTAGTAGCTGCTGTAGCGGCATCAACTTGCAGTGGTGGCAGCGAAGGCAGCAACGACAGTAGTGGCAGTGGTGGCTGCACCGGTAGCAGCCGCAGCGGCAGTGGCAGCAATGGTAGAGGTGGCAGCGGAGGCAGCGGAGGCAACAGCGGCAGCAGTGGCAGCGGCTACAGCACCGACAACAGCCACAGTGGTAGTGGTAGCAGCAGTAGGGGCGACAGCGACAACGTGAGCTGCATGAATGGCAATAAATGTGGTATATACATACGTATATAGTTAGTATATACTTACATATAATTTTGCAATATTTTATGTACATATATACTTAGTATAAATATACTCGGTATATATGTACGCATAATACTGCAATTTATATGTACAAATACTGTAGTAATATATGTACGAGTGAAATGCTAGTATATAAGTACATTTTTACGGTAGTAATATATATTTATCAAAACATAGTTTTTTTTAATTTATTTTGATTTGATTTAGGGGTTTAAATTTCTTACAGATGTGGTACCGCATTGTTTTCTAGACAATGCTTGTATAAGTGAAGAAATTTTTCAATAGACATGAAGCAATGTAACTCGGACAGCTTTTTCGCAGCAGAAAGTTGGTGATATGAGTGATAGAGGGAGAGAAAGTAACATTAATGTATTAATAGATTATACTTTATGCATAGTCGGTAGATACATTGATTACAAAGATGTAATATAATTTTTGTTATTTTTTTAGTTATTTAAAATATTGTATTAGAATAAGTTATTAAATGCTTTTTTTTATTTAATTTAATATTTTCATTTATAGGTTCTATTTTTATTAAATCTAATATAAAAATATTAAATTATTTAATTAAATTTTAGTTTAAGCTATATGACAATCAAATTTAATTTGTGTTTGTCATGTCTATAATAATTATTTTTTATATATCTGTGAAAATGTCTGTGCATCTCCAAATTTTTTGTGTAGAGTTTTAGCCTATTATAGGTATGTAAAAGCCTATTATCAGCAGCAGTAGCAGCGGCAGCGATGGTAGCAGCTATAGTGGAAGCAGCAATTGCACAAGAAGCAGCAGCAGCGACGGTAGCAGCTGTAGCGGAAGCAACAGTTGCACAAGAAGCAGCGGCAGCACCGGAAGCAATGACAGAGGTAGCAACGATAGTAGTGGCGGTGGTGGCAGCATCGGCGGCAGTGACAGTTGTGGCATGCATCGACAGCACCTGTAATGGGGGTAGTGGTGGTAGCCGCCGCAGCAGCCAGCGGCGGCAGTTGCGGCAGCAACGGTGACCACTGCAGCTTCGGTAGTGGCGATGGCCGCTGCAGCTTTGGCAGTAGGGCGGCCGCTGCAGCTTTGGCAGCAGGGCGGCCGCTGCAGCTTTGGCAGTAGTGACGATCGCTATAGCTTCGGTAGCAGTAGCGGTAGTGGCGGCAACCGCCGCAATGGCTAGCACCAGCGGCAGCAGCGGCGGCTACTACAGCTTCGGCAGCAGCGGCGGCTACTACAGCTTCGGTAGTAGTGACGACTACTACAGCTTCGGCAACAACGACAGCTGTGATGGTGGCGACATCAGCAATGGTATTGGTAGTGACAGTGACAATGATAGTAGTGGTAGGAGCGGTAGTGGGAGCAGTAGCAACAACACCAAATGAGATATATACATACGAATAAAGTCAGTATATACGTACATTTAATATTGTAGTATTTTATGTACATATATACTGAGTATATTTGTACTTATTTATATGTACACATAATACTACTATTTATATGTACATATACTACATTAATATATGTACGACTGAAATGCTAGTATATATTTACATATATACTACAGAATTATATATGTATCAAAACATAACTTTTTTTGTTAATTTGACTAAGGGGTTTAATTTTCTTACAGATATGATACCGCATTGTTCCTCATACAAAGCTTCTATAAGTGATGAGAATTTTCACTAGACATTACGTGACGTGACTTGGATAGCTTTTTGCAGTAGAAAAATGATGATCAGAGGAGCATAGGGAGAGAAAATAATGTCAATGAATGAATATATTATACTTTATGCACTGTCGACAGATACATTGATGAATAAGATGAAATAAAAGTTTGTTATTTTTTTTGTTTCAATTATGTAAAATATTGAATTTGAATAAGATATTAAATGATTTTATTTTTTCTTTATTATAAATTATTTATAGTTTAAATTTTTATTCAATTTGATATAAAAATATTAAATTATTTAATTAAAAAATTTTAATATTTTTTAAAATTGAAATTATTTTTGAAATAAAAATAACTAGGGAAAATTTACTTGCTAAATTAGCAAGGGAAAATCCCTTTCTAAATTACCAAGGGAAATATTAAAATTAACGACGGATATTCCATCGCTAAATTTATTTAGCTAGGGACTATAAACGTCGCTAAAATTTATAGACCAGCAATTTAGCTAGTGAATTATCTGTCGTTATTTTTGTTTAGTGACGGAATTTCTCGTTTATCTTGCTAATTTAGTTATTGAATTTTTCTTTTTTAGCAAGAGATTTTTCCGTCGCTAACATTTTAGCTAGCGACATTTCCGTTGCTAATATTTAGCAAGAAGCACTTTAGATAGAGAACCGATCCATCGGTAATCCGTTGCTATATCCCATTTAACGACAAAAAATACCCATTTAGCTAGGGAATTGTCCCTAGCTATATGGGATTTTTCTTGCAGTGCATGTCATGCTATGGGTTATGCCCAGGTTACCCTGCCCATTTGAAAGCTCTAGCCACAACTTTTGAGCTATAAAAAAAATTAAAGGTTCAACTACTCAAACTAAAATTATGATAATTATTCAAAGCTTTAGTTTTTGTGATACTAAATATTATAGAGGATACTTGATTATGATCATTTACAAGATAACAAATTTTGTCCTCAAAGGAAGACATAGTCTTGACTTATAAGTGTAAGCTAAGTGCCAATATTGTGGAATCCTAATAGTAATACAATAATATGTTATATGAGAGAAAAAAAAACCAATATCAAAGCCACTCATAGCATCATGGATATTTAAAAGATTTGAAGGGTTACTTTTGCATCGCAACCAACTTTTAGTGCCACAACTACAACCAGCACATGAAATAACTTCATAGTGCCACAACTATTCTCAACACTATGGCCACATACATATCAACAAAGACTATTTTTTAATGTTATGGCCTCAACATAATATCAATACTATATTATAATATGAAAAGTTATCTCTATTATGCCGTCACTTCACAATATTGTGGCTCTCTATGGAATACAATGTGATAAAGACATGAAGTCATAGATATTTCATAGTGCCCTGACTTTATGATATAGAAAGATTATGCCTAAGTTATAGTCATTGTCAAAGCAACAACTTTATGTAATAGAAAGATTAAGATGTTGAATAGAATCATAGTCATCATCTAGAATCATGATCTCATGCTAAAGAGCTAAAAGTCAAAGTTACAACTTTCTTTCGAAAGTTAGGACTTCCCACTTAGAGTAATGCAAAGCTTCTTGGGTATAAAAGTGAAACATAAATAATTTTTAAAGAGACTCACATTTTGTCTCATCCTCCCTCATGCATCAAGTAAAGTCATGGCAACTACAAACCATAATGATAGGTTTCATACTTTTTATAGGTTTTACAAGCAAGCAAGCGATACATAATTTATACCAATCCTTAGAGTTAGGATGCGTAGCATAGCTCTCTAACCCCTCTCCTCTAGAAATTCAATAATTCTATATAAAACTAGCATGATCTATGGTTTGTATATTTTGAATTATATAATATAATTAGTTTTAATTATAAATACATCAATGACTTAAATTATTTTGTTTTGATACTGATGAATGGTGATTAAATAGAATTTAATTAAGTTTCCTACTATTGATGAATTTGTGTGAGATAGTCATGGTGGATGGTGATAGGTAAATCATGAGGCTCACTCAAGCATATGATAGGAAAAAAGTGATAGCCCTTTGGATTGCGATGTACAAGATAAACTTATACATTGAACCATGGAATTTGAATATGTTAATTGTCATGAATATGAAGCTGATAAAACTAAAAGTATAAATCCTTTTATATATCAATCCATTGTACATATCTTAAAGAAACTTATTCACAATTGAGATTGTTGTTATATGGAAGATTATCCCAAGGAGTTCGTCTTTAGTGTGTGAGTCACATCATCACTAAGGAGAACAATGACAATCAATCACTAAGATATGCAAGAATATATTGTGACTTATAAGGTAGTTACAACCCTCATGAATGACTCTTAGGCATAAATGAATTGTTATATCAGTGTTGATGTACTGAAAAAATAACTATGAGGGGACAACCATTGAAAAGTACTCAATAGTGACAATCACCTTATATGTTGTTAGGGAAAGGAATTATTATACAATACTACAACCATCATTATGTGTTCGGCATAATGTGTGTTGAGTGACTTGATGATATTACATAGATGAAATGAATGAACAATGCACCTAACATTATTTAATAATCTAAGTATCTAATTTATAAAAAATGAGTTGTCTCATTTTTGAATAAATAAACTATTATACAATTCTTGTGGGATTGATATAAAAATAAAATTCCATTATACTACATGTACTAAGTATGTACTTGTAGATCTTAGTTGATGAAACACACTCATTAATGAGCCTATGGAACAATACCTAATTGATTAAATTAGATTGACATACATCTAATTCTGATACTTCTTGAATACATATTTCTTGAATACACTAATTCTATATGGCTGGTGAATTAGATTGACATACATCTAGCTTAGATTATCTTTTAACCTTTGGAAGGAGATATGTATCCTAAAAATCTAAGCTATAGAAGTATAGAGCACTATCTTACACTGAGATTGAGTTTATTGTAACTAGTGAAGCTTGTGAAAAAAATATTATGGATGAAAAGATTTTTTATAGACTTGGATATGCAATAGAATGCATATATTGTATGATGCAATAATTAATGGTATATATCTCTAAAAATTCAATCTTTAATACAATGCCAAAACATATTGATTATTGATATTACTAGATACAGGATTTATAAAATGAAAAGTCAATTGAACTTAAAAAAATATATATAAACAAAAATGTTATCAATATGTTCATGAAATTATTATCATAAAAAAAGTTTAATTTTTGTAAGTCACAAGGTGGTATGTGTATCCCAACTAGGATAGAATTTAAGATTTGTTGGGCCTACCTGAGTTGGGTAAACCAAATTTTTTTGTTGTTTTTTTCGTAAGTGTATAGTGGTAGATCAAGAACGCAAAATAAATCATCATGTTCTATTTCAAAAAATATATATATAAAAGTTACAAAAAAGATAATATTCTCATTTTCACAAAAGGGCATGCATGGTGCCCTAGAAGATGTGGGAGTGCCCCATCTATTTTTGCTAAAACCAATGAAATGAAATGAATGTGGATATAGGTTGTGCATTTTTTTCTTCTAATTTTGTGGATTATAGAAAGATTTCAAACACAAAGAAAAAAATAGGTTTTTGGTCTAGAAGCATTCTATCGAGCATTCTTCTTCTCAGGTGATTTTGTTTAAAAATCTTATCTTTTTTCTCTCCATTTTAGGTAGACATTTTGGTCTACTCCTTAAGGCTTCCTCAAATTCTTCTCTCTCTACAAGTTATTATTTCGAAAGAGTTTATTCTTGGAGTTAATTATTTTCACTTATATTATTTCCTATTTTATTATTAATTTTTAGAAATATATATTGTATAATTGTGATTTGTTTTCTTAAATTTATGGTGTGTATTTTCTTTGGTTTATAATTTGTGTATTTTGTGTTTGCATTTTATAAAACCATTATTTTAATTATGTAACTTATATAATGCATTTTTTATATTATGGATACTACTATCACTTTAGTTTGTATGCAAGTTTGTGAGCCATAAAGAATTAGAGTTTGGGCAATATATGAATATTCAAAAAATTGTGGACATAATCTCTACTTTGGTCCAGCAATTGAGATACAACAGCATTGTTGATTAAAAGTTGTGAATCTGATGAACCATTATTATAGCCTAAAGAACAATGCGGATAAAGATTTGGAGCATTTATCTAAAAATCTCATGTTTATGTATTTGTACTGGATTTGAGGTTTTTATGATTTTTTATATCCTAGAAAATATTTTCTAGTCCAAAACATAATTTTGGGCATTTTGTGCTTTATGGACTTCCTGCATATTTCAAGAATTCTTTAACACATATTATTTGATTCTATATTTGTGTATTCACAGTTTGATTTTTAATGTATTTATTATTTAGAATTTCTATATTGAGGTTTATTTAATTTATTTCATTTCTTATATTGCTTAATAAGCAAGTATTATCCATGATATTTTATAGTTTTGAATAGATTATGGTCCGAATGCCCTACCCAAATAGATCCCTCCAAAGATATCCATATTTATGTTGAGGATGCTCAAAAAGGCAATCCCATTAGACTTGCATTTTCAATGGAAGGAAGTTAAACTAACCTCAATATGTCAATGATATCCAACTCAGCAAAAAATCATAAGCATTTACTATCCAAAAGCACACTAGCAACATGAATATGGAATCATTATGAAGAAATGATTGTGTGTGATAAAGAAGTATGTGCACTTTCTAATCAACAACATACTAGCAACATGAATATGGAATCATTATGAAGAAATGATATTGTGTAATCAATAAGTAAGTGCACTTTCTAACCAACAACACACTAGCAACATGAATATCCAATGGTACACCTTCCAAATATAAGTAAGTGCAAATTTGAAATGTACACTAGCCTCAACATCCAATGCAGCTTCAACATAGCAGATAGTCATGAGCATAGAGTTGTCAAATAGGTCATGCTGGCATTACAAGGAGCAATTAGCTATCCTAGCACAACATGGTTGTCCAACATAGTGTAGGGTCATGTGGGACCATGCCAGGCCTGGAGCGGGTTGTCCTAGTTCTGGTTGGTTTGAGCCAACACTAAGACTTTTATTGGCCTTTTCAGTATTCACTATTGACAATTATGAGATTTGGAATTGGGTTGTTGGACTTTATTTTTAAGTTTTAAATTTCAATATAAATTTAAATTATAAATTACAAAGAAGCGATCATGACTTCAGAATTCATATTATGTTGATATTTCATTTGACTCAAATAAAAGATTTAAATTTTATTTAATTTCAATAAAGTATTAATGGAATAAATACATAATATAAATAATACATAAATCAAATTGAAAAAAAAATATCAAAACTTAAAATGATAAAAACTAAAATTATAGTTCAATTCAATATTGAATATATCAATAGTCAATTATACATAAATCAGAATAGATAAAAAATGACAAAAATAAACAAACACTTGTACTTTATTACAATATCAATATTATATGAATCAAGAATCATCAATATTCAATTAATGTCTATGGTATGGTACTGTAGATGAAGATATAGATCACCATCTTCATGAATACATCTGAAGATGTTGTTAGTCCCCACAATATTCTTGATTTCCATCTCTCATAAATCATCATCCACCTTCATCTCTTGCAACTTATCTTTAAAGCCTAACCTTGAATCCTCCCAATCCTTCATCCATTCAAATGCATCTATGATATTTGGTCTTAATCTAGATTTTCTATCTAAAATAATATTGGCTATCACATTAAAAATATACTTTGATACTATGCTAGATATCGGTAGGGTTAGTAGATCACATGTCATCTTAGATAATATGGGATATATGGATTTGAATGAGTTTCACCATAGCAAAATATCTAAATTCTTATTATCATCATGTGATAGGGTAGAATAGTAATCAATATCTAATTATTGAGGCAACTACTTTGATTCGACAGACTACCCTGTTGTTTGCCCCTAGTTAACTGAATGGAAAAGTCAGCATTTTTGAATATGGTATCAATTTCTGTACTTGGAGCATGGTAATAACTATTATACCTAATGTCGTAGTATGAAAATAAGTCAGTTAATTTTTCATGATTGAACCATTTAGGTTGGTGTACCTAGTACATGCATGTGGATATGCATGTCAAAATATTTTCTATCTCTTTCACCTTAACATTAGGATCAATATTGGTATTTAAATAATATAGAATTGGAATGGAAGACTAGTATGTCAAATACTTGGTTTTTAATTCAATAACCATGACTCTAAATACAAGGTAACCTCTATACTTGCTAAATATGCTACTAATATTGTATATACACTTATATACACTTATATGTAAGTATAATTTCAATGATTTCTAACATCTATTTATTTTTTTTCTTTTTAAGCCCTGAAAATAAATATAGGTTACTAAACTCATATTGTCTGCTAGGCATTCTAAGATATTTTAGTAAATTTCTCATTTTTTCTAATGAGAGAGAAATAATTTTCATTCCTACCTATACTATGAGATTAATCATGTGACATATGCACCTAACATGAAATATCTCACTTAATAGTTCATCTCTAATAGTCCAAACAACCATACTAATAGCTACTCCATTATTAGACGTATTATTAAAAGTGATACTAAATATGTTATTTTTAATTTCATATTCCATAAATATTTATGTCATATGAGGAAGAAGAATCTCTAGAAATTCTAAAATTTTATAATTAATTTTACATTTAGAGTCTACGTAGTGGGTGGTAGGACATGCAAATTATGTATCATCATGACTAGTTCATATATTGAATGTTGTGGACACAACTTCACTATATTTCCTAAACTCATTAATTATTAATTATTTGTGTAACTTATAATATTATATTGTATCATTCTTACATGTAGATCTAGGAATCCTATAATAAGTATGTAAAAATTAATATATATAATACTAACTAAAATAGGATCCTCTGAAAATCTATTCAAAAGACTTAAAATCATAATCAATTTTGTCATGTCTTCCCTCCCAAAATTAATGTTGTATATGAAGGTGTCAACAAAGCTGAATTAGATCCAGCTTCAAAGACTCAACCACAAAGTTGGGTTGTCTTGGATCTAATGCACCATATTTTTTTTTTGTTGAGTGATATTCTTTTTTAAGTACTCAGTCACATATGTACTCCTATATGCATATATTTAGTAACATTACGTACATTGTGCTAACTCTCCATCATTACTCTAGAATTTTTAGTTTTCATTATTTTAAAGTAAGTCCATACTATTGATGGTAGCCTAGTTTTTTGTTTTTTAGATGACTTGTGGATTTAGGTCTAGGCCATTAGAGAAAACATAATTTTAGTCTTGGACCTTTTGATAAGGTTATTATTGTTATCAACATTCACGTCAATATCATATTCATTATCAATAAATTTACTATGTTATATTTTTTTACCTAATTTTATTTTTTAAATAAATTATGAAAGTAAAAGAAAAAAAACTCACAAACAAATAATTAACAAAAAAACTAGTACCATACTATAGACTACTTTGTTGTAAATTCTAACCTTGAGGCAAGTTATAGTATCACATAGGTACACCACACCACCATCTATCCCTTATGCACAAGAGTAACCATAAATTAAAATTTTAAAAAAATAATATATGTAATATTTATATTTCAAATGAAAGGCTAGAAAGAGAGTCAGAACTGAGAGAGACTGAGATAGTCAAAGAGAGAATATGAAATTTAGAATGAAATTCTAAATTTCTTCTCTACTTATAGAGAAAAAGAAAATTCAAAAATATTTAAAAAATATTGCTTTTATTTTTTTTTTTTGAATTTTTTTAAATTTAATTTTGGCAGAATCACATTAGAGATTAGATTTTGGCCACAATAGCCATTAGAATCAATCTAACAGCAACCATAATACTATATATAGTTTATATTTTTATTTTTACAAAATGGGCCAACATGGACGGTGAAACCAATTTTGTTGATATCCCTGTTGGACCCCATTGCATGAAAATGTAACGAGCGACAAATGTGGCATGGCCCATGATATATCAGATATCTAGCTTACATGGTTGGTTTTATAAAAAAAAACCTACCCCAACGGATGGTCACCCGATAAGACTTAACCCTTAAACCATAAACTAACCATAGCCAATCCTAGTTCCCCGAACAGGTGGACCGTGCCACGGGGATAGACATGAAATAGGATCATACATCATTCCAAACCATGTCGTGCCAAGCTCAACATGGATAAACCATGCCATGCCATGCCGTGGACAGTGCCGTAGGCATGGATGGGCCGTCTAACCTAGTTGACACCTCTACATGGGCCGTCTAACCTAGTGGACAGTGCCAAGCTCACTAGCAACATGAAAAATGGAATCTTTATGAAGAAATGCTATTCATCCCAATCTTGCAAACATCCCTTCTTGCATGACTACACATATGATGGAATTATACAAAAAAAATAACTTGATTGAAAAATAGTTAATGAACACTTTTTCTTTGATAATTTATTTGAAATTATGGAAAGCGTAGAATGTAAACAAAAATAAGAACATATGCATGGTGAAAAATGAAATTTATAATAACATGAGAAAATTAGCTTCTGAAATATTTGAGTGCACAAATAAAAATGAATAGTTACAACTTGGAAGTAGATTCATTAATATAGTCAATCTTATCATACAAATAGTAAAACCATGGAGTCCTAAAAAGATTAAATGAGTCACACCTCCAGAGAGAAAGTTTAAACTAAACATAGATGGTAGCTTAAAAGAAATGAAGGCCGGAGCAAGAGGAATCCTTTGAGACAATAAGGGAAGTATTATGTTTGTGTTTGCAAAGCAAACCCAATCTTTATCCCCGCTACACTCAAAATTGTATGCAGCAATTAATGGACTAATGTGTTTTTAGAGCTTGCATAAAAGAATGTGGAAATTCAAATAGATTCAAATGAATTAATAAATTTAATCAAAAACCAAATGGCACCTAAATACTGAAATTTCAGAAATAAAAGATTTCCTTTCTGATTTAAATGCTTCTAAATCATATTCTTGCTGAGAAAGTAATTAGTTGGTAGCTGCCTTAGCAAAATAAGGAATATTACATAGAAATCTAGCATATAATCCATGCATCCCACTATCAAGGAAAATAAAAAAGATTGTAATGTTGGAAAGAAATAGTACTTAACTACATGTGGGTGTAAATCTTTGTACAAATCTATTTGTATACTAAATGTTCAAAATTACCTATATTCCATGTGTACATTTATTTGTATTCTAAAGCATTTATGTCATTCATTTAATTTTGAATTGAAGGATATTCCTCCACAAAAAGGTATTCCTCCACCAAAAGTTATGACTCCCCATATTAATAAATTTCTCTTCCATTTATACAAATATATAGTTGAATGCATGTATTTACATATATACATATATACATAGCATTATATATTCCTATGTAAATATATACTCTTAAACACTGCTATATATATATATATATATTATTTATTTATTTATATAACATACAATATTCTATAAGTGTATTCATATATATATATATATATATATGTACACACACAATAGTCTATAAGTATTTGTATGTATAAATGATAGTATGAGCATATGTGTATATGCATATATACTATTTTACATTTATATATGCAATAATATATATGTATTTACATGTAAATACATAGCAATATGTATGCATATATATATACATCTATACACTACTATACACATATAATACACATATACAACATTCTATAATTATATTCACACACACACACACACACACTAGTATACATTTATATGCAATAATATACATGTATTTACATGTATAAAAAAAGTTGTTTGTATGTCACACACACACACACACACACTTTGCGTACATATTCATATACATATATATATACAACATTCTATAAGTGTGTGTGTAGCAGAGTATAAGTATTTTTTTGTAAAAATAATAGTATTGTATATGCATTCATACTTTTATAATAATACTTGCACATATATATATATATATAATACTAAATATTATATATATATATATATATATATATATATATATACATATAATTTGAAAGTCACAAGGAGAAAAAAAAATTACTACCAAAGAGTGTATATAAACACAATACATATGAAATTTTTACATATGAAACTATAGAATAAAAAAATATTTACCAAAAATTTCGAGCACATTACAATTGTGTTTTTCACACACATTCATATACAATACAATAATATACATGTTTCTCCTCATATACACTGTTAACTATATACATGTATATGCCTTTTATTGATATATCTACATAAACATTGTTGGGTTTGCTTAGGTTAGGTATTTCATGAGAATTAAATTGGCTTGAGAAAATGATTTAATTTAGTTTAATTTTTTGTGTTTGATTTAAATTTAATTGATATGCATGATAATATTTGTTACGTATGCTTTAATTTTATTAATAATGTCCAAGATTAATTTTTGAAAGTCGACAATTTGGGTGCTCACTACAAAAATAGAGCTCATAATATTTTTTTTAAATAAGATGAAACTAAAAAAATACTATATGTTTCTTAGGGATAAAACAATGATAGTGCATTTTTAGAAGTGTGTTGTGCATGAAACATAAGGAGAGAGGGAGAGAGACATAAAAAAAGTGGACAACCCCATTTTTGGAAAGAAGAAAAATAGTATATCCCTTTTTCAGAAATTGGGGTAGTGCAGATGATTTGTCGTGCCCCATTTTTTGAAAAGAGGCAAGGTGCATGATGGATTTACATGTGTCAAATGGGCCGAGTCAGGTCGGGCAGGTCCATATGGACTATCGTACCATGCCTAACACGGTATAGTTCACTAAAGGGCAGGCCCGACATGGCCCGTAGCCCAAAATTAGCCAAGGTTCAAGCTGGTTTGGGTTGGGTCATGCTTGGGTTAGGTTAAGATAAAATTAGGAAAATTAGGGTTGGTGCTGTCGAGCCACCACCGTCGCCCGTCAAGCGTCGCTGCGTCATCCTCCATCAGGCATCACTGTGTTAGCCATCGTGCGTCGTTCGGCGCGTCGGTGCCCATGCCATGTCCATGTGCCATGCACCTAGGTCGTGCCTGGCACAGCATGCAGGCAGAAGACCCTTGGCACAAAATGAATAGTACCGAGGGTCAACCTGACACGGGCCCAATCATGGTCATGGAGCATGCCAGGCTGGATCAGGCACGCTTGAACAAAGTCGGGCTTCGGACCAGGCCAGGATGCCCGACCCATTTGACACATCTAGATTGGCCTCATTGATCAGTAGCATGCAGTGCATGTGAAGGAAAAATGGAAGGGTTACACTTATTCTTGGAGTGTTGCACAAACCGTTAAAAAAGAATGGAAATAAGTAGCATATGTTTCTACAATCTTGAAGTTTTTTGGAAATTTCCGAAAAACTTTTTTTCAAAATGATTCTATAACTTATGTGCACAAAAGATAGTTGTCGAAAATAAAGATTCTTTTGCAATTTTCTTTTCTATAATTTCTTATCTTCTATCTTGGGTCGTGTGGGAGAGCATGCAAAAATTATGCTATACATACATATATATGTGGTGGATGTGATTTGAATGTGTTCTGTTTCGATGGTCAATAACACATCTAAAGTACAATATTATTAGGTGTTTCTATTATAATTTATTAGTTTGACCATAATTTGAACTTTGTTGTAATTAGACTATTATGTGATTAAGGTTTTAAATTATATTTGTTAGACTATTCTACAAATTATAAAGAAGAAATAGTAGTTGCACATAATTAGGTATATTATCAAAATAATATAGATTATTATTTTAAGAATCAATAAAATATATTTTTTAATTGAAAATATTTGTTTTTTGTGAGTGCAAAATAAAAATTTCAATTTTAAAAGGGCAGATTTATAATTCAAAATTTAGGGTTTTGAAAATTTTTAAATTTGATTCAAAATTTATTTTGGTTTAAAATTGGAAATTTGTCACAATTTTAATTAAATTCCAATTAAATTTTAATTAAAAGGTCACAAATATATATTTTGGAAAATTAAAACTATTGTGTAAATTCAATGTGTGTGCATACAATTTTTCAAAGTATTAACTTAATTAAATTATGTGATAATATTAATTAACCTAATTATGGGTATGAAAAAAGTTCTGAACCTTGGTTTGATATTTGGGCTCCATCTTAAAAATCCCAATAAACACGTGTGTGTGTTGTATGTGTGTGTTGTATGTTTATAATTACAATGCAATCATGTGTTTACATGCACACACTTATGCATATATACATGTCAAGATGGGGATGAGTATATATACTATGGACATATATAGTCTATATAGTATATCTAGAGAAATTTGTACATACATGTCTAATAGAGTATAAGCATATATGTATATCCATTATACTACTACAAATATACACTTATGTATTATCTATATATGTGTACATATATAGATAATATACCATCAAGCACATCGATAAACTTTTAAACACTAGTAAATATGAACATATTGTTTATATATAATATACTATCATGTATATATACTTATAGATAACATAAAAGCAAACTTTCAAACAACAATACATATCTATGTATTATTTCTATATATGTTGTTTATAAATATGTATTGTTGTGTATTGTATATATTATTATTCAATGCACACAAAGTAAATATTCAATAGATATATATATATTCTAATGTATATTATATATATATGTACGTATGTATGTATAAATGATAGTATAAGCATATATGTATATGCATATATATACTACGACAAATATACATGTACATACATGAGTCTACACAAACAATTGTATATATGTATCTCCTCATAACTATCTATATACATGTGTATAATTCCTTTTATAGATATATCTACAAAGACTTGTATTTTGTGTGTGTGACTAATATACAGTGAAATCCTATATGTTTACACAAACACACACACATGCATATATACATGTCTAGATAGATGAATATATATATTATATACATATATTATATAGTATATCTAGAAAACTCAAGTATATATACGTGTCTATATGTTTTATACACACACACACACACACACACTATTTGTATATGTATATATACTATTATGTACACACACACACACACATCACACACGCATATGGGCACAAATAAACTTTTAAACAATAGTATTTATGTATGTGTTGACACACACACACACACACACACACATTACCATTCATATACATGCACACTCAAACCTTAAACAATAGTGTGTGTGTGTGTGTGTGTGTGTGTGTGTCTGCGTGTACATGGCTGACTATAACTAGAAAATGTGGATTAAAATGTTTATATTAATACACACACAAAAAAAAAAACACACACACACACACACTATCATAAAGTAAACAATCCAATCAAGTATTTTATTTGTTCAAATATTTATATAACTAATTATTTTTGTGTAACAAAGTCTTAGAAGATGATAATGCTTAGACCATGATAAAAGTTATACCACATCATTTTTATGAATACATTAATCATTAAAAATGCATATGAATATAGTAATGTGTGATGTTTAAATTGTGTTATATGTATGTGATTTATAATTGTGATATGATGCAATTTATAATTGAAATATGTATATGATTTATAAATTATGATATATAAGTTCAAATTGTGTGATATGTATATAAATCACTCAATGAAATTGATTTGTAGTTGTGTGATATGAATGTAAACATTGATATTGTAAAAACATGATATTCCAATAAAAATATAAGTTTTGCATTTTGTTTTATTTTGAAATTCTTTTGTTTAAATCTACTATCATAAATATTGTTAAGATTTTATACATTTATCAACATCAACAATTAATTTTAATAAAATTTAATTCTTTATAATATATGTCAACCATCTAATTTATCAACTAACAAATTGATCAACAATTAATTTTATTGCTAATAATCATTCAACAGATCATAATTACATTTTGGTAACAATATTTGATAAATTTCAATTACTACACCTTAATGCATATATACATGTCAAGATGGGGATGAGTATATATACTATGGACATATATAGTCTATATAGTATATCTAGAGAAATTTGTACATACATGTCTAATAGAGTATAAGCATATATGTATATGCATTATACTACTACAAATATACACTTATGTATTATCTATATATGTGTACATATATAGATAATATACCATCAAGCACATCGATAAACTTTTAAACACTAGTAAATATGAACATATTGTTTATATATATTATACTATCATGTATATATACTTATAGATAACATAAAAGCAAACTTTCAAACAACAATACATATCTATGTATTATTTCTATATATGTTGTTTATAAATATGTATTGTTGTGTATTGTATATATTATTATTCAATGCACACAAAGTAAATATTCAATAGATATATATATATATTCTAATGTATATTATATATATATGTACGTATGTATGTATGTATATCTATGTATGTATGTATATCTATGTATGTATGTATATCTATGTATGTATAAATGATAGTATAAGCATATATGTATATGCATATATATACTACGACAAATATACATGTACATACATGAGTCTACACAAACAATTGTATATATGTATCTCCTCATAACTATCTATATACATGTGTATAATTCCTTTTATAGATATATCTACAAAGACTTGTATTTTGTGTGTGTGACTAATATACAGTGAAATCCTATATGTTTACACAAACACACACACATGCATATATACATGTCTAGATAGATGAATATATATATTATATACATATATTATATAGTATATCTAGAAAACTCAAGTATATATACGTGTCTATATGTTTTATACACACACACACACACACACACACACACTATTTGTATATGTATATACTATTATGTACACACACACATCACACACGCATATGGGCACAAATAAACTTTTAAACAATAGTATTTATGTATGTGTTGACACACACACACATTACCATTCATATACATGCACACTCAAACCTTAAACAATAGTGTGTGTGTGTGTGTGTGTCTGCGTGTACATGGCTGACTATAACTAGAAAATGTGGACTAAAATGTTTATATTAATACACACACAAAAACACACACACACACACACACACACACACACACACACACACTATCATAAAGTAAACAATGCAATCAAGTATTTTATTTGTTCAAATATTTATATAACTAATTATTTCTGTGTAACAAAGTCTTAGAAGATGATAATGCTTAGACCATGATAAAAGTTATACCACATCATTTTTATGAATACATTAATCATTAAAAATGCATATGAATATAGTAATGTGTGATGTTTAAATTGTGTTATATGTATGTGATTTATAATTGTGATATGATGCAATTTATAATTGAAATATGTATATGATTTATAAATTATGATATATAAGTTCAAATTGTGTGATATTCAAATTGTGTGATATGTATATAAATCACTCAATGAAATTGATTTGTAGTTGTGTGATATGAATGTAAACATTGATATTGTAAAAACATGATATTCCAATAAAAATATAAGTTTTGCATTTTGTTTTATTTTGAAATTCTTTTGTTTAAATCTACTATCATAAATATTGTTAAGATTTTATACATTTATCAACATCAACAATTAATTTTAATAAAATTTAATTCTTTATAATATATGTCAACCATTTAATTTATCAACTAACAAATTGATCAACAATTAATTTTATTGCTAATAATCATTCAACAGATCATAATTACATTTTGGTAACAATATTTGATAAATTTCAATTACTACACCTTACTGTAATTTGTTTGCAACAAAAACTTTTGAAAATTTTTTTTCTATACAAATCAATGTATACAAGTAGATATATAAATTTACACTTATATGTCTATATATAGATAAAAATTCAAACAATTTATCTACTATTATAAATACTTCATTATAAATGATCAGTATTTATGAAATTCCTTTGACTTTCTCACCGTGACTTTTAGTTTTTTCACTATAACCTTTGGCATTCATTTAAGCCAATAAAAAAGTCCGATCATAGTAAAATAAAATAATCTATATTTTTCTTCCATCTATTTTTTCCTCTTTCTTTGCGACACGTAATCAACATGACTCTACTGACGTAATAGGCTATTTTTGACAAATGCCAAACCTCTTGCACCACTCAAGTCACATGGATGCCTCTCCCAACTTAACTTTTCAAGTTAAAATTACTAGAGATATTTGCCTGGCTGATTATGCTACGACTCATTTAATTTTGTTGGAAAAAAAAATACTTTTCTCAGTTAACATTTGCCTCTTCTAATGTTACTATTATTTCTGGTCCTATTAACCTAATTGAAGGCTCTAATAGAGCCATCTTTATTTTACCAAAAGGCATTAAATTATAAATTAAAGATACTTTTTATTCTAATAAATCTAGTAGAAATTTACTCAATTTCAAAGATATTCACTGAAATGGATATCATATTGAAACTATCAATAATAATGCAAATATATATTTACTCATTACTTCTATTATTTCTAGGCAAAATATATCTTAGAATAATTACCTTTTTTATCTTGTAGTTTATATAGGACAACTATTAGTTCTATTGAATATTATGTTGTCATGAACCATGAGTTCAACGACTACAATACATTTTTACCATGGCATGAATGGTTTGGGCATCCCATAATTTTCATTATGTGTCATATCATTCAAAATTCTAATGGGCATCTATAAAAAAGCAAAAAAAAAAACTTACGAATAGTTATACTTGTGCTGCTTGTTCCAAATACAAATTAATTATTAGACCATCATTTACAAAAGTTATATTTGAATCAGTGACTTTTCTAGAACATATCCAAGGGGGTATTTGTGGGCATATTCACATGCCTAGTAGACTTTTTCATTATTTTATGATTTTAATTGATGTATCCACTCAATGGTCTCATGTATGTCTAATTTCTAGTAGAAATATTACCTTTTCAAAATTATTGGCTCAAATAATTCAACTTAAAATATAATTCCTTGATCATCATATCAAGACAATTCATTTTGATAATACTGGTGAATTCTCATCCCAAATATTCATTAATTATTATATTTTTATTAGTATAGATGTTCAACATCTTGTTGCTCATGTTCATTCTCTAAATGAGTTGGCTGAATCTTTTATCAAATATCTGTAATTGATTGCGAGACCATTACTTTTGAAAACTAAATTGCCTTTATTGGCATGGAGGCATGCTATTATACATAACACGAATTTAATTCACCTTCATACTATAGCCTATCAGGATTTATCACCATTACTACTTGCTAAAGGTTATCAACCTAATATTTCATATTTGTTAGTTTTTGGTTGTGATGTTTATATTCTAATTGCTCTCACACATCGACCTAAGTTAGGTAATCAACACCATCTTGGTATTTATATTGACTTTCAATTTGCATCTATTATAAATTATATTGAGCCGCTTATGGGTAAAGTTTTTACTTCTCAATTTGTAGATAATCACTTTAATGAAAATATTTTCAACCATGAGGGGGATATAAGCCAATTCCAAAAGAATGGCAAGAAATTACATACAATGAGTCATCTTTATACCTTGATACATGTACAAAACTATCAAAGCTAGAAGCTCAGAAATTAATTCATTTATAAAGTCTTGCAAATAAATTTCCTGATGCTTTTATTGATTCAATAAAAGTTATAAAATCACATATCTTGGTTGCAAATATCCCAGCGAGGATAAAAATCCCTATGGGGGGGGGGGGGGGGGGGGGTGGTTTTTACAAAGCTGCATGACAAATGAACCTAAGTCATGATTAAAATGTGGAAGACCTATTGGCTCCAAAGACAATTCCTAGAAAAAGAAAATGTGCTATATCTATGACTTCTAAAGAGCATATAATTGTTAAACCTTGGGTCAAAGAACAAGTAGGCCCCATGGGGGAACCAGTAAAAAAATTATCGCATAATGATGTATCGGTACATAACAATTAATAGCTCTCTACAAGTGATATACATGAGGGAAGAATATGAGATCAAAATATTACTCATATAAATAATGTTTTTATTTTCAAGTAGCTATGGACATAATAAATAATAATAATGATTAGGAGCCACACATAATAAATGAACGTTGAAGTTGACATGATTGAAAAAAATGGAAATAAGAAATTTAGGCAAAACTAATTTATTTAGCTAAAAAGGAGGTATTTGGACCAGTAGTTTCAATAGCTAAAAATGTTAAACTTATTCGATATAGAATGGTGTGTGTAAGAAAAAGAGATATTATATGATATAAAGCTCACCTTATTGCTCAAGGTTTTTCATAAAGATCCGGTATTAACTATGAGGAGACATATTCACCAGAAATAAATACAATCACATTTAAATATTTAATACATCTGGCATTCTTTGAAGGACTAGAAATACATTTGATGGATATTATCATAGCTTATTTGTATGGATCCATAGATAATGACATATACATGAAAATCCTTGAAGGATTTATGTTGCTTAAAACAAAATTTTTAAAACCACATGATATATATTCAATAAAATTGCCACAATCCTTGTATGGACTCAAACAATCTAGTCAAATATGGTATACTCATTTTGAGTACATACTTAATAAAAAAAATATGTAAATAATTCAATCTACCCATGTGTATTTATCAAGAAAATAGAAATCAGTTTGACAATTAAAGTAGTATCTGTGGATGATTTGAATCTAATAGGGACACCTGAAGGACTATTAGAAACTACTGATTATTTAAAGAAAGAATTTGAGATGAAATATCTAGGCAAGACTAGATGTTTCCTCATCATGAATATTCAGTATTTTTTTAATTGTATTTGTGTCCATCAATCAACATACACAAAAAATTAGTAGTTCACTAATAGGGACTCTTTTACATGGACAAAGCTCATCACCTTATCTCCACTATGGTTGTAATATCACTTAAATTTTATAAAGATTCATTTTTTCTCTAATGAAGAGAATGAGAAACTCCTTGGTATAGAAGTATTATACTTAAGTGCAATTGGAGCATTAATGTATCATACAAATTGCACAAGGCTAGACATAGTCTTTTCCGTGAACTTACTAACATGATATAGCTTAGAACCTACTCTTTGGTATTGGAACTTGGTATAATGTGTGTTGAGATACCTTCATAGGACAAGTGATATGATGCTCTTTTATTTCAAAGTATCAATACCATTGTTACTCGATTATATTGACTCTGATACCTTTTGAATCTCCATAAGGCTCAATCATAAATAGGATATGTATTTTATTGTGTCAATACTACTATCTTCTGAAGATTTGTTATGCAAACCATGGTGTCATCCTCCTCCAATCATTTAGAGCTATTAGAAATATGAAGCAAGTAGGGAGTGCACGTGGTTAAGATCCATGATTCAACATATTTATGACTCTAGTGGTCTTCCTACTATTTCAAACTCTAAAGCAACATTATATGAGGATAATGCTACTTGTATTGCACAACTCAAAAGTAGACACATCAAAGGAGACTAAACTAAACATATTTCTCCAAAGTTCTTTCACATGCATTAGCTTCAAAATAATGGTGAGATTGATATACAAAAATTAGGTCTAATAATAATCCTGCATATTTATTCACTATGGCATTACATATTGTGACCAAGAAATTTGTATGTCAAATTGGAATAAGAGACTTCAAGATCTCCAAAATGAGATATTAAGAAATCAAGGGGAGTCTTAAATATTGATACTATACTGTATTTTTTTTCTTCACTATGTTTTTATCCCATTAGATTTTCTTAGTAAGGTTTTAATGAGGTAGTTATACTTTCAAAGTACATATACTCTTTTCTTTCACTAGGTTTTTCTCCCACATGATTTTTCATAGTAAAGTTTTAAATGAGACATGTCTTTGATGTTATGATTATTCAAGGGTGAGTGGTATAAATACTTTGTAATTAATGTCCATTATTTATGAAAGTCCTTTGGCTCTCACCCATCATTCGCATTGGAAAGTCAAGATCATAAACCTCGAATGCCTTCTTGTTGGCTTTTCAAAAATCCTATTCCTAAGCTCCCAACCATTTCTATATGATGCTCTAATCCTATAATGCAAGGGTAGAACTATGACTTTTGGGTTTCTCACTATAACCTTTGACCTTCTTCTAAGCCTATAAATAGGCCTAATCAAAGTGAAATTAAATAATCCATGTTTTCATCTTTCATCATAAAGGTTCAATCATTGTCTTTTCATCTTTCATCTTAAAGGTTCAATCATTGTCTTTACATCTTTAACCATAAGGATCTTGTGCACATATATTGATGGACTGATCCCATTGATATCATCTAGTGAACAAGCATGACCGATTTCATACATCCTTATGAGATTCACAACTTGGGTTTTCATAATTTTCATCAATTATATTAAAATAATGATGGGCATTATCTTGGTTTCCCCTAGAAAAACATAACAAATATTAGGTAACTCTTTCAAAATTAGCCCATTTGAGTTTTTAAAAGCTATCTATAGTAGCCCATCCAAAGTCGTGGCTTTGTCGATAGTTGCGGTTCTATTTAAAATTATGACATTATCTATTAGATGATCTCTATTGAGTATCATGGATTTTATATTTACTTAGACTTTAATTTCTCCAACATAGTATTTCTCTCCGGATCATCAAAATCACATCTTTAGGGTTTATATGTTTCTACCTTTGCTACCATCAATCTCTTCCTTTGAGATTCTTCTTGCCATCTTTTCTTCATTCTATTTGGTTTTTCATTATTCTTTAGATAATAATTATGTTGAGTTATAGAGCTTTGACTCATCAATTGTGGCTAACAAAAAAGAAAGAGAAAAAAAACTAGAGTACATAAATACAAGCAAATCCAAGTACAATAAACCACATACAAACCATTAATACGACTTAACCATTTAATCTATGAATATTTATCAAATATAATGATATTCAATTTACTAAAAAGAAATTATTCTTTTATAATAATAATTACGTCAACTCATATTGATCAATCAAACTAAATAATCAATAGTAACGACACTAAAAATTTGTTGTAACTTTGTTACTCTACTTAATTTAATTAGTTATGTGACATCCCAAAAGGCTCATTAATGAGATTATCTATTCAACTAAGATCTATAAGTACACAAATCATACAAGTAATATAATATATTTAAGTTCAAATATTGATCTCATATGAATTATATCAGTAGTTTAACTATCCAATAAGGGACAACCTATTTTTAGTAGAAGAGATACTAAGATTGTAATTAATTTTGGTATAGGGTCTAATTACCTAAATTATATGATGTTAATTTGTTCGAAATATCTTATGCTGGACAAAAAATGAATGTTTGTGTGTCTTACAAATTACCCCTTACTCTATCAGAATATAAGGTGGTTGCACCATTGTGCCCTTCTCATTGATGGTCTACTAGTAGTTGTGCACTAGATACATCACCACTAAAATAATATTTCATCCTTGCACAAGAGTTATTCAAAATCTCATACCATTTAGGAAACTTTGTCAACTATCCTTATGAATTTCTTCATATGCAGACTCTTGTTCATTGGTCATCATTATCTTAAAGACCAATGATTGACATTTGTTTGTAAGTATTTTAATTTTTAGAATTGTAAGAATTATCTATACTTGCACAATTAATGTATGTCTCCATTAAGTGAGATAATTTAACTATATTGTGGAGTCCCCACAATTTTATGGGTCATAGAAGTAATAAAATGAATATAAGTCTACATATTGATCATGTAGTGACTAAGTTAGTAGTCACAGTAATTAATAGTGAATCAACTACTACTTGTGTTGAATCGATAAAGTTGAGTTTTCAGTAAGATACATAGACTCTAAGTCTAACTCACATCCTTGTGTATGAGGATATTTTTCTAGCATTTAGTTAAAATTAAGTTCGATTATTGAACGAATGACAGATTAGTGTGAAAATGCCCAAGAGTCCTCTTAACATAAAAGGTGACTATCATCCTTGAACTATCACTACCAAGGATGTTCACATTATAGTTGTCCCTTTAATATTTTACCACCAAAGCAATATATCTTTCTATTTTTAGGTCATCCACATATCTACTCCTTTTAGGCAGATTGTCAGTGTCCCTTGATGATTGTTTCAAATATGCACTCTTATTATTTGACGTATAATGTGTTAAAGATATAAGATAATGTAATAATAAATATGTGTCTACTTTAAACTTCATAAGTATCATAGTTATGATAATTAACATCCATATTTTTATAATTTTCACTCATGGAAATTATACAAGATAATTTGACTCACGTGGCTATCACCACCATATGACTCACCTTCTCTTGTATGTGTCTCATGACTTACCTATCATTATTCATCACAATAGACACACAACTCCTACACTATAATAAAACTCAGGTTGGATATTTTACTTAACCCTCATAATACACAATGTCAATTCTTCTAGAATATGAATAATAAATTGGTCCTAAGTATATTAGGCTTTTGACTTCGTGAGAATCATAATTATAATGATTAAAAGTTTCTTAATCTCGAGTTTTCGCACATAAATTTATCTCACATATTAAGATTAAAAGTATTGTCACTTTCTTCTTATTATATCATGTGAGTGTGTCTCATGTCATACCAATCACCATTAACTATGATTGACATGCATAGAACTATGATACAGTGGAAATCATAATTTTTGGTTCTAAAACACATCTAGATCTACCAACATTCCATAACATGATATCAATACAAATATTCAATGATATATTTATCACACACAAGTATTTTGCATGAGATATATTGAGAGGTATCTCATTTGAATCGAGGTTCTCAATACAAGCCAAAACATGGATCTATGAATTAAAACCTAAAACTTATTCAGGTGGTATTGTGTTCACCTTAAATTTGCTCATAAGTGGCGTTGGAATCACATGCCTAGGGTTTGGGGCCCTTTGGCCCAAAATCCAATTCTTCTTTCTCTCCTTTTTCCTTTTTTTATCTATTTTTCTATATGTTACATAAATACTTCAGGATATTTGTGCAATGCTTTTAGATGAATTAATAGTGTTAGCTTGAGGTTAGTACTTTCAAAACTCATCAAATCATCTTTAAAATACCTAAGTTCTGGTATGAATGAATGACCCAACTCAGGTAACTCTTCTCTAGAACAAAATATTATGGTATTGGAAATGGCCACAACTAAGATAATTTCTTTTTATAATAAAATTCTGTGACACTAGAAATGGTCATAATTAATGTATTTATTAATTTATAACCCAAAGTTGTGTAGAGGATGGCTACGAATTTAGTAATTTATTTCTGGAGCACAAGGCCACAATGTTGAAAAAATCTTTGATTAGGGTAAATACACTTTGGAATAAAATATCATAACAAAGAATAATATCTTTACTAAAAATATGCCTTTTGGCTTTATAATGAATAAGTCATGTTGTTGGAATTTTCTATGACTAATGAATAAAGACATGGTGCATGAAGTTTAGTGTATTTTTGAATGAACCAAGCACAAAGTATATTTGCTTATGATTCTCACTATATCTTCTAATATGATGTTTTGGCTTTATAATGAATAAGTCATGGTGTTGAAATTTGTTATGACTAATGAATAAGACATGGTACATTGAGTTTAGTGTATTGTTGAATGAACCAAGCACAAAGTATATTTACATTTGATTCTAACTAAATCTTCTCAAATTTTTGATCTACTGTCACTTTATAATGCACTCTTTCTTCCACTATCTGAGCTTTGTTTTCTATAGTTTTCTGCCATCCATTTGAGATAGACTCATAGAGCTTTTCAAATGATTCGATGTTTTTCATCAATCGGGTCTCTACATATTTTATCATCTCTTCCAAGATCATCATAACTCAATCTTCAAACTTCTCTTGGTCGGTAGCAAATAATATTGCCTTCTTGTTGAGATGCATCTCTCACAATATATCTTGTTGCTACACAACAACTTAGTCTCTCTCCTCTTTTCTTTTTACATACTCTTCCTATTGGGTATCTTTTCTCTCCACTTCCTTTGCTAGAGAAGTATGCATGACTATTAGTTATGTCATCCAACATGCTTCTCTATATTTTTCCTCCAATTTCAGTGTTCACAAAATATTGATGATTTCTTGTTATCATCCACTTACCTAGTCAAATATTGTTGATGATTCATCCTCATGCTTTGTTGAAGAGTGATACTTCTTGATCCACTTAGACACTTAACCTTCAAGAAATTTTTTTTTCTTATCTCTTTCTAGCCCCCTTTTCACCCCCACCAATATCAGGAGGATCATCCACATGTACAATTCATCTCACTCTTATTCATCAGGGCTTGCTCAGTTTGGAAAATAAAGTTATAAAAAGTGGGTGAATTATTTGTCCAAGATATTCACCCTTTTAAAAGTTGAGAATAGACTTCTCAAGAATCTTTTCCACAAAGATCTCGTAGCTCTTTACTAGGAAAAAATACAAGAGCATCCTATCATGTGGGATGCTTTGATGGTCAAAACACGAATAGTTAGCTACAAAATCGAACATAAAAAATACAATAAAATCTTGCTCTCCATGAATTCAACATATATTAAGTTCTAATATGCATTCTTCATTGAAACTTTTTAGTTGTCTCTTACACTCATCAATATTTTGGTGATGACTTTATAATTCTGTAGAATCCTTAGAAATTTGAAGGCCGTACCATATATGGCTCCTTACAATCTAAACATCACATTGATAAACTCTCTATCAGAATGCACCTAAACTCCTCATACATAGTAACTCTTATCTTGCTTCTCTTCTAAATTAACATAAAATTCCTTAATAATGATTGTATTACCCCTTTACATATACATGCACAGTCAATCACAATTCCTCCACTCTATCATTTCTTTTAAAGGTGGAATGAATTCATTGAATACCCACCCTCCTATAAAGCCATTCTTTGCTAACACAGAGGTTATTCATCTCTTTTAAATTTAAGTAAGAAAATTGGCTCTAGTATTGTGACTTTTTGAAAGAGTCTATGTGGTTGATTGCCTCTGTCACTTTCCTTTGACTTTGTGACTTGATCTAGCTAGCTATTTTTTCACCCTTATCTTTAAAATAAATGTCTCATCATTTATATATGCTTAGGATCTTTGATAGTTAGTGTTGTAGAATTTGTGTCACGAAGGAGGAAAAAAAATTTTGAAATATCACATAATTGGGATTTGAGGCTTTATAAATGATTATTGTTTGAAACAACTAATAAGAAGGATACCATTACATTTTGTATGTTCGTGACTTCTCTTTTAGAGGGAATATCATGGTTGAGTTGAGTGTCATGATTTCACTTGATTTATAAGCAAGTAATGGCTAGGTTTGTGTGTCACTACTTCTTTTGAGAGTAAACATGTGCAAGTATCTAGGTTTATATGCATACATAAATAAAAATATATGAAATTGTTAATAACATCACATAATGCAAAAAAAAAAAAAATTGGCTACCTCCCAAACAGTACTACATTTAATGTTCATGTCTAGACATTCATTGGAATTCAATTTAGACTTTGATTATAGTGATCTAGAAAAACTTCTCAATATAATCATTGATCTACCTTCACTTTATATATTTATTGATGCTCAATAATGCTAAAAGAAGATAATCACTATTCTTTTCTTTCCTAGGGCAAAATCGCTTCACAATGTCTTCTTCAAAAATTGGCAAACTAATATCTTCTTTTCTCTTGGATTAATGAGTTTTGTATCTATTGTCATGACATTATTCAATACTATAATATTTTTTTTTGTATCTACCAATGGGATTGCAACCTTAAAACTTGTGATTATTTCTACTTTTTTTTCATGACTTTAAATTATATCATGACTTCCTCAGTATCTACTTGGGTCATGATATTGAGAAATGTCAAATTAGCTTCTTATTTTGTAGTGACATTGAAAGATGTCTTGACTTCATCTTATGTTTCTTTTTATACTTGGGCTATGACATTGGGAAACATCGCGACTTCTTCTTCTTGTATGATAAATGTTATGGCTCCTTTAGTTTCCACTGCACCTTCATTCATTGTTAATGTGGTCGTTGTATTCAAAATATTTGTAGAAATCATGATTTTCTCCCACATAGCCACGCCAATGTTTTCAAGCCTCAATTTCTTAGTCTCATCTAGGCTTCTTCAACTTCATTAGCCCTCCTTGTCTCTATGAGTAAAGTAATAATATTTTTTTCAATGATGGCTTGGTTGTCAGATATGGATCATAGTGATGTAGTGGCTGCTCTAGAATCCCATTAAAAAGCTTTCATTTGTAGGAATGATGATAAGTCAATAGTACTCAGACAAATTTAAAAAATTTGATTATATATAAAATTCACATCAACCATACAAATCATGTGAACAAACTCAAAGATATAAGAGTCATACCAAAATCCTAAAGTATCTTCTCCACTAGGATTGTGTTGTATCACCATTTGTTAACCAAACTACTAATATAATTTATATGGAATTGATATATAAATAAAAGGAATATTCACAACTTGTATAAAATATATACTTGAAAATCATTTTTAATAAGATATCCTCAGTAATAAATATTTGGGACACTATCTAATTAATACATTTGGACAGCATAATAAAATTATAATAATAACCACCAATAGAATTAAATGAGCATAATTTCTAGGATTGAATTAAAATCCCTAGACCTAGAAATTGATAGAACAATATGAGTACTTTTGAGACAAAGAGTTGAAAAAAAATGATAGAGAAGAATGGAAGTAATAGAAATAACCAATATGATGAATAACAATTTGTCCAAAAGCCTTATCATTAGCATTCCTTTTAGATTATTGGAGATCAACCTTTATGGATAATTATTCAAAATACAAATGTAGTTGATGCAAGCTAATTACTTTCAATTGATGTCTAGTTTGATAGTTATGGTGTTGAAGAACCAATACAGTAGGATAATGTCGAAAGATCCAAATAGCCAAGTTGAAAATTTTTTAGAGCTGTGTAATACCATGAAGATACATAGAGTAAACTTGGATGCCATTGGATTAAGGTTTTTCTCCTTTTATTTAAGAGAAAAAGCCTAGAGTTGGTTCTAGTATTTGTCTCAAGGTTCGATTAAAATTTAGAAAGAAGGGGTAGAAGACTTCCATACCAAGTTTTTCTCATCTCAAATAACCACTCAACATAGAGAAGAAATAAGTCAATTCTTCCAAGAGGAATAAGAGACTTTATATGAAGCTTGGGACCATTTTAAATATTTGTTGAAGAGGTATCTCTAACAAGAGCTTGAGTTGCAGTTCTAAGCACAAATCTTTTACAGTAGGCTATATTATATGATGAGATTCACTATTTATGTGACCTCGGATAGTTCCATCATGAATAATTCACATGAGAAAACATATTTTTTTTTGTTTAAAGAATTAGCAAAGAATACCTATAAAATTCTATGTGATCGCACATTTGGATGGAAACTAGATAGATTATGAATGTTTGATAGATTAATCATCATGGAAGCCAAGATGAATACTTTTTTAGTAGATTTGAAGTTCAAAATAACAAGCAAAATAGTGTGAGAGAAGTTTTTGTTACATAACAATAAGAGGAAGCTAAATTAATCTAGTATATCAAGTGGAGTGAGCTAATATTTTACAAAGTAAAAGTCATATCTTCTAACCCAACCAAAATGCCCCCACTCTTTTCCATCCAAATTTGTAGAACTATTAAAACCTTTAGTATGAGAACTTTATAAATGTACAAAAAAAACGTGGGCCAATATCAAAAAGAATTTTGGGAATAATATCAAATGAAAGTAGCATCAAGCTCCAACTATGTTTATCCAAAGGTAGTAGAAAAGCTAATGTTTGAAGATAATTTTATAGTCTTAATCAATGAAATGAAGAGAAGAAATTATCTTTAGGATTTCATATAGAATTGATTAAAATGAGGATAGAATACATGAATGTGATGATAAAAATTATTGAGAATCGACTTGGATAATTAGTAATTTCAATAAAAGAGAATAAAGAGAGTGGATTACCCAATGATACCAAGACAAATCCAAGAAAATATTTGTTCATTACATTGAGAAATGACGAGGAAGTAGAGGGGTAATAATCCAAAATAGAAGTAGAAAAAGAAGCTATGACTAAAGAAGTTGTGACATTCCCTAAAGTCATGATATCATATTTAAATGAAGCATTAAATCCATGACATATTCTATTATAATGTTCATGGCATAATATACTATGATGTTTTACAAAGTAGCTGCATTACTAGAACATGGATCCCAAATCTTTATGCCAATAGAATTAAATGAAGAAGAGGAGAAGGAGAAGTGGATACGGTGTGCCAAAAGTAAAAATGTCCTTCCAAATCTCTCATTTCCACATAATTTAGAAAGGAAATGATGGATGATCAATTCAAGAAGTTTTTAAATATTTTCAAGAAGTTGGAGATAAATATTCCATTTGTTGAAACATTAGCCCAAATACCAAACTATTTTAAGTTCATGAAAGATGTGATAAATAGTAAGACTAAGATGGAGACTTATCGTATAGTAAATAAGATCAAGAAGTGTAGTGTCATTATCTTATGTAAACTTCCAAAAGTTGAATGATCTGAGAAGTTTTACTATTCAAAGCATAAGTAGTGAAAACACTTTTCAAAAGGCTTTGTGTGACTTAGGATTAAGTGTAAACTTGATGTCATTATCCATAGTGCAATGATTAAATCTTAGTGAGACTACTCAAATAGTCCTCTCACTACATATGTATGATCCTTCCATCAAAATTCTAAGTGGAGTAATTCAAGATGTTTTGGTGAAAGAGGATAAGTTTATTTTTCTAGTTGATTTTATTGTTCTTGGCATGGAGGAAGATTAGTATGCTCTGTTGATCTTAGAATGACTATTTTTAGCCACTAGATAGACATGTATTGATATCATGAAAGAGTAATTCATACTTTGGGTGAGTGAAGAGCATGTAAAGTTTAACCTTTATAAGAGTATGCAAAATATAGATTTTAGTGATGAAGATTACTGGAGAATCACTAGTCTCCTAGACACTATGATGAGATAAATGGTTGATTTCAAATGAAAAGAATTCATAAAAGAGTGTTGGTTCGATGAATATACAAAAAATACCGAAGAATCTAAACCATGGCATGAAGGAAAAGATGCAACTTCATGGGAATGAAAATAAAGATGAAGACCGCTAGTAAGTGGTTGCCTTCTTTAAAGGTTCAACTCTATGGGAATATGGATTATAGCACTTTGAAGATGCAAAAGAAGTGGTGGAAAAAATAAAAATATCAATGCAAAAATATATAGTAAATATTTAGGAAACTCTAAATATGGTGATGAAAATAGATGTGAAAGAAAATCCCCAGCAGATCATTGACATGATGAAGAATAGAGGCAGGGCAAAAAATAAATGGTGGAACATCTGAAAAAAAATGAGAAAGAATAAAATATGATGAAGAAAGTCACAACTTCAATGGATACCATGAAATGAGGTAAATTCATGACTTATATGATTTAGAGAGATATTCCACAAGCCATGACCACACAAGAAGTCACGAAAATTTACAAAGAAGCCATAGAATATGATGTCGTGACATTTTTAAAAGAAATGGCATCCATGGTTGAATATTCTAATGAAGAGATGGTGATTATGAGGAAGAAATGATGAAGACAACCTGAAGTAAAAGTTTTCATTGAGAAGCTAACCTGGGCAATTGAAGTTTTTGATACAAGTGGAGATCTAAAGATGCTCTAGTCATGGATGTTAAATATAGTATATCTTGGGAGGCAACCCAAGAAATTTTTTTTTTCAATGTGTGATGAATAAATACTTCACAATATGAACCATATACATCCTAACATTTCCTAAAACTCTAAATCTTATTTCCAAAATAAAAGCTCACCACGATACTCAAACCTAGTTATGGTTATCATAGATGTATTTTTTATTGGTGTTCATGTTAGGAGGGAAATTCATGGCTGAGGGATGAGAAATACTTTATTTAATCTTCTTTCCTAGCCAACCAATAATCAAAAATGATAATCCAAAGGATACATGACTAGTTCTTGCATTTTCCCTTGAAAAATATTATATTAGATGCAAGATCATTTTAGACTATGATTTGTAAGGTACTTTATTTTGCATGATATCTCTTCTAATTTTTGAATCTCTCTCTTGGAATTATGAATGTGTGTTAAAATGAATATGTATGTATACATATGTTTAGCAAGTTATAAAAGACCATGTACACTCTTTTTTTGATTAATATGTATAAATATGCAGACATGTTCAAATAACACTGTTTAGCAAGTAATGTATAAATTATGTATAAATATTTATGTTAAAATATGTAAAAATACTTTAAATATTTATACATAAATATTTATGTTTAGAAAGTTATGTATAAATATTTATATATATATAATGATTATGTATAAATATGTATGTTAAAATTATTTTTTTTGATAATCATGGATGTTGGGGCCAACTCACGTATACCTCAACTAATTTTCTTGGAAGAACATGTTTATGTATGTATAAATATACATACATGTTCACATAACACTATTTAGTAATCAAAGTGATAGTGATTTCCAATTGTTCATTTTATTACAATGAACAATGATGAAACAAATTAATATAGTTGCTAGACATTTCAACAAATTGGAATGTAAGAAAATGGAAAGAAAAGTTGAACATGTTTCAAAATATGGGAGAAGTACAGGAATGCATCAATAATAGAAAAATAAATTAGGTTTTAAGAATAATATTATTTCTTATTATACATTTCAATAGTTTGGTATCAAAGATGTCACATATGTAAAATTATAAAATACTTGGGTTCACAATCTAAAATATTATAAGTATATGAGAAATTGCTATTGTTTATCTTTTCACCTAGTTTATTCAATCTAATAAGTGAATGAAAATTTGTTGCTACAAACTATGTATAAATGTATTAGGTAAAAATGAATTGCAACACAAAACAAATAATCACAAATATTTTTGTTTTTTTATTTTCATTGATTATAATAATTTAGATATTAATATTTTATACATAATAGTTCATGGATGATCAAATTATCTAACATGAATACCAATAGCATAGTAGTTTAGGAATGTACACCATGATAGATTTTCTCAGTGTAGGAGGCAGAAAAGAGAGAGAGGGAAAGAATTCATTTGAACATGGAGTACAAGGTGATTTTACATTATAATGTCAAATCAAAAATTTCAATTGAATTTCACAACACCTTCAAAAATAGATAGGATACTAAATTTGTGATGATAATCAGATGAAAAAAAACTCTGGAGTCATGTAATGTAGCATGCACACTTTCTTTAACTAATAGGCATACAAAATTCAAAATTTATATTTAAGAATAAGCATCATAAAATAGTTATGTGGTTTCTATAGATTTATTTCATAATCATCACACTAACATATAGGTTAATCTAACCACAAATGACTGATGATATCATTCAAAAAATATAGAATCAAGAAATAACCATCAATAGTATCCTAAAAGAATATCAATTAGCATATATCAAAGGAAATATGAAAAAATGATCAAACGAATTGAAATGTACACAATTAATTACCATAGATTTGTATTTAACTTTTTCTTTATCCAAGAATAGTACAACATCTAGCTAGATGTCCTTTAGATTGTCATTTTTGAAGGTGTTTAGCTTGGGTTCAATATAGGTGTGATAGGGGGGAGAGAGAGAGAGAAAGACAGATAGATAGATAGAGATTGAGTGAGTGAGTGAGAGAAAGAATGAGATAAAGAAGAAAAACAAAACTATAACAAAACTTTATAGAACAAGCACAATCCAAATGTTTTCCTAATGTATTCACTGAAAAGAAAAATAAAATGGTGCAAAGAAGAGTGAGAATCTCTTAACCCCGAGTGTCTTAAGTAGTTGCAAGGTATTGTGAATTGTTGAACTTCAACTTTTTCCTAACATTGTTGGATTCTTAAACTCCAATCTAGAAATGGTATGTACTTCCCAGATTCACAAGCTCTTTTAACTATGTATTTTAATAGTTTGCAACAACTTGTTTACTCCTCTAGGAACTTATAATTAAGTGGTTTTCATGTTATATTGTAACAATGTTTCTTTTCTCTAAAACAAATGAATTACAAATTCATTCGGAATGTATCACAATTATAAAATAAAAGGTTAATCTCTAATTTAGATATTTTTATCACATGTTAAATAGAAACAAAGAAAACATGTTCTCTCTCTTTTTTCCATCTTTTTTGTCATACCTTTGTTCTTGTTTACCCAACTATTATGAGTAGATAACAATCCAAAGGATATGTAGTTAGTTTTTGTATTTTTCCTTGAGAATAAATGAGTTATAAATAAGACTAATAGTAATTACTATCTTAGATTATGGATTGCCAAGGATTTGATTTTGCATGGTTAACTCTTCCTAATTTTTGGATTCTATCACTTGTATTTACAAATATATGTGAAAATTGATTATTATTTTTCTTTAAAACCCATATCTATTTGATCTAGCTTGACACTCCTTGATGAGGAACAACTCTGTGTGTGTGTGTGTGTGTTTGTGTGTAAATATGTAGATATGTTCATTTGTCATTGTTGACAAAGGTATAGTATCCATTGAACACATTTTCTTTTTTTTTGTCATAGGACATTGCTTTTATATTATTTCAATCTTATACTATTTTAATTTCATGCCAGAAGCAAAAAAATATATTCAAAGTGGTTCTAACACCAATTAGGGGGTGTTTAAGATATTCCTTCTCCACTCCTTCATCACTAACTCTACTCTAGTTATTTCTATTTAATATAAACATTATAAAACAAATGAATATATTTGGGAAAAAGTGAAAATAATTGAGAGGGGTGTTTCATATGCTACAATAAAATAAAATAAAACATTAAATTTCCAATTAATTATTATTAGGAATAAGAACTTTATTTAGCCAATTGAGTGGTTATATATATATATATATATATAATTTAAATTTGAGAAATCTTTATTTATTGATATATTTATTTTATAAAACCCTTTGAGGTATAATTTAGAGATTTACATCTATTTATATTTTAATGGAAACAAACTTTATTTATATTTAGTTATAATCTCTCAAAATTAATTGTATTTGCAAAATATTACTTCCATAATATATTGGGCATGCATATCAAGTTTTTTATTAATTCTAATGATTATATATTTTTTATCAATGGATTATTTACTCATTTCATGAATTATAATATTTTTATTTTTGGTAGAATCAATTAACCTTTTTGTTCAATGTATCATCACTCATTTTTTGATGTGATTAAAAAAGGTTATATAATTTTTTTCCTATAATTTCAAAGATAATTTTTTTTCAAAATTATATTGTGAAACAATATAAACTTTTGCTACCCTACTAATGTTTACAACCTAGTGAAAATTTTCTTGATTTTATAATTTCATGATATGATACAGTGTTTTGTATAAATTACATTTTAATTATTTTTTTAGCCATTGGGCTCCATAGACTTGTCCATTTTTGTAAATGTGGAATAAAGGGTATTTCTCATGTTTAGTAGTCTTTTTTCAATTGTTGAATGGACATTGTGGGCATCATCCTATGTTCATCTTCCTCATTGTTGTGACTTTGTTATATCACCAAAACTTCTTTGTTTGTGACACAATCCCAAAAGTCCATTGGATGATTGTCTTTCATCCAATGGAGTTTCATAAGTATATGAGTCATATAAGTTATAAAGTAGAGTTACATATAAATACCAATCCTATATAAATTATATATGCAGTTTGATTGTCCAACAATAAACTAACTACTACTCTAGTTGATTAGATAAAAATGAGTTTTTCGAAATATACTTTGACTTTAGGGTTGGCTTACTTCCGTGTGTATGATAATATTTTTTTAGTATTTAGGCAATATAATGTTTAGCTATCAGATTAAAGATGGATGAGTATGAATATGCTCATGTACCCTTTTGACATATAATGTAGTTTTCATACTTGGACTATCCATACCAATGATGATCCCCTTTTAGTTCTACATTAAATATTTTACTATTGAAATCAAACATCATCTCGTTCAAAAGTCTTTTGCACATCTATTCCTTTTAAGAAATATGTCAAATGTCTTTTATAAATATTGTAAGCATATATTTTTATTCTTGAACCTCTAATGTCTCAAGGATATTAAATAATGTGATACTAAATACATTTATAGTTTCTACTTCATAAGCACCATACTATACTACTCATGATAATTATTTAATATCATCCAATGAATCTCACCTATGGAAGTCATACAAGAAAAAATAACTTGCAGAGTTATCACTATCATACATATATCCTCCACTTGCATGTGTCCCATGACTCATGTAGTTATCACTCATGGAAGTCATACTTGTGTCCCATGTCCCTTTCACTTCCCATCAACAAATATTTCATTACCATACATGTCACCATCTATCACAATCTCTAATGATGCATGCCATATATATGCATTTTGATTAACCAAAAATCAACAACTATTTCTCAAATTTATTAGATAAACATAAGTTTTCAAAAAGATACTTAAACTTTAGGGTTAGCTTACTTTCTTATGTATAATGATATTTTCTTTGTATTTGGGCAATGTTGTGTTTATCTATCAGAAAAAAGATGGATAAGTATGAAAATGTTCATGAGCCCTCTTGACATATAATGTAGATATCATCCTTGGATAATCACTATCAATGATGATCTCCTCGTAGTTTTATCTTGAATATTTTAACATCGAAATCATACATCATCTCGTTAATGGGTTATATACACTTCTATTCTTTTTAGGTAATATGTCAAATGTGTTTGAAAAGTATTTCAAGTATACATTTTTATTATCTAACCTCTAATGTCTAAAAGATGTTAAATAATATGGTACTAAATATATTTATACTTTTAGCTTCATATGCATCATATTCATGATAATTAATAAATATTTTTTCATGAATCTCACATATAGAATTCATACAAGAGAAATGACTAACAAATTTATCACCACATACATGTTTCTTCCACTTGGATGTGTCTCATGACATACCTATAACCGTCTATCAAAAACAACACACAACTCAGACACTATTGTGAAACCCCTAAATTTATCACCACATACATTCTACTTAATCCACACATCACTCGAATTTTTGTTCTTCTAGAATATGCACAATGGATTATTCATAAGTACATTCATACTTTGGGTTTCATAAGTGTAACACTCATAATTATTAAACTAATTTAAATCTTAGGTTTTCATAAATAAGTATATCTCATAGTATTAAGATTTGAAGGTTTGTCACTTTATTCTTACCTTATTTTATGATTTTAAAATAAAATCATACCATTCTCCATCCATCACGGGCAACATGCATAAATCTAAGATGTAATAAAAACTCTAAATTTTAGTTCTAAATAACATCCATATTCATCAATGTCCAAACTACAATATTACCATAAGCATAAATCTTATAAAATCAAATCACTATTACACAAGTACATATAAACAAACTTATATCTCATTTTAGATTGATATTTTTGAAGTATTTATGTGAAATATTTTGAAAGCTATCTCATGGAATCAAAAGTTCCCAATGAAAGCCAAAGTGAAAATATATGTTTCAAAACCTAATCTCAAACAAATATTCTTGGATTCATCTTGGATTTGCCCCTAATTGGGGATTGGAATTGAGCCACCTAGGGTTGTTGCATGTTCTTTTCTCAAAATAAAATTTTTATTTCATCTTTTTCTTGTTTCTTTTTTCTAAGTTCTCATTTTATACTTCGAGGATTTGTGTGATGCTTTAAGCTGGAAGTAATGACACTAGATTGAGGTTGTGAATTTTTTATCTCATTGGATTCTTCTCTAGGGTACAAAATTTATGATGACAATGAATGTCACTACACAAGTAATCTTCTTTAGAGCAAAATATTATGGCAGTAGAAATGGTATGACTAAGAAAATTTCTCTTTGGAAGGAAAAGTCACGAAACTATGAATGATAGCAACTAATGTACTTACTCTTTGGAACAAAAAATCTTGGTGTTGGAAAAGGCCATATCCTTAATGTTTTATCACAAGAGCACAAAGTCATGGTATTGGAAACAACCATAACAAGAATGAATACTTTGTCAAACTAAATATCATAGTAGTTGGAAATATTATTAGAGTAAGACTTTCTAGAGCACAATATTATGACATAAAATAATTATCATGACTTATTTTGCTTGATATTTTCTCGGTAAAGATTAAATCATGATGTTAGAAAATATTATAACTTCTTGTACTAATGGGGTACTTGCCTACCATGATATGAAATTAAGGTCAAGGTTGTTATGGTATTTCAGAGATTATGCGGATGTGACTCCAACAAAATATTATGATCATGAAGAATATGTTGCATGATGGAAAGATAATGTCAACTTGGTGGTTGAGTCGTGTCATACAAAGATTGTCATGACTAATTTTGTAAAGTTATCACCAAAAAATAACAATGCAACTAGAACATAAGATTGTGAAAGTGTAGCCAAATCACGACAAAAAAAATAGCTTGCCTTTTCATTGCTTTTCTTTCATTCAAGCCATTACTCCACCATATCTATCAATTTCACCCAAAATAAGTCTACTTTCTCTAATATTCATTAAATTCTTTCCAAATATATATTTAGTAAAAATTTTCCAATGAATGCTCAAATACATACAAACACAACTATAAATACATTACAAATTACCTCAAAATATTAGCATGTGAAGTGTCAAACAAATTCACAAACAAAAGTATAACTCATCTCCAAGAAATGAATGTCCCTCCATCTTTGAAACTCATCATCAATACCAACACAACAAGAAGAATAAAGTACAATTTTATCAAAAATATATATATACTATCTCAATATGCAGAAGAATGGGGGTGGAATGATCGACCATGAAGATCAATAATTCTAAAATGGGAACTTCAGTGTAGAATGCTCAAATGAGAGGATTAATGTGGTGTGGAAGGTCTCTTTGAATACCTATTATTGCTTGCTTGCTACCCATTTTATCATCTTCACAATCACACTGAACAATGAATCTTGTCGTATTCCAATTGACTTCAATGAATTTTCCAATGAACTAATTACAAAGTATATCTACTATTGGTTCCCATTATACTTTCAAATATCTAATCCACTATTTCTTTCTATAATATATATTTTCTTCAATTATTTTATCTCAGCCCATAATCCTTTTTTACCACTCACTTGAGATAGACTCAAAGAGCTTCACAAATTATTTAGTGCTTCCCATTACTCAAGTCTCCATTCATTTAATCATCTCTTCCACTATCTTCATAACTTAGTCTTCAATTTTTTCTTTGATATTCATGCATAAATGTTCCTTCTATAGAGATTCATATCCTATATTGCATTTCTTTGTTCTGAATTAGCATTATCTTTTTTTTTCTATGTACTTTTCCTTCTTATTTTCGCTTCTCTACAATTCCACCACTAGAGAACTATGCATAAATTTTATCTCCACCTTCAAGCATATCTCTTCATAGTCAGTCTCTAATAGCTTAGTTTTGAAAATATTTAGGATTTCTTTCAAATCACATCCTTCCCTAGTTGAGTAATAATCAAATTGGAGTAGTAATTGTTGATCATATATTTCTCAGCTTCTTTCCATCATCACTTCTATGTTGGATTCAAGGAAGGGTGGTACTTCATGACCAGCTTCAATTGATTCTTCCCCTTCAAGAATTACCATTTTTCATCTTGTCTCCATCAAGCCCTATTTTCTCACCCACCAATGTTAGGGGGACATCCATGGGCACCATTCATCTCATTCTTCATTCATCAGGACTTCCTCAGCTCAGAATAATATTGTTATCATAGAGTGATTATTTATTTGGCTAGAGAAGTCACCCTCGTGAAAGTTGAGAAGGAACTTCACCAAAATCATTCTCACATGAATATTGAATTCTTTCACTAGAAAAAAAAGTATGGTCACCCCATCTTGTATAATAGTGGAGAGATTAAGAGTCGATTTAAAAATATAGTACATAAAGTATAAGCAAACTTACTCTTTTTTGTGTGTTCTTTCAACATTAAGTACATATAAGTACTTTTTGATGAACTTCTCCAAGTCCCTCTTCCATCCATCAATGTCTTAGAAATTGCCTTATATTTTGGTTGCATCTTTGAAGGTTTATAGTACATACCATCCATGAACCATTGCAATCAAAATACTTTATTAAAAATTTTTTTATCAAATCATACCTAACTCCTCGTAAAAAGCACCTCTTATCTTTACATCTTCTAAGTTAGAGTAAAACTCTCTTACAATTATTGTGTTCTCTCATTCCATGTACATGCATATTTAGTTCTAATTTTTCCTCTCTCAATAGCTAGAAATTTAAAGTAAGCTTGCTAATCTTCTGCTCACCTATAAAAATCTTCTTAGTAAGAATAGAAGTAATCCATCTCATCCCTACTTTAGTAAGAAAAATTGATTATGACTCAATGACTTTAGAATAATTATCAGTGGTAGATTATGTCTATCACTTTTTTTATCCATATAACTCATCTCAATCTATTCACTCAACACATTGAGCTTTAAAATCAATGTTTCTTTCTCCATAATAACTTAGATCTTTTAAATTTATAGTTATGATGATTCTTTTCAGAGTGGAGAAGAATAAGAGAGAAATTTATCTAAAAAAATTAGGGTTAAAGCTTTATATATGATTATGGTTTAGTTGTGACAAATAATTAAAATGGAGTGACTTTTTACATGGCCATAACTTTTTTGTTTAAAATGGAAAGTCATGTCTAGGTTTTAGTGTTGTCACTTCATTTGACTTGCACGAAAGTCATGAATAAGTTTGAGTATAATAACTTTTGGTTAGGTGTATGTGGTGTACAAATATTTGAATGTGTATGTTTACATAAAAACATACACATTCATAGCACAAAGTGTTAATCCTTGAGTTACCTCTCATGTAGTATTAAGTTTAACATTCATAGCTAGACTATCATTGGATCTTCAATTCGGTTAGTAATTTTAGTAGTTCTAGCAAGCTTCTTAGTATAGTCTTTTATCTCCATTTGGTTAATGATAATAAAAGATAGTCATCATTTATTTCTTTCCTAGGTTAGTGTATTTCTCAAATATCTCTTTAAAATAATCATTTGTAATTTTCTTTTCTATTGGATGAATGACTGCATGTGTCAGAACTCTATGAATTATTGAGACATCATTTTATGGTATCTTTTTCAATTATGTCACATCTTTTAAAATTAAAACAGCTTCATCCTTTGATATGACTTTAGAAAATGTTATAACCTTTTATTTTGTTCTCTTAAGTGAATATGTCATGGCTTTGGAAAATATCTTGGCATCTTCATTTATCTTATGTTCCTTAACTGCCATGATACTTCTAGCTCATGTCACAACTTCATTCTTCATTGATTCGGTAATGATAGTTCTGACTTTTTCAAGTGTTGTGACTTGTTTCTTCATTGTAACCTTATCCTTGTCCATTTCTAGTTCATCCTCCTTTTTTGACCTCAATTTCATTTGTGATTTTTCATGGTTTGTTATAGCTTGTAGTAGAATAAGTTGGGCATTAAGGTTTGGTTGTGTTGCAATATTGTCAATGATAATATCCTTCACATCAACTTTATTGTCACTTCTCATATTATGGACTTACATTGCTTCTGATTTGTCTCCATATTACTAAATTTTTTTTTGAAATCTTCTTCTTTTATTGAGATTGAAAACTGTCAAATTTAATTCTCACTAGTGTTCATTATCACATCCTTGTTGTCTTGCCTTGTTTCCCTATGTCATATTCGATCTTCTTTTTCATCATTTCTCTTCTTTGTCTCTATTAGTAATGTAAGAATACTATCTTAACTTAATTTCTTATCTGTCAGATATGAATTACCATTCTCTTCTTTGTCTCCATTAGGTCTGACATAATGATCATTGTTCTATAGTCTCTTAGTTTCTTCCACTTATTAGATTAGATCAAAATTGGTCATATTCTGCTATTGAAAGGATGCAAGTTGGTTGGAAAAGGCATCCACCTTGGCTTCCATCATTAATAACATGTCCACTTCCACAACAAACATTTCAGCATCCCTCATTATGTTGACTTGGTTATGCTACATTTGTATTTCTAGAGTTGTTGTCTATAAGTGTTGCTATATAATAATCACAAAGGTTTGGCAGAAATATGCTGTTCAATGACTTGTTAATCACCTCCTTGACTTTCACTAATAACTTATATTTCAGCTCTAAATCAAAAGTACTTTTCTTAATCTCTTAATTTTTAGGTCCAAAAATGTCCATTCAGTCCTAAAATTTTTGTTCATGAAATAGAGTGGCTACATAATAAATAAAAGAATATAACACATATACAATATAATAATTATAATCCAAACAACTACAAATATAACAATACTTTTATATCAGATAGTTATGAAAACTTTAGTTGAGTAATTAAAATAATAATTAATGGCAATGATATCAAAAACTTATTATGACTTTACCATACTGCCAAATCATTTTGTTTGTAACACAATCCCAAAAGCTCATTGGGTAATTTTATCTTATCTATTGGAGTTTCTTATGTATAAGGGTGCACAATTTATAAAATGGACTTCAGCCTAAATATTGATCCCACATGGATTATATAGGTAGTTTAATTAACTAATAGCGAACAAACTGATGTCCTAGTTAAATAGATAAATTTGAGCTTTTGAAAAGATATTTGGATTCTAGGATTGGCTCACTTTCTTGTATATAATGATGTTCTTTTAGTATTTGGATAGAGTTATATTTATTTGTTGGACAAAAAAGTAGATGAGTATGAAAATGCATTTGTGGTCTCTTAGCATACAAGGTGACTATCATCCTTGGACTATCACTACCAAGGAAGATCTCCTCATAGTTGTTCCCTCGATATTTCACCAACAAAACCACATGTTATTCCATTCATAGCTCAATCATACATCTACTTCTTTTAGGAAATATGTTAACAACCTCAACTACTTTGAGATCCTATTTCTATTATTTAACTTCTAATATCTCGATGATATAAAATAATATATTACTGAATGCATTTATTTTATGAGGCTTTGTAAGCACTATACTCATAATAATTAATAGACATCTTCTCATGAATCTCACATATAAAAGTTATATAAGAGGAATCTCATATATTACTGAATGCATTTACTTTCTTCCGTGCAACCCACCTCGTCCAAGTCCATCATCACCTTGGCGGATGGGTCCAAATCTCGTGCCCTTGGGTCAGGCACTGTCTCGCCTACCTCATATCTTGCTTTATCATCGGTTTTGCATGTGCCTAATCTGTCATTTAATTTACTCTTTGTTAGCAAACTTGCTCATGATCTTAATTGCTCAGTCTCATTCATTCATTCATGACTATTGTCTTTTCCAGGACCTGGTGACGAAGCGGACTATTGGTAGGGGACATGAGTCTGGCGGTCTTTATATACTTGATCAGTCTTCATCCAGCGCAGCCACTTGTCTTGCAGTAACGAGTCCTTTTGAGTTGCACTGTCGCTTAGGTCATCATTCTCTTACTTTATTAAAAAGGTTATATCTCCAGTTCTTGTCATTGTCTACCTTACCTTGTGAGTCCTGTCAACTGGAAAAATATCATCGCCTCAGTTCAAGTCCTCGAGTTAATAAACGAGCTAGTGCTCCTTTTGAATTAGTCCACTCCAATGTTTGGGGCCCATGTCCTATCCTGTCACCCACTGGGTTCCGTTATTTTGATACTTTTGTGGATAATTTTTAAAGAATTATATGATTATGCTTAATGAAATCTCGGTCAGAAGTATTTTCTCATTTATGTGCCTTCTATGCTGAAATTCAAACTCATTTTCATATTTTTGTTCAAACATTACGTAGTGATAATGCTAAAGAGTATTTTTCTGAGCCTTTTCGAACATTCATGCGTGAGCGAGACATCCTTCATGAAACCTCATGTATTGATTCTCCCTCTCAGAATGATGTGGCGGAGAGGAAGAATCACCATCTTTTGGAAACTGCTTGGGCTCTACTTTTCCAAATGCATGTGCCTAAGCATTTCTGGGCCGACGCAATTTTGACTGCTTATTTTTTGATTAACCGCATGCCCTCTTTTGTACTTGACTGGAATGCTCCCTTTCATATCCTATACCCCATTGCTCCTTTATTTCTCATTTCCCCCCCGAATTTTTGGGTATACATGTTTTGTCATGGACGTTCGCCAACAGCTTTCCAAGCTTGATCCTAAAACCCTCAAGTGTATCTTCCTTGGCTATTCAAGAGTTCAGAAAGGATATCGGTGTTACTGTCTTGATCTTAAGTGCTATCTAGTATCTTATGATGTCACCTTTCATGAAAATACCCCCTTCTCTACCTCTCCTGGTCCTCCTAGTGAGGGAGAAGATGATGATATTTTGATCTACCCTATCTCTCATGTGACCGGTTCTACTCTTGCTCCACTGGATCGTCCTCTGATCACACAGGTATACTCCTGTCGGCCGCCTCCGCCAGTCTCTGATCCTCCACCATCAGGTCCCTCGCCATCAGCTCCTCCCTCCGGTGATGACCTTCCTATTGCTCTTCGCAAAAGTTCACGTAAGTTTGTTCATCCTATTTCTTCTTGTCTGTCTTATTATAATATTTTCCCTTTATCTCGTGCTTTTATTACTTCTTTGGATTCTATCTCTTTACTTGCCTCTATTCTTGAAGCCTTGTCTAATCCTGGTTGGCATCATGCTATGCGGGAGGAGATGACAGCATTGGAGACTAATGGTACTTGGGATTTAGTGAAGTTGCCTGCAGGGAAACGTGCTATTGGCTGTCGCTAGGTGTTTGCAGTGAAGGTTAATTTCGATGACAGTCTTGCTCGCCTCAAAGCTCGACTTGTGGCCAAAGGCTATGCTCAGACCTATGGTATTGAGTATGTCGATATATTCTCTCCCTTGGCCAAATTGACTCCAGTCCAACTCTTTATCTCTTTGGCTACTGGGTACAGTTGGGATCTCCATCAGTTAGATGTCAAAAATGCCTTTCTCCATGGTAATCTTCAAGAGGAAGTCTATATGGAGCAACCTCTGTGGTTTGTTGCTCAGGGGGAGACAGACAACCGAGTTTGCCGCATTCGCAAAGCCTTATATGGACTCAAACAGAGTCCATGTGCATGGTTTGGAAAATTCAGTCAGACAATTGAGAAGTTTAGGATGCACAAGTGCAAGTCTGACCATTCAATTTTTTACCGGAATTCAGTCACCGGGATTATTCTGTTGCTGAAGTCATTTCCTCAACAACAATTTAGTACAAAAGACTTAGGTATGTTAAAGTATTTTTTGGGTGTAGAGGTTATGAAAAGTAGCAAATGGATTTTTATCTGTCAACGTAAATATGTGCTAGACCTATTATCTGAGACATGTAAATTAGGCATTAAACCATGTAATTCACCTATGACTCCGAACATGCAACTAGTCAAAGAAGGGGAACCGTACAGTGATCATGAGAGATATCGTATGTTAGTTGGAAAATTAAATTATCTTACAGTCACACGCCCGGATATTGCATATGCTGTTAGTATTATGAGTCAGTTCATGTCTTCCCCCACTGTTGATCATTGGGCAGCTGTGGAAAATATTCTGGGTTACCTCAAAGTCAGTCCAGGACAAGGTATTCTTTATGGTAATCATGAGTATGAGAAGATTGAGTGTTTCACAGATGCAGATTGGGCAGGCTCCAAGGATGATAGGTGTTCTACTTCAGGCTATTATGTCTTTGTGGGAGGCAACCTGGTGTCTTGGAAAAGCAAGAAGTAAAGTATGGTATCTCGGTCTAGTGCAGAATCGGAATATCGGGTCATGACATAGGCCACATGCGAGATAATGTGGATTCACCAGCTTTTGACAGAAACAGGTATCACATATTATTTATCAGCCAAACTTTGGTGTGATAACTAGGCAGTAATTCACATTGCCTCCAATCCAGTGTTCTATGAGCGGATCAAAAATATTGAAATTGACTGTCACTTTGTTTGTGAGAAGATATAGTTTGGGTTTATCTCCACAGGATATGTGAATATTGGAGATCAATTAGGGGACATCTTCACCAAAGCCTTGAGTGGTGATTGGGTTGCTTATTTGTGTAACAAGTTGGACATAAGTGATATCTATGCTCCAACTTGAGAGGGGGGGGGGGGGGGGGGGGGGGGGTGTTATGGTAGGATTGTTAAGAATCATGGAATATCCTTATTGTTATGGTAGGATTGTTAAGAATCATGGAATATCCTTATTGTTATGGTAGGATTATTAAGAATCATGGGATATCCTTATTATTATGTTAATAATCATGAGGTATCCTTATAATATTCTTTAGTTTATTTTTAGGATATTTTTAGAATATTTTTTGGTTTATTTTATTCTTTTGTGTATATATATATATATATGTCTCTATAGGTTATAAAATAATCAATTCATTTTTACTAATTCATTCTCTTATATTTCTTCACAGTAATTAAATTAGATAATATATATATTTTTAATTTTTCTAAATAAAAATTTTCACATTCTCATTTGATATACTGAAGATCTCTTGAGAACGAATGAAAGAAAGATGAACAAAAGAACTTAAAAATATTCTAAAATCAAGATCAATGAACTAAAAAATTTGATTGTGATTCATAAATGTATATGATAATTTTATTTGATAATTCATAGAATTCTGACAATAATTCTTTTAGTAACTCACAGACAACATAAATTCTATACTTTAAAATAAATTTTAACATTTTGTAATAACTTAAAATTTTCAAAATTTCAAAACTTGAACTTGATATGAATATCAATTTCATATATTGATATTGAATTGACGATTAAAATGACTACAAATGTTCACTAGATTACATTGTCCAAACCAAAATGAAATATCTACAGCAGTATATTTTTACTTTTGACTGGTTCATTAGTTTTTCATTTTGTTTTTGTGATCAATCTCTCACATTGTGTTTAATTTTTTTATGTTTTGTCAGGACACGGCATTTTTTTCTGGTCGTGGTTTGAAGAAAAAATTATACAATCACTGGCTGGATATTCATCAAAAGTCCTCTAGGAGTGATTTTCATTCTTCAAAGAAGATGTGCTTCTTTTCTCTTTGTAAGTACAATTATAAATAGTATAGCAGTATTTTTTTACATCTTCTATAAAACTTCTTGTATTGGAATCTTGGCTTATATTATTAATTATTTTTAAAAAAATTTCTATGCTTTGATTACTTGTTTTCTTTTCTTATTTGGAAGGTGATAATTATCAAGATATATTGCAGTGTAAAAAAATGCCTTTTTATATGAAAAGAGGAGATGAAGATTCTTCTGTGATGGATGCATATATTATGCATTCAGTATGTTGATATGATTTTTTCCAATAGATTATTCTTCTTTTGCCATTTTATATTTTCATTCCCTAACTGTATATTGGGTATAATGCAGATGAATCATATTTTAAGGTCAGGAGATCTTATTAAAAAGAATGATTCACAAATATCAAAGATTCCAGAATCTTTGAAGGATGAGTTACTCAGACATTCTTTTCTTGATCATGGATTTACTCGCCCAAAGGTTTTGTTTGGTTATGTTCAGTGTTATAAATCACAAGTTTATTTGAGTCTAATTTCAATTTAAGCTTGTTAAATAATAGAACAAATGTATTTTACTATATTTACTTTTTATTATTATATCATCTTTAAAAATTCAAAGCATATTTTCATTTAGTTAGATCAATCACTATTATAATCAAAATGAGATAATTGTGCACTTTGAAAGTAATGTCATGATTGATTGAGTAGTAAAATTAGATGCACTAACTCATGTAGACTTCCCATAGTTGACATGATTTCATAATTTGTAACAACTTCCTTAGTATGGTAGTTCTTTGAATTGTGTTTTAGACAAATTTAAATTTTCTTAGTTTTGTATCTTTTGATTTAGAAGTATCGTAAGTTTGATTTGTTCTTACAAGTAATATTTTTTCTTCTTAAGTTTCCTTTAATATGAAGTTTATCATTCAATATATATTGTTAGAATTTATGGTGAAACTTATATATCATAATATTACTTTGAAATATTTTTATCTAAAAGAAATATTTTAGTTATCTCAACTTTAATATCAATTTTTTTAAGTAATCTTATTTTATAAAACATACCAGTATAAGAAGTATAGTGTATGATCATTTGATGAATATAATATGTGTTGAAACATTTAGATATATATAAACTGATAACAAGTAGTTTAGATAAAGTTTAATTGTAATGATATTGCTAGAATTATGTTAGTATTTATGTGCAGGTTTTGATTGTTTTGCCATTTAGAAATATTGCATATCGTGTGATAAGGCGCCTTATAGAGTTGACTCCTCCATCGAACAAGGTATTTGTGTGTCTTATTTTTCTATCTAGTTATTCCTTATTAATTGTCTATTTTACAAATTTATTTCAATGTTCATCTCAATTATATATTTTTTTATTAATACTCTTTGAATTATACCATTTTGTCTTGACTTCTGCCATCATGATTTATTGTTAATACCTAATTCAAAAAAATGTTTTGTGGGTAGTCATCAAATGATAATAATACAAATGCAACAATGTTGTATCATGTTAAGTGAGATCTTTAATTTTTGTGTTCACTCCTTGTCGGGACTGGGGAAAAAAAAAATATTATTGTCAATTCATATAAAATTATAATTATGATATGCTTTGTAATGTTGGAAAAAATGTTAGCTAACATGATAATTTTTGTTATAATTGGTTGATGAGCGGGCATTTTTTTATATTCACATGATCTGTCATCTATCAATTAAATGTAAATTGATAGCAAATTTTGGTATAGTATAATATGTAACCATTAAACATGCAACTCGAACTAGGTGTATTGAGTAAAATATATGCAAGATATGTTTGATTAAATATTTTTTTTTACTTATCCAAGTTAAAATTGTGTATTTTTTAATTCTTTGTTTTAGATGAATTAATTAGTGAAAATATTCATTATTTTTTGTGTATGTCAAAATTTTCAAAATAAGAGTACTAAGTGATATTAATCTCTCCCAAATTCCGTGCTAACTACTTAGTGAAAGCCATGTGTATTTGGTTTGCCCTTTTGTATCAGAATTTTCGAAGTTATTAATTTCTATTACTATTTTTTGTCTGATTTAGTTTAATCTATTCTCCAATGAATATTTTTTTGACACATTAATGTTTGTATCATCATAATTCTTTTTTTTCTTTTTTGTGCTTTTTGTATTTAATTATTTATTCTTGTGAACCATATTTTTTATAGTTATTTTTTGTTTGATTTCAGGTTCAAGTAGAAAATTTAGATCGTTTTGTTGACGAGTTTGGATTTCATGAGCATGAAAATGATTTGGAAGATAATCATTTAACAAAAAAGGCTAAAATGTCAAAATCAAAAAAACCCCTTGATCATCAATCACTATTTGATGGAAATGTTGATGATAAATTTGCTATTGGGATCAAGTTCACCAGGTATATTATTACAATTATGAGAAAATATTTTTTTTTGTGAAATCAAAATATTATAGAAAATGTTTTGATGAAAATTATTAGTTTCATCTCATCACAAAGTTCACAAGATGATACGTAATTTGCATTGATGAAAATAAGTAAAGTTAACATTATTAGAATCCAAATCAACATTAATTTTTTATAAAATCAATGTAGGTTTTTATAATAATGTATGAAATTACATTGATGAAATGTAGGTGCATATTACATGCATATTACTTGTTGGTTTTCATAAAATAAGTAAAATGTAGATGCATTAATTTTTTATAAAATCAACATCGATGAAAATAAGTACTTGATTACATAAATACTAACATACTAGTTCTTATTAGATCTCCAAAGTTAAAAATATTTGAATGAAAATAATAATAAGATTATTATTTATTTAGAAAATTTGTATATTATATACATGTCAAAATTGATTACCTAGAAAGTTCTTTATTAGATCATCAATACCTTCTAATGGAAATGTTGATGCTAAATTTTATAATCAAAATATTGTTTACTTTGATTATAAAATTTGTATATTATATACATGTCAAAATAATATTAAGATTATAGTTTATTTAGAAAATTTGTATATTATATACATGTCAAAATTGATTACCTAGAAAGTTTTTATTAGATCATCAATACCTTCTAATAAAAATAATATTGAGATCAAGTTCACCGAGTATATTATGCAACCACGTGAATGTTTTTTTTAATAAAATCAAAATATTGTAGAAAATATTTTGATGAAAACGATTACTTCACCTCATCACAAAGTTTACAAGATGATACATGGTAGATGTATTTTATAATCTAGAATAAAATAAGTAAAATCTGCAATTTTTAAAATATAAACTAACAATGAGAAAACTAAGTATGTGATCATATAAATATGAACACATTAGATTTTATTAGATCTTCAAATTTGAAAGTATTTGGAAGAAAATAATACTAATATAGCTGATCATCTAGAAAGTTCTCGTATTACTTGTATGTATTGAATATCATGTTTTGATGTAATAATAAGTATCTTCGTCAAAGATTGATAGATCTTGGTTTTGAGACTCATTAAATATAATCTCTTTGATTTTTGAAGGTAATATTATCTGGACATTAATTTTTTTCAGGTTTCATGTTAACTCAATTTTTCTTTTTGTAGGAAAAGCTTGAAATTATTTGTTGATTTTTATTCATCAGATATGATTGTTGCTTCTCCCATAGAACTACATAGTGTAATTTCTTATTTTTCTGATTTAAGTTCATGCTAATCTTCTTTTTTATCATTGTTGTTGATGTGTATGACTTAAGTGTTTTATCTGTTAGCGTGTTGTACCTCTTAGTAAGTTCATATATGTTGATCATATATATTGATCATATATGTTATTATTGATACTATTTTATTATTGAATAAATGATATAAGATACTCAAAATGAAAGGATAAAATAAAAAATACTTCATATTTTGAAAGAAAAAAAAATACTTTGAACTGTAATTCTTCAAAAAAAATTTAATATAATCACTATACACTAGAAAAATAGTTATTTTTTCAACAAAAATTTATAAAATTATTAATATATAATTCTTAACTCGAGCTATTACGAATACTTGTTTAAAATCACTATCATTTCTCATTGTATCGTAAAATGACAAATTTACTTTTTTTTCAGAAAATTTATGGGACAATAATTTCAAAGGATAAAGATGTTGATTACTTGTCTTCAATTGAGGTATTTGGTTTCATTTAATAGTTTAAGTAACCTAATCCTTGAGTCCGCACTCCTTTCAGTTTTTTATGTTTTTGGTATTGGCAGATTTTGATTATCGATCACACAGATATCATATCAATGCAGGTAGATATCAATTTTTTTGGCTATAGATTAATAGTTTTTTTTTTGACAACGAGTTGTGATTTTAACTTGTCTTCATTTTGTTATCATTTAATAAATCCAGAATTTTGATTTCTTGACGGAAGTACTAAAACATTTAAATTGCTTCCCTTCTAATCAACATGGAACAGATATTATGCGTATTCGGAAGATGTTAGTATGCTATTCTTTATTCAATATTTTATTTTTATTTTTCATTATGCTTTGTGATTTGAGTTATATGTTATCATTTATAAGACTTGTGCTGATATGAAAAATAATTATTTATTTGTTTAGGTATCTGGATGGGCATGCAAGATTATATCGACAATCAATAATTTTATCATATCATGCTACACCAGGTGATGCATCTTTTTTGACATGATCATTTTTATCATATTGACATTTTGTATTTGAAATATCTTGTAATTTTTATAGTCATTAGAAGTTCAAGTTGTGTCATGGGTAGAAAATAAAAGTATCGAACATAAGCAACATATAATAGAAAGTACAAACAAATCTCACTCATTATATAAGATAATTACTTTATCATAAATAAGTAAAAATAATGATTAAATTAGTTCATAGGTTGAATGTTCTTATCATACACACAAAAAAAAAAATAAAGCTACCAAACAAGATAATTGCTGCAACACACTACAAGTTGATGTATAAATATCTAAAATACTATGCTTGCAAGAAATATAACTAAGTCTAGGTCATTCCAAAGCTTTCTTAAATATATTGACTAGTAGATTTGTGACAGAAATATAAATTATGATAATAATATCATCATGAATTTTTTTTTTGAGAAAAAAATAATTAAAATCTACGTGTTATCTTTTTTGTGGATTATTGAATTAAAGATAATGTATCTCGTTGTCTTTCACAATAGAGAGCAAGAGTAACGAGAGAAGATCTTTTTAAAGTAAATTATGACAAATACAGATAGATTAAATTATATTATTATTATATGATGCTATGTTTCTAAAAAAATAAATACAAAAAATATATATAAAATTTTAATTAATATTATAGACAATCTGTTATTCTCATACAATTTATAAGAAAAAATTAATTCTTAAGTGTTTTATTTTGAATTTCTATAGTATATCTATACTTCTCCATTATCTATTTATTTATCAATCAAAATATATTTTAGTTAAAATTGTGTAAGATCTTGTTTACATTTATTCAAATCATGTAATGTAATATTTATTTTAATTTTATCGTATATAAGCATAATACTTAGATATAATATATTATTCTACTAAGAAAAATAAATTATAATCATCATAATAAAAATACTTAGTCAATATAACTGTGGTTAACTATATGAATTTTCATTCTTTGAACAATTCAATCATCACACATATTTAACTTAATTCATTTATATTTTGATCATATGTATCTAAATTTTTAATTATATATCTTTACTAACTTATAATTTAAATATTTTTTAATTGAATTTGCAAGTGATCAATCTTTACTTGTTCTACCATATCGAGGCCTCCTCTACAGAGATGAGAAGAAATGATTATGAGTCTTATGGCTAATCAAAAACAAATATTAATAACATAACTAAATATTAAAAAAAATATATAACTGATTATGTGATTATTTCAAACATACTTGTGAGTAGTGCATAGCTAATTCATGCAACAAACATGGATGAGAAGAAATGCTTCATGGTTATTTCAAGTTCATTGTGAAAATGTGGGCTGATTTATATCAACTAGACATATTTTACCAATATTGTCATTACGAACTCTCTCTAACGAAATTACTGCCAACCTCAATATGTGTTAGCTATTCATAAAAAATAAATTATATGTAATATGTTATATAATTTTATTATTATAGTAAAGAGTGAACTGATATGGAGATGAGATATCGATCTTCTCTACTTGTCTGATTCAATTGAACTCTCGAGTGTGATTACGTGACACAAAAGTATCTCCTAAGTATGTATACAGGTATGTGACAAATATTTTTAAATAACTAAAGAAAAATGCAAATAAAAAAAATTAAGCATTGGAGAGTGCTTATTGTGATGGAAAGAAAATCAGAAACCTCATTACATCTCTAGTAAAGTTAATTATACTATCTAAATCAAATGAGAATTTTTTTTCTATCTCTAAAAAAGTTTTTGTAAGAGTATAATTAATGTTAAATTTAATAAAATAATAATAAATGTTTAATATAAATGGAGGTTGTATTTAGTGCACAAGGTTCTCGTTGTGGCATGAAACACAAAAGGAATTAATATATCGACAGTATTATTCCCTTAAGTTAGAGAGATTGTATCCAATGAGTTTCAAATCTGAGAATTATTATCTTTAGATGAAAATATTTGTTATCATACCAAAGTATGATCTTTAATATATACATATAATACAAAAATTTTCCAAATAATTAATCATTCTGCTTACCCAATATATAATTTAAATAAAGATGAAATTATTTATATTGCTGTATGCTATCCTAGAATATGGAAGTATAATTGGAAAATAAAGTTGACCAAAGCATTTTTATATTATAGATTCTTTGCTATGCATATTAGATAACATGACTAATGCATATACAAAAGAAAAGATAAAATTAATAAATATATCAATATCAATAATATATTTTATAATTAATTGTAGTAAATGCATAAAGTCATGTATATGAAAAGTTGTTGGTACACTCTTCTATCAAATAATAAGTGTTGTTATGTATGAAAATATACACAATGTGAACCAACATATAAATTCTTTCGAAGTTTTACTAGCAATGGCTTGAATTTGTATGTACCTTATGAATGTCTGACATTAATACCATAGTATTTTTAAAGAAATATTTTTTTTTGCATGATTTATATTGTTGATATCAAATCACTTTTTAATTTTTATGACCTGTTTTGATGGGAGCATAATCACTTTTCTTGTATTGCAGATATTAATGCATTATTCAATTGCCAATGTGTAAATTATCGGGGCAAGGTTTATTTATTTCACTCAAGAACAAATACTATGTTTTTTTTCCTGATCTGTTACTTTTTTTCTGTGTTTGTTCATTCTCTTTTTGTGTTCGTTGTCTTGTTTGCTGCACCATAAACTGTACAACTCACATTTATTGGTTGATTGATTTAGAATCACCGACATTCCTTCTTTTCTAGTTCACTTCATTTTATTTTATTTTTTGCATGCATGAATAATGGTATTGTTCCATCACTCTAAATTCGACTAAAATTCAATGTCATATACTTTATGACAAAAAAAAACCTATGAAATATGCCTGTTTTTTTTTAAAGATATATTGTTGTTGTATTTATTATCATATATGAATTATTAATTGATGTATTTTATAAAGGTGCCCATAGTACATGTGATAGTGTACTGATGTGTTATTTATGCATTTTATAGCCATGGATGATTCCTGCCCATAGGTATGCTTTGTATATGTTAATTTAACAACTTATGGTGTAAAATAAATTCTTCATGATCCTGTTTTTTAAATTACTTAAATTTATTTTTTTAGTTGCTTTTTTTTTTCAAATACTTGAATTGCAGGTACCTTTTGTAAAGCATTCCTTGTCATCGAGTTATGTCTAACCTTTCTTTTGAAATAGAAATACAAAACCTTAAGATTATCTTCACAATTTTTCTCGAATTTCATGCCTACCCTTGTCTAGAAAATATTGTAGTTTTTTCTTGAATACGTGTATAAAGTTTTTATTAATCTCTATTGTATTTAAATGAGAAATTTTAGCTTAAAAATATCTCTAATTTTTTTTTTATTCTATGTAAAAAAGTAGAGAGCAAAAATTCACCGGATACAAAAGTATATTCTTAATGAAAAGAAAATTATCTTTTTGTCATAATCAATTACATATATTGTAGCCAAATAATGAGAAAATTAATCAAGTGTATTATAATTTATTTATTATTATTTTTTGCATTATGATGAGATCATATGACATATGGATTGCTCAATAGCTTTTTCAATTTTTATATAGGTTAGGTGTTTTTTTTATTTTATGTTATGGTGAGAAAAACCTATTTTTCATATTGTTGAAGTTAATTTTATTATAGTTTCAGAATTAGAGTTTTCACACTTTAGAGATAATGTGCAACAAAATGCATGTTGCTTCAAACAATAGTGTATGTGTTGTAGTGTGCGGGTGACATGGAATCAATAGATACAATGTGCATTGTATGTGTGATAAATGCCATCGACAATAATGGGTGGGAGTGTGATGATATGACATGGAGTATGTGATTGTAGCGTAGCACACGTGCGTTTTACCCATTTTGATTGATAGATGAAGTAAAAAATTCTAGTTATTAATAATTTATTTCATGGAGGCTTGGTTAGAAGAACTATACAAAATGAGCTGTTGGAGTTTGCATGTGGGTTTTCAATTAAGAGAAGTTTGATAATCTGATAAAAGAACTTCTCAATGATGAGGAGACTTGGTTAACTTTTCCACTATATGCAAGATGTTATGAGAGCTTGTAATATTTTTATATTCATTTCATACTACACATATATGTGAATATCATATTCTTTAATGATTTTGAAAATCATACTGACAATTTTGTTATTAGAAGTATTATTAAAATATTTATTATACATTCATATATAGCAATATTATTATAAGGATGGGAGGTCGTAAAAATCCTAAATTTTTTTATTAAGTTTTTATTTTGAATTTATATTGTAAGCAATGAGACATGTGAATAATGCATCATTACAACAAGTCTAGATATTGGATATCACAGATATAACTCTATTATATTTTTTAAATTTATTAAATATTTATTCTTTTGCTAACTCATAATATTTTTTTATGTTATTCTTATTTGTGGACTTGAGAATCTATAAGATTTATGCAAGGCTAGATGATGCACTTTTGACTAGGCTTGGTACATGAGGTGTGCCTTTAATAACTATGGTCACGAAATAATTGTTGGATATTATTTCTAGAAAGGAGACCAAGAGATTTATGCAATATTTCTAAAGCCATCAACGGGTTCACATAAAATTCATACATATTGATACTTATACTTATTAGAGATGAATATACAAAACTCCTCTCTAAAATAGTAATATATTTTTCTTGTATAGTATCATTGGTTATTTTACTCATTTTTGTACTTAAGATTTTTTAATTATTGATACATGAGCTAATATATATATTATTAATAATCGTATTATTTCTTTGTATTCTTTAATTATTATTATAGTAAATAATAAATATTTAAAAGTTATTAGTTATGATAATATTCAGTTTGAATTTTTATTATTTTTTAGTGTTATACTTATTCTTAGTTATTTTATTTGTTAGAGGTGTCAACCAGGCTGAGTCGGCTCATTCCGGCATGAGGCACGACATGATTTGGCGGCCCGACACGAGAATTTTCCCTGCCTGGGCCAGTGTCGTGCTCGGCCATGGCAACAATCGTCTCGTGCCGTGATGTGCTGAGGCCAATCGGGATTCATGCTTGCCTGACCCGACATAGTTCGGTGGCTAGTGGCACGGCCCGTCGGCATGGTTCGGTGGCTAGTGGCACGGCCCGTCGGCATGGTTCGGTGGCTCGTGGCATGGCTCGCCGGCATGGGACATGTCCCACAGACCCGCACCCCACGTCCCCACTCCCTAATGCCCAACACACCCCATCACCATGCCAGCCAGCGCCATACGGTTCAAATAGGGAAAGGAAAACATGCGGGCATGGGTCCACTCCGACCTGACCCGTGGTCCAGCCCGACCCAAATCCCCTCCAACGAAAAAAAAAATTGAATATCAGCCGTTTGCTTTTGCCTCCAAAGGCTAGAGGGCAGAGTCTGACGGCCCTCATGATTCTGCCCTCTAAAATTCAATAAAATATTAAAAAAACATAAAAAATACATTTTTAAAATAATTTTTTTTTCTTTAATCTATAAAATTTTTTCCACATCTTTATAACATTTATGTTTTTCATAAATATTTATTCTCAGATCTCACTCTCTCAAAACTTTTGCTCTTCTCTAACTCGAGACTCGGGATTTCATCATTCGGCTTGGTTTTTCGGGACTATCAACTCGGGTTTGTGATTTTGAACTAGACTGTGGTGTACCGTTAACATGATCTACTTCACTGTTTTATCATGTATTTTAAGTTTTTTTGTTTACTTTCTCTCTCTCTAGTCTTTTTCTCTAATCCGAAAATCTAAAATATATCATCTAGTCTCTACCTTCTGTTTAACAAAAATCCTAAAATATAATTAATACTAATGAAATATATTTAAATTTAAAAAATGAAAATCTTACACAGAGATCTGAGGTTGTTGAAACTTTGGTTTCTCCAGTTGTCTTAACCCAAATTTATAAAAAATAAAAAACTAGGAGAATTTTTGTAGTTTGAACTCATTTTAATATAATAAAACAAAAAAAAATGTTAGGGGTGAGGCAGAAGAAATAGTATGGTGCAAATATTGTATGCGAACTTTAACTTGTAAAAGTTTATTTGAGACTAGGCTCCTTAAGAGATATGTCGAATTATGCACCATAAAACATGATGCATTAGATCCTAGGCAAATCTAACTTAGCACTGTATTTTTTAAGATTGGATCCAGTTCAGTCTCAAAATTTACTCCTTTCATATACCGCAACGAGTTGGGTAGGAAATGCATGACCAGACTTATCACATTGATCAGTCTTCCGATTAGATTTTTGGAAGATCCAAGGGTAGTGCGCATCATGCAGACATATTTTTAGTTTGTTTATCGTAGGATTCCTAAATTTGTATTAGTTAGAAAAACAAAAAATATTTAATGAATTTATGACATATAGTGGAGTGGTGTTCGTGACGTTTGATATCTAGACAAGTCGCGATGAATCATATTATGCATGTTTCACCGGCCACCATGTAGATTCTAACTGGATAATGAATAAAAAAATTTTAGGATTCTTTGAGATTCTCCAATCATATGATGACCCGGTCATTTTTGAATGTTTGTTGAAAATCTTTAGAGAATATAAAATTTAAAATAAAATTTTTAGTATCATATTCGATAATGTATCTAATAATGGAGTAGTTATTAACATGTTTATTAGGAATATTAAAGACGTACCATTAGGAGAGATCTTTCATGTCAGATGCATATCTCACGTGATTAATCTGATTGTACGAGTGGGTATGAAGGTGTGTCCCCCCGCATTGGATAATATACGAAATGCACTAAAATATATTTGTACTCCTTATAGATAACAAGAATTTGGTAGTCTCTATTTGTCAGCGAATCTTAAGAAGAAAAAATTTCAATTGGATGTGAGACATCATTGGAATTACACGTACCTGATTTTGGAGTTATGTGTTAGATACGAACACGTGATATCCGACTACGTCAATAGTAAGAGTGAGGAACTTATTATTGACGACACTGACTGGACTTCAAAAATTTTATTTATAAAATTCTTAAAGATTTTTTATGATACGCCGAACATGTGCTCGTCGGTTTATATTCTCACGACTTGCATTGTACTCAGGTGCATATGTAATATTAGTAGCATGTTTATGAAGTATCGAGATGACCCGACACTTAGCTATATGGTTACAGAGATGAAAACCAAATACTTAAAGTATTGGTCCACCATTTCATTTCTTTATTGTCTCGCTGCATGAATGGACCCTAAGGTTAAGGTGGAAGAGGTAGATAATACACTGACTTATATTTTCTCGTGCATGAACCTGGAAGACCCACCTGAAGGGTTCATTCACGAGAAGTTGACTGATCTGTTCACATACTACGATACTAGGTATGATAGTAATAGAGTGAGACTGTGATTACGAACATGGGTACCTTTTTCGGAGATGATTTTTTTATTCAGTTAGCGAGGGGGAAACGACAGGGTGAACCATCACATATGAGCGAGATTTCTCGGCACTTAGATACCGATTACTGCTCAATTTATCACATTATGATATTAAGAATCTTGATATATTACAATGGTGAAAATCATATGAGTCCACCTTTCCCGTACTATATAGGATGACACGGGATCTACTGACTCATCCGGTGTCGAACGTAGTATCAGAGTCTATTTTTTCTATTGTAGTGAATGTGATTTCGGATAGGATATTAAGATTACGTACTATTATTATTGAGGCATTGACTTGTTTGAAGGATTAAGATGATTCAAAGTTTAGCATTTAGGATTGTGCTGGAGCTGGGACATGGATTGTATCTGCCGCAAAAGCAGAGGAGTTGATTGCTGATGATGATGATTCATATGATAGTGATTTTGATGTTACGGTTGATAATGTTCATGATATGCCGATTGACGATTGACGTTATTTTCGTTTTCTCCTACCCGTTGCCAGATGCCAGTTGCCAATGCCACGCCATGCCACATGTCATTTGTTATTTCCACTTGATTTTGATTCTTGATGCCTCACGGTCACAGACACTGTTGATGCTTTGTGTGATTTATTTTTGATTTTGTTTTTTGATTTTGATGTTTTGTTTTGTATTGATTGTATATTTTTTTATTTACGTAACGTTGTATTTACTTTGGTTCGGTATCTATTGGTAGATTAGATATTTGGTTTGCTTTTGTTTTTATGATTTTGTAATTTTTTTAACAAAATTTTTTGTTTAATTTATTTTTGTATTTAAAAATTAAAACTCTATAATTTAATTATAATAAATTATAATCTAAATTTATTAAAAATTAATAAAAAAATTTAAACTTTATTATTATTTTCAAGTTACATTTACTTATTTTTAATAATTTTTAATTTATCAATTTAAACTTTGTAATTTATTAAATTTTTAATAAAAAAATTTAAACTTTATAATTTATTAAATTTTTAACAATTTTCAAGTTACAAATTTAAAATTTTAAACATTATCTATATATAATATAATATATATTTTATATATAGTTTATTCTTTAATATACAAAACTTTAAATTTTTAAAAATAAAAAAATTTTATTTTTTCTAACCAGGCCCGTACGAGCCTTACACAAAACAGTACTTTTATCGTCGTGTTGCCGGGCAATACCGGGCATGGCTGGAACAAACCGTGTCGGGCCAGGCACGACACGGTATAGTAACCGTGACTGGCCCTGCACAAAAGCACGGGTGTGCTCAAAAAAAATGGCCGGGCCGGCCCGACAAGTCTCGTTTGACACCTCTACTATTGATTTATTTTTTGTTAGTTATTTTTTGAACAACTTAATCTTGTTTTATTTTTATTTATTTATGAGATTGAAATATTCTATGAAATACTTTATTTGTGATTAAACATAGTAGATTATATATTTTCTCATCAATATTCAATTTGAATATTTATCATTTTTTGGTGTCATCCTTACTCTTAGTTGTTTTATTGATTTATCTTTTGTGAGTTATCTTTTGAACAACTTAATCTTGACTTTATTTTTATTTTTATTTATTTGTGGTTGAGATATTCAGAGAAATACTTCGTTTGTAATTAAACATAGTAGATTATATATTTTCTCATCTATAGTAAAATCACCTTTTAGATGTTTAAGTGTGTTTCATTATTTATTTGTGTATTTTAAATTTGATTACTTATTACTGATCAAGTTATGAATACTTCACTTTAGTTTTAAGGGTATTTATATTTTAGGGTGTGAGGTATGTTAGGAAAGTCGATTAGAATTTTCTATCTTGCACATTAGTTGGGTTTGAGTAATAAATTATTTGACCTATTATACTCAGAAGTGTGAGCCATTATAGAGATACAACTAGAAAAGATTTTACATCTTTGAGAATAATTAATTTGTGGGAGAAGGGTTTTAGGAATAATATATTTTGTGGGGAGAGGATGCCTGAGGCCCCTCTAGATGAAGGTGAGGCACTTTTTCCTAGGCCTATTGCTTGAGACTTGCCTTTAATAACTATGGTCATACCAGAAATAGTTATTAGGTATTAATTTCAGAAAGGTCACCAAGAGATCAATGTAAAATTGATAGACTTACATACTACTAGACCCATCAATTAGTTCACTAAAGTTCATACATTGTGACACTTATATTTACTAGGGATAAATATATAACACTCTTTAAAATAGTAATATATTTTGTTTAGTATCACTGATTGGTTTACTTGTATTTTCACTTTAGATTTTTGGATTATTGGTATATAAGCTAATATTCATATTACAAGTAATCGTATTATTTTTTTTATTCTTAAAATATTTTTATAATAAATTATAAATATTTGAAAGCCATTAGCTATGATAATATTTAGTTTTAGTCTTTATTTTTTTTATGTCATACTTATTCTTAGTTGTTTAATTGGTTTATTTTTGTGAGTTGTCTTTTGAATAATTTAATCTTAATTTTATTTTTATTTTTATTGATATTTATTTATGAGATTGAGAAATTCCGAGAAATATTTTATTTGTGATTTAACGTGTTAGATTATATATTTTCTCATCAATAGTAATATCACCTTCTAGGTATTTAAGTGTATTTCACTATTAACTTGTGTATTCTCATATTAATTACTTATTATTGATCAAGTCGAAAATATTTCACTTTAGTCTTAAGGATATTAATATTTTAGAGTGTGAGGCATGACAGTTAGAAATGATGATTAGAGCTTCCTATCTTACACATTTGTTGGATTTGAGTAATAACTTGTTCGATCTAATATACTTAGATGTATGAGTCATAGTAGAGATATAACTACAAAAGATTTAGATATTTGATCATTATTATTGATTATGATTTTATATATATATATATATATTTCGGGATATTTCATAATATATTTAAAAATTAATTTAATAAAAATATTTAAAAAAATTTATTATATTTGAATTTATTTTGGATAGATTCAACGTTTATTGTATTGTTCATGAGAAATTATATCAAATTTCTTGTGCTGACACATTTTAAAAGAACGAGGTTTGTCGAAAGTAAAAATAAATATCTGATAGAGATAGTTCGAATATTTCTACTTAGAAAGAGTTTTAAAAAAGTTTTGGAGTGAAGTGATTTAAATTGTAATCTACATAATTAATCATATATCTTATTTTCTCATTTTGTAGTGTATATTTTTTAAAATCTTAGATCATATAGAAAGATTATTTAAGTTGTCTTGCGGAATTTTTAATTATATATGTTTTGCCCTCGATTTCTCTTTGGGATGAGACAAATTGATTGATAGTATTTTAATAATTATAAATATTATCTTTTTATGACAGGGAATTATATATTTAGGACTTTGAGAATAATTAATTTATTGAATGGGGGTTTCAGCTAGCTTTAATAACTATGATTGAAAAAAAAAATGTGATAATTATGGTTAATAAATGATTGTACAGTTTAGGTGTATTGACATACTTCAAATATAGAAAAAAAAACATGTATGATTATTCAAGTCCTAATAGATAAATTCAATAAAGAATCTTAAATTTTAAATAGCTAGGATCAACACTAGATAGAGTGGTTATCGTTAACTAGGATTAACTACCATTAATATAAATTTAGAAAATTAATTTTTATTATTTTTTTCATATTCACTACAAACGTAATTTTCATATTTTTTATATTTTCATAGAATTTGTGTATTAAATATTATTATACAGTTTTAAATTTTAAAAATATTTTTTGTATTATTTGTAATTATTAAAATTTTTTGTTGCACCGACACCCCAAAACCGCAAATATCTTATGTATGTTGTACAACCTGTACAATACATGTTATACAACACAACCTATATAGTACATGCTGCCGTCGTATAGGCTATGCGTTATAGCAGGACAACACATCCAGATCCACATATTGGAACTTAGGGCCAACTAGGCATGGAAGTAGGTCCCAGCTTGGTGCCTTATGTTTCGGTATTAGTCTTTTTGTTAAGTTTCTGCAAGCACTTAAGCTATTCACCTTCTTGGTTGTTAATCAGCCTATTATTTGTCTTGCAATTGATATTCAATTTCTACTAATTATTTAGGAGCAAAGGGAACTCAAAAGAATATAAAAGGAAAAAGACTTAGTATTAAAGAAAGAAGCTTACAACTTGCTGATCTGTAAGTAAGACTACCTTTTTATTGCAAATGTCTAAAATTTTGAAGTTTTAGACACTTTATAAATTCTAAAGTTTTTGAAGGGTTTCAATACTTTAATCTTTTAGAATCTTTCATATTTTAGTCGAAAAGGAAGGTTTTTTCATATTTATAGAAGCTTCCAACCTCTTGATAGAAAATTCCCTAATGATTATTTTCCTCCATTTGATGGAGAGGGGCTCTCCATATGTGTTGCTATGACATTCTCCCTTATCAATGATGCAAACATTCTCGTTGATCCTGTTATCTTAAATTGCTTAATTTATTTTTGAAACTATCACAATGTCATTGTTGGATTATAATTGGCTTCGCTTTCTGTTAGTTTTTTATTTTATTTTATCAAGTATTCTTTCTAGGATTGGAAATTATTTTTTCTCATATTACAATATGTTATGATCTGTTCGGATTCTTCTTATTTTCATGTCAAAGCTTGATATTACTAATATAAAAGACATAATGAATCTTTAGTCTCGGTAGTAGCTCAATCTTGTAACACTTTACCAACTTATCATAGTATGAGAAATGAGCCTTCATACTTTCTTACAAACTTTATATACATATTTTGAAAGGACTTGAGTTATCATGGTATGAGTTTGATAAGAACTAAATCCCCAACTTGGAATTCAATATGTCCTCTCTTCTTATTAGCATATTTTTTTTCATTTTTTTAATAGCCTTTTTCAAGTATAAGCGTGCCTAGTTGGTTACTAGACTCTTCCTTGTATATTTTCTAGCTAGGGTGTGAGGAATCCTTGGATATTGCCTAATAACTATCTTAAATGCACTCATCTCGATTGCTTAACTTATTTGTATGTTGCTAGAGAACTAAGCCACATATAGTAGTTTTGCCTAGTTGGTTTAATTAGCGCTCACAAAGTACCTCATACATAGCTCTATTATTGCATTTATCAATTCTGTTTACTCATCAGTCCGAGAGTGAAAACTAGTAGAGAAGTAGAGTGCCATATCCACCAGTTTAAAAAGTTTTATCCAAAATTTCTTAGTGAAGTTTGGATCATGATCATCTATATTGAATTTTGCTAGCTCTCAATATTTCATTATATTATAGGGGAATAATTTGGTTGTCTCTTTTGTTGTGTAATGTTTAGGGACTGCTATAAAAGTTACATATTTTGAGAAATGATCCATCACTATTTTGAACTACCCATGTCCTTCGAACTTGGGTAAACTAATTATAAAATTCATGATATATTTTCTCAAGGCAGCTCTGCTATAGATAGTAGCTCAACAATTTTTTTGGATGATATTGTAACATTTTGTTCTGTTGGAATACAATTTTATACATCATTTCGTATATATGATTAAAAAATAGTCGAACTCTAGTAAGATTCTCGTGTATCATTGTCTTGGGTGATCAATTCATTCGGAGTCATAATATTTCTTGATAATACTTCTTCTAAAGTTTCTCTATGTAGTTATGTAATTTTTTTTTGCGTATGATCGATCATCCTTTATCTAATATTATTGTGTTTTTTTATGAGCTAGGAAAATGAAACATATTTGTCATTGGATCATATTACATCTTTTTTATGAGATCCATCATCTCTCAGGGATTGACTAGTTAGGAATATTAATTATGCTTTGTGACTTATGACATTGACCATACTATTAATGATGTTTGGCTCATACTCCAATGTGTTGTCAAATTCATCTAGGAAGTTTTATCATCTTGTTTGCTTGGGGCTTAGCTTTTTTTTGAATTTAGGAGTAACTAGAGATGTCAACCAAGTCGGATGACCTAGGCATGGTTTGCAATACGACATAGTTCAAATGTGTCGGGGTCGATCTAGCATGGTCTAGAACCGTGTCTGGTCCTGAACTGTGCCGGCCCAAGGTATGGCTCTTCTCGTGTTGGGTTGGTGCGAGCCTTAACTTGTGCTAGGCCAGACATGACCCCTGTACTTGGCTTGGTGGCATAATTACCAGCCCGATGACTTGGAATCAAGTAGAGATGTCAAATGGGTCGTGTCATGCTGACACAAACCGTTATTGTGTGACATGGTTGTTTTGTCGTGCCGGGCACGACACTTAAGGCTTATCGTGTCATGTCATGTCAGATATGACATGGGAACTAGATAGGCGGCTCGACAAGACATGGTTGGATAGCAAATTACAGGGTCGTACTAGGCTTATAGCTGGCCATGTAGTTTGGGCTAGTTCGTGCTATAAAAAATATATTCTTATTTATTTAAAATTGGTTAGAATCACAATAGCTATCAAATTCTGGCCATAATAGCTGTTGGGATTAATTTGATGCCCGATGGTTATTGTAATACTAAATATATAATAATTGTATTATAACTATCTGGGCCAACATGCATAGTGACAGGCAGGAAATGTCTTCATCCCTATTGGAGGCCATTGCGTGAAAATGAAATGGGCTAGGTAGGGGAGGTCTGGCTGCCTAATTGTGACATGCCACATAAGTAGTATCTTGCTTATGTGTGTTTTTTTATTTAAAATTGTCTTGTAAGGCGGTCACGCGACAAGACTAGACCCGAGATCGATTGTAGTCAGTCTCAAGTTATTCGGTTGGTGGATTGTGCCATCTAGTTAGGAACACAAGTCTTGCATGAGATAATATCAGGCATGGCTCCTACTAGCTCAACAAGGCACAAGCCATGCCACGGGCTGACATGGTCTAGGACTAGGCATGGTGTTGGACCATGCATTGCTGGGCTAGGCATAATTGAACAATATCATGCTGTGGGCCGTGCCCAGGCCACCTGACTTGGTTGACATATCTAGGATTGGGTATGGGTGGGTCTCGGGTCTTGTCGTTGCCCATGCCATATATTTTTTTAAAAAATAAAAACTTTAAATGTTTAATAGTTGTCATCAAATTACATCCAACAACTATTGGCTAGATTTCGACGGTAGTCATGATTCTTCCTCATATCTTTAAAAAAAATCAAAATAATAATTTTAAATTTTTATGAATTTTTTATAAATAGATTATAAGAATTTAGAATTTTTATTTTAAATTTGTTACTCTCTCTCTCTCTCCTTTGTGTTCTCATATCTCTTTTTCTTTGAAATTTTAATATTTGATATTTAATTTCTTATTTAATTATTTTTTAATTATTCATTTAATTATTTATTTTAATAATTATAATTTATGGTTTATGCTTATGCATATGTGATAGATAGTAGTGTGGGTGTGCATGTACAACTTGTCTCGAGATTAGATTTTTAAAATAATATAGTTTTTACAACAAAGTAGTTTGTGCTAATGATATTTTATTAATATATAATTTTTTGTGAGTTTTAATTTTTTTTAGTTTTATAATTTATTTAATAAATATAAATAATTAAAAAAATATCACATAATGAATTTAATGATAATGAATATAATATTGACCTATTGGTAAAAAATAATAATAATCTTACTGAAATATCTAAAACTAAAACTATATTTTCTCTAGTATCCTCGATTCACACCTATTTGCCACCTAAAAAATAAAAAAAATAGACGAACATCAATTATATGTACGTATTTTAACATATTTAAAACTAAAAAATTTTTGGGTTTTTGATGATATTGACATAATTTATATATTATCAAAAAATATATATGTATGAGTGCATGCGAAATTGGGCACCTAAAGAGATATTTTGATCAATGTACCAAAAAATATGATGCATTATATCTAAGACCAACTCAACTTCGTTGTAAGATTTTTTAAATTGGATCTAGTTTAATTTCGTTAACCCTTTTCATATGCCTCAATGATTTTGGGAGAAAAAAAATAACCAAACTGGTTATGATCATAAGTTTTTTGATTAGATTTTTAGAAGATTTTAAAATAGTCAGTAATATATAGACATATTTTTAGCTTGCTTATCATAGGATTCATAATTTACAAGTAAGAATAATATAATAAAATATTATAAGTTAAAAAAGTATTAATAATTAAAGATTGTAGAAAATTTAGTTGAGTAATGTTCGTGATACGATATATAGGTTAGTCATGATAATGTATCATTTGCATGTCTCATAATTTATCATGTATATTCTAAATAAAAACTTAATAAAAAATTTTAAGATATTTTGAGATTCTTTATTCTCATAATGGTCATACTATATATGAGTATATGAAATAGATCTTTAAGGAATATGAAATTCAGAATAAAATATTTAGTATTATCTATGCTAATATTTTTAATAATAGAATAGCAAGTAGTTTGTTTATTAAAACTATTAGAGAATGTCATTAGGTGAGATATTTCATGTTAGGTATATGTGTCGTGTAATTAACCTGATAATATATGCGAGAATAAAAATTAATTCTCTTACATTAGAAAAATTAGAAATTTATTAAAATATTTTAGAACACCTAACAAACAATAAGAATATAGTAGTCTATGTTTGTCTACGGACTAAAAAAAAATTAAAATGGATGTGAGATATCGTTGAAATTATACCTATCTTATGTAGGAGTAATGTGTTGGCTATCTAACATAATATCTAACTATGTAAATAGTAAGAGTGATAAATTATTAGTAATGATTAATATTGAGATCTATAATATTCTTTTATGAAAATTTTAAAAATCTTATATGGCACTAGTATATATTCGTATATATATATTTTCACTATTTGTATTATACTTATAGCATGTTTAAGCACATATAGAGATCATTCTATATTTAGTGTCATAATTATTGAGATGAAAATCAAATATTTGAAATAATAAAATTTAATTTCAACTTTATATTATTTGGTTGCATGTATGGATTCTAGGGCTAAGGTGGGAATGGTAGAAAATATTTTGACATACATATTAACGTGTATGAACTATGTATCTAAAGGATTCATTTATAAAAAAATAACTAACTTGTTTACATATTACGACATTAGGTATGATAGTTATAACCAAGCTCCGATCATATGCATTGATATTATATTTGAAGATGATAATTTCATTTAATTAGCCAAGAGCAAATGATGGGGTGATCCATCATTTTACATGATGATAATAAAAATTTAGATATATTACCTATCCTGTGTTATCTAAAATGATAAAAATTTAGATATATGGTAAAAATCATATGAATTTACCTATCCTGTGTTATCTAAAATGATATTTGATGTATTAACCTCTTTGATATCTAGCATAGTATCAGAGTAGTTTTTTTATGGCAGCCAATGTTATTTTAGATAGGAAATAGAGATCATAATTATGTATTATTGAGATACTTACATATATGAAGGATTGAAAACATTCGAGGTTGAATATTCATGATAAAACATGAGAGATGATAAAAGATGATGATTTACGAGACTTAGAGATTAAGAATATTGACTATTCTAGCAATATTTTTAGATACATTTATGATGATGATAATCTACCTCTTCATCAACACTATTATACTATAGATATTGATTGATCATTGATGATTCTCGATTCACGTGATGATGATATTGTGCTAGTCTGCTAGATATTTTTTATTTTATTATGATTTATGTATTATTGATGTATTGAATATTGAATTGCACTTATTATTATTTTTATTTTTGATATTTTTTTAATATGATTTATGTATTGTTTATATTATATTTTTATTCCATTAATTTTTTATTGAAATTAAATAAAATTTTTTATCTTTTATTTGAGTCAAACCAAATAGGTTATCATTGCTTCAACATGATTTAAAATTTTAAAATATATTCAAATTGAATAGTAGAGCCAAAGTGCGAACTGTCATGACTCGCAATTGGCCAGACATGGCTTGACATGACTCATCACTATGCGAGCCAATCATGTCGTGTTTGGCTGTCATTATGGTTCTTGTGTCATGTCAGCATGGTTTGTTTGAAACCTTTAGAAGTAATTGGTAGCAACCTTGTATGTCGTTTTTATGAAATGTGATTATAGTAGATAGTATCTTAATATTTGCAAGCAATTAGAGGTAGCAAGTGGGCCGGGCAGCCTAGGCATGGATTGAGGTATGATCCGACTGAAACGTGCTTGGCCATGCATGACACTGTCCAGAATCATGCATGATCCGGGCTGTGCTAGCTTGAGGCATGGTTTATGCTATGCTGGGCTAGAGGGTGCCGAGCCTCATGCCGGGCCATGAATGACCTGATTGCCTAGCCCGTATGTATGGGTACCTACCATGCCCCATAACTTGGATTGAGTTTCAGGTGTGGTTCGATTTTTTTAAAATAATACCATATTCATAAAAAAAGCCTACCTCGCCTTGTACATGTAGTGGGTTTTTATAATAAACCCACCTCATGATTGGCAAAGGGAATCTGCGTGGCATGGTCCAAGCACACATGGACATAAGGGCCTTTCCCCCATGCCCCATGCCGACCCCGAAGCCTGAAGGCCGAATTGAACATTTGAACTAGAACACTGAAGCTTCTAGAACTAGATGCATTCGCTTCTAACAGTCCAAAAAAATTAAAATATATTTTGCTTTCAGGTTGTTAGATGCACTTTCAATGACTAGGGCAGAAGATATGCCAGTTGTCTAATTTATACCCTATTTAATTAATAAAAAAAATTCAAAAAAATATATTTTTTTATTAAAATTCTTTATATATAGGATTGTTCATTTTCTTTTCTCTCAATTCTCAAGTTCTACACTCTTACTCTCCTTTTTATCTCTCTCTCTCTCTCTCATGTCGTCTCTCCTCTCCTCTTAGTTTAGCTTCGGCTTTGCTCTCGAGTTCGAACTTCGATGTGGTGTGGCTTCGTTAGAAAAACTGGGGGCGAGCTTTGGCTTTTTTTATCATATCATATCATATCCATAAATGAGTATTATTTTTTAAGTTTTATTTAATTTTATTAAGATCAAATAATTTTTATTTTAAAAATTAGAATATAATTCATAAACTAAAAAAAATTAGAAATGACAATTAATAAATTTAATGATGTGAAATTAATATTAACATAGACGTATATAATAATAATAATAATCCTACGAAAGGGTCTGAGGTTGAAAATATATTCTCCCATTATCTCGACTGTAACTCAAATATCTAAAAAATAAAAAATTAGAATATTTATAGTTTAGACTTACTTTAACATAATACAAAATAAAAATGCTAGGGGTGTCAATGAAGAATCGGCATAATACAAGTATTGTAAGAAAATATATATTTGTAGGAGTACATGTGGGACTGAGAACCTAAAGAGGCATACCGATCATTATACCAAAAAATATGGTATATTAGATCTTAGGTAAATTCAACTGAGTGGTGAAGTTTTTGAGGTTGTATTTAGTTCAGTTTCTATTTTGATCATCATCATGTACTGCAATGAGTTAGGGAGAGAAGCCAGTATTATACAAACTTATTTTCAACCTGCATAACATAGAATTCCTATGTTAATAAGTAGGAATGACATACTAATATATTATAAATTAGAAAAATAAATAATAACTAATGAATTTTGATATTATAGTAGCGTGATATCCATGATGTTTAATATTTGGACTAGTCGTGATGATTCATCATTTGAATGTCTTACCATCCATATGTAGATTTTAAATGAACATTAAATAAAAAGATATTAGGATTTTCAGAAATTCTTAATCATTATGATTACCCAATTATATATGAGTGCATGATGAGAATTTTTAGAGAATAAAATATTTAAAATAAAATATATAGTATCATATTTGATAATGTATTTAACAATGAAATAGTCATTAACATATTTGTTAGGATTATTTAAGATGAAATACTTAGAGATATTTTTCAATTCAGATGCATGTGTCATATCATTAACCTGATATTAAAAGAAGAGATGAATGTTATTTTCCTTGTTTTAGAAAAAATATGCAACTTACTAAAATATTTTTGAATGCTTAGCAGATAACAAAAATTTGGTTGTCTTTGTTTGTCTGTGGGTTTAAAGAAGAAATTCCAAATGGATGTAAAATACTATTGGAATTACTCATACATGATGTTGGAGTTATATGTTGGATATGAATATATTATATATAACTACGTCAATAGTAAGAGTGACGAACTTATTATTGACGATAAATATTGAAATATAGGAATTTAATTTTAAAAAATTTTTTATGATACGATAAACATGTGTTTGTTAGTTAATACTCTTATTATTTGTATTGCACGCAGATACATATATAATATTAGTGGCTTGTTTAGGAAGTTTAAAGATGACCTAACATTTAGTGATATAGTTGTTGAGGTGGAAATCAAATACTTAAAATATTAGTTTATCATTTCATCTTTTTATTACCTAGCTGTCTGCATGTACTATAGCATTAAGGCAGAAATGATATAGTATATTTGACACATATTCTTGTGCATGAACCAAGAATATCAATTTGAAGGGTTCATTTATGATAAGTTAACTTAGTTATTTATATACTATGATATTATGCACGATAATAGTTGTAGTCAGATTCTAAGAATAAATATTGATATCATATTCAGAGATGATTTCTCCATTCAGTTAGCGAGGGGGAAACAATAAGGCAAATCATCGAATAGAAGTGAGTTATCTCGGTATTCTGATACTAATTACTACTCAATCCTATTATATAAAAATTAAAAAATTTTTGATATTTTTATAATAGTAGAAATTATGAGTTCATCTATCCTGTGCTTTCTAATATAGAACGAGATTTACTGTCTTTTTCGGTGTCTAGTATAGAATCAGAGTTTATTTTTTCTATTATAGTTAATATGAATTCGGATAGGAGATCAAGACTACAGTCATATATTGTTGAGATACTAGAATACATTAAAGATTTGGAGGATTCGAGGTTGGACATCCAGGATCATGCTGGAATAAGAGTGGAAGAGTTACTGACAAATGATGACATGTGAGATTTTGAGAAGCTTGTGTCCACCGCTAGTGATACCATTATATGCTTAGGCAATAATGATCAATTGTATATTTACACTGATTGGTATTATGATTGAGCTTGCTTGTCTTTTCGCATGAATCATGATTATGATTGATAATTTTTATTTTATGTTGTTGTGAGCTGTGACGTATTTTTTTATTTTATATTTTGATTGGATTGGATGATAATTGAATATTTTATATCTATGAATATGTTTTTATTATTATTTAACTTTATTATATGTGATTTGTGGTAATGAATTTTTTTTTGTGTCAAGCATTTTTGCTTACACATTTGTGATTTTACAGATTCAGATGAAGAGAAGAACAAAAAATAGCAAATAATATATATATCCACAACCACAATCAAACATAACCACGACAGAATCAAAATCACAACAGAAAAAACACAAAATAACATGGTTCACTATTTATTTAACACAATTAGTTATATCCACCAGAAAAATACTAATGTATTTATCGATTATAACCAAATTAGAAAGTTGTTATAGTTTATGAGTAGAAGTAGTTGCAATGAAAATCACGCAGAGAGGAGAAAATGAGTTGAATAGTTCCACACCAAAATTATAGCAGCCACAAAAATAGAAATAAAAATAATTTTTATTAATACAGTTTCTCGGTTTAATTAACCGGAGCGGGTTGGATCACTCGGATGGGCTTGATTTTGCTCCAAAAATTTTTTGGCCTGCTGATTGGCCAGCGGAATCTCCGTTATTGTGCTACTGCTGTATCCAACCTTTTAATATTTTCTTTCTTGTACTTACATGAGAATATTAAAATAAAAATATATTTTGGTTATACAAATAGTTTATCAAAATATATTATATATAATATTATGATTTATGTAAAATAAATAATATAATGTCACAACTCATAATGGGTAACTTAAAATTTGAAATTTGTAAAAAAAAATAAAATTATTAATTCACAACTAGTGGGGCCCGTGAGGGTGAGTTGAGTTTGTCTCAGATTCTCGGACCTCAGTGACTGATCGACCTAGTCGGCTAGTCCTAGGTTCCTAGTTAGGCTTCCATATCTAGGCCTGACTTGGCACGGCCCATCATGGCCAGGCACACCCCGGCATGAATCAGGCTAGACTTTGGCTGGACAGGCTGTGTTGGGCTGACCATTATCCAATCATGTCGTGCCTTAGCATGGCATGGTTGTCTGACTGGGCCACCAAAAATTGGGCCGCCCTAGCACGACATAGCTTGTTTGATGCCTCTACAAGCAATGAATAATCACTGTCATCTCCTTCTCTTTGATTGTATATTGCTTCTTCATTTCATCCAGCTTGTTGCTTTTAAAAGCTATGTGATATTTTTCCTGCATAAGAATCACTTTAATATTAACTTTAATAGTTAATATTCAATGTGTACCTTAAATATCTTGGTGTGGTCATGTAGTGACACTGCCATCTCCTTCATTATAACATTCTTCAAAGACTTATTGACACTTTTCATATCATATCTATGTATTACTCTTCTTGAGAAGATTTGTTAATGAAGTTACTCTTATTAAATACTTTTTGATGAATTGACAGTAATATTATCTAGACCTAGAAAGAATCTTAATTATGGTATTTAGTTGAGAGATTCTATTTTTGATTGGTCTTGGTCTTATTTTCATCCATCTTGAGTTTACTATCTTTTATGCGATGTCATAAAAAATAAAATTCTTTCAGAGGAAGTAATATTTTTTCCTCTTCACATATAGTTCCTTCTATTTTAATAATCAAAATACTTTTCTTAAATTATTAATATACTCATCTAATGTATTACTAATATCATTTAGATATATCATCATAAACTTATCTAGGAAATGATAGAATATCTTATTTATCAAAGTGCAGAATACAAGTTCATTAAATATCTTGCTTTGCTAAATTAGTCAAATAAATTAACAATAAGAAGAATGTGATATTTATTATTCATTGTTATTTTGTTGAGGGGCTAATAGTCAATATCCATCCATAAAAAATTATTATGCTTCTTGTGGAATAAGATTGTTTACCATATGAGATCTTAGATGGTTGGATGAATTCGGTATTCGACAATTCTTTTAGTTCTTTTATTAACTTCTTCAATTTGGAGGAGAGGGTGTCATCATGTAGGGCATTATGGTTTGAAATTTGGTTCTTGTCTCTAACTTGATATTGTGATCTTTTTTCCTTCTTTGTAGGAGTTTTTTTGGGGAGCTTTGATAGTATCACATATTTAAACTAGCCTAATTTCTCCTCGACTTACATGGGCATAAAATTTTTCTTATGATTAGTCAAATTTTTCTTAAGAGCCGCTAAGTAAGTCATCTTATTATTTTTTAACTCTTTCTTTAATTGCATAATCGATAATATGTGAGTTTTAGATTTTCCTTCGTTGATTGTGGGAATTTTACATGATATTTTTTTAAAAAAAAATAGCCTTTGAGCTTAAAATAGGCAAGGGCATAATTTTTGCATGACATGAAAAATTCATCTCGATCACTACTCTGAAGTTATTTGTGGTTGTTATTGTGAAATTAACCATGCCTTCACATGACTCAATTTTTATTTTTATCTTACATTATATTTATTGTGATAGCTTGACAGCGAAGTTAATTGTCTTGAGCCAACTTACTTTTGTGGATGTCTGAAGTACAATAAATTATTTCTTATTGCATAGGAAATAATTTATTGTTTGTTAGTAGAGATTATACTTGATCTTTCCCTACTATTATAATTATTAGGCTCATTCTTTCCCCTACCTTTAGCATTATTATTTTTGTATAGTGGTTTGGTTTGAGATGAGTCTCCATTTTGAAAATCAATGAGTGATTCTGCTACTACTATGTTTGTGACTAAGTTTTGGTTTTCTTGTCTCCCCAACTCTTGCTCAGCCCAATCTTATAATTGCCCACAAAATTGAAGAGTAGTTACTCCATCCTCATATCAAGAACCTCAATCATTAGGGAAGAGAACTCATTGACATATTTACGAATTGATCTCATATGTTTGAGATGTATCATTTTTTTATGCATCATATATGCTACATCTTCTATTTATAACTTCTTTTTTCTCTTTCTTGAAATTAGTCCAAGTATCTATTGTGCACATTCTCCCTTTTATATTTTCATAAATCTTGTCACAATAGCACTTGTATTATCATTGAGATAAAGGATAATTGTGTGTACCTTTGTTGCCTAATTAGTTAGTACAATTGCGTCGAATTATCTTTTCATGTGTTATAAGTAATTCTTTAATGTTTTGGCATTCAATTGCTTCCTAAAGGTATGAGGTTTTGGCACCTTCACCCTTGGTGCCTTATGGGTGGCTATCATCACAACTGACAATGCAGTCTTATGAATTATTATCTCTTGTCTTAATTACTCTTCATGATTAGTCATGAATTGTATCATTGACTCCAAGTTAATTAGTTTATCCAAGATCTTCATGAATGCTTAACATGATATCATCGAGATTATCGAGCTTTGCATTCCCTCTTGAAGGTCTTGACTTGTACTTTGAGATCTAACTTGATCTTCTCCATGCTTTGCTATATGATATCCATTTTTTCTTTGGTGTCTATAATGATAATCTTTACTCTGGTTACCCGACCATTCAAGCTTGTAAGAGGATGCACAACTTGCCTTTCTTTTTCTTTGCCTTAGCAGGAGGATCAATGTTTTTCTTGAACTTCATTGAAGAATTTATTCATATGTGAGTTTACTATTATTTTATTTTGAGTTATTTAACACTCACAATCTTGATTCTAATATCAACCATCATGGATATAATATTTTTGTTAAGTTTTCATGTGGCACTTAGACAACTCATCTTCTTGGATGTTGCTATGTCAGTCTCTTATTTGTCTTACAAGTGACACTATAGAGGTGTCAAACGAGACAGACAGTCCTGACATGACATGGGGCACGACCAGATTGAGCCATGCCTGGTCCAGCACGGCACGATCCAGAATCGTGCCTAGTCAGACATGACTTGGCTGCTTGGCCCATAGGCATAGTCCAGTCGCTCAGGCACTATGCCGAGCCTCGGAAATCGGATTGGGTATCAAGTGAGGTCCAATTGGACCGCGCATGCCTCACCCATTTTTTTAAATTATTATATTATTTTTAAAAATCCACCCTCCCCGCTTACTACACGTGGTAGTTTTTTTAATAAACCTGCCACTTAGTTGGATGAGCGCATTTGTGTGGCATGACCTAAGTGCATGTGGATGTGCATGCCTTTTCCCCTCCCTAGCTGACACTCCGAAGGCTGAAGTTTTTGGACTATCCAAAAGCGTTGGTTCTCCCATTCTTGTTTGGTTTCTAACGATTCAAAAGAATAAAAAATTATTGAAGATTCAGGCCGTTGGATTTACTTTCAATGTCTAGGGCAGAAGATTTAATAGCTGTCAGGTTTCTGCCCAATTTAAATAATAAAAAATATTGAAAATTTGTTTAAAAAAAATATATTTTTTTAAAAATCTATATAAATAGGATTTGATATGTTGATTTTTCCATTCAAATCAAATTCAAATCTATCTTCTCTCTCTATATTCTCTTTCTTCTTAGTCTTGGTTTTCTTTATCTCATGGCTAAAGCTAAGATTTATAATCTTAGCTTTAGATTTTTTTTGTAAAGCTTAAAGAACATGGACCATGAACATGGATCGCAAAAAAATTAAGTGTGGTGTGGGCTATGACTCTTTCTCTCCTCTTCATAAGCTTACATAATGCTAATCGGGTTTTATTTTTTAATTTTTATTTAATTTTTATTTAATTTTTTTATTTTATTAATATCAATTAATTTTTAATTTAGAAATTAGAATATAATTCATAAACTAAAAAAATTAAAAATGACAAATAGTAAATTTAATGATAATGAAACTAACATTAACATAAATGTATATAATATTAATAATTATGACCATATGGAAAGGATTGAGGTTGAAATCATGTGTTCTCTTGTGACATCGACTCAAATTAAAATATTTAAAAAATAAAAAATTAGAAGAATATCTATAATTTGGACTCATTTTAACATAATATAAAATAAAAATATTAAGAGTATCGATTAGAATTGTCACAATATAAATATTGTAATATATATATATATATATATATAGGAGTGGATGTGGGACTCAGCAATTAAAGAGGTATGTTGATTATTTTACAAAAAAAATGATGTATTAGATTCTAGACAAATCTAATTGAGAATTGGAGTTTTTATTAACTCCTTTCATATACCACAACGAATTAGTGAGTGAAGATATGGTCAAAATGATAATCATAATAGATCATTTGATTAGATTTTCATAAGATTCTAGGGTAGTCAGTATCATACATATTTATTTTCAGTCTGTATATCGTAGGATTTGTAGATCCATATATATGAATGACATACTAAAATATTATAAGTTATAAAAATAAATAATATCTAATGAATCTAGGTAATATAGGTTGTGATGTCTGTGATATCCGATATTTATACTAGTTATGATGATGCATCTTTTGCATACCTTACTGTTCACTATGTAGATTTTAAATGGATACTTAATAAAAATATATTAGGATTTTTAGAGATTATCTATCTTTATGATGACTCGATCATATATGAGGGCATAATGAGAATCTTTAAGGAATATAATATTTAAAATAAAATATTTATTATCACATTTAATAACGTATCTAATAATGGAGTAGTTGTTTATTCTGACTATTAGAGACGTGCCATTAGGAGAATTTTTTCACGTTAGATAAATGAGTCATATCATTAACCTGATAGTATAACAATGATGAAAGTCATTTTTTTCGCTTAAGAAAAAATATAAAACTCACTAAAATATTTTCGAATGTCTAGCAGACAATAAAATTTTGGTATTCTCTGTTTGTCCGCGGGTCTAATTTCAAACAGATGTGAGATACTATTAGGATTATACTTACTTGATGTTTGAGTCATATGTTAGATATGAACATGTAATATAGTAAGAGTGACAGACTTATTATTAAGGATAGTGACTGAGATATGTAAATTTTATTTATGAAATTCCTGAAAATTTTTTATGATAGATTGAATATGTATTCGTAGTTTACACTTTCATTATTTGTATTACACTCAGATGCATATGTAACATTACTTGTATATTTAAAAAGTTTAGAAATGACTCAATATTTAGTGACATGACTATTGAGATAGAAATCAAGTACTTAAAGTACTAGTCGACCATTCAATATTTTTATTATCTGTCTGTTTGCATGGATCTTAGAGTTAATGTGGAATGAGTATAAAATATTTTGATATACATATCTTCATGTATGAACCTGAAATACTATTATGAAGGGTTCATTAATAAAAAGTTGACTGGATTAATTATATATTACGACACTAGGTATTAGTTATAGTTGTAGTTAGGCTCCTAGTTAGACATGTACACCATATCCGAAGATGATCTCCATTCGGTTAACAAGAGAAAAATGATTCGGTGGACCGTCAAATAAGAGTGAGCTGTCTCGGTATTTAGATATTGATTATTGATTAATCATATCATATAATGATAACAATAATCTTGATATTTTATAATGATAGAAATTATATGAGTAGATTTATTTTGTGCTGTCTAAGATGATATTGGATTTACTGACTCATTCGATGTCGAGCGTAGAATCAAAGTTTATTTTTCTATTGCAATTATTATTATTTCGGATAAGAGATCAAGATTATGATCAGATATTATTGAGACACTAGCATGCATGAAGGATTGAGAGGGTTCGAGATTGAGCATCTAGAATCATGCTGGAAGAAGAGCAGATGAGTTGCTAAGAGATGTTGACTTGTGGTAATTTGAGGATATTGAGGTTGAGCTCACTGTTGGTAATACAGTCAAATGCTTACGTGATTATAATCACTTGCATACTTATACTGATTGACATTATGATTGAGTCTGCATTTTAGGTCACATGATAATGATTGATGATTTTTATCTTATGTTATTGTGACGTGTTTTTTTATTTTTTTTGGATTGGATGATGATTAAATATTGATGGATGTATTTTTTGATATTTTTGATTATTAAATTGTATCATTATAATTTGTGTTAATGAATTTATTTTTATGATTTATGTAAAATAAATGAATAATGTAATGTCGTAATTCATAATAGGTAACTTAAAATTTTAAATTTATAAAAAAAAAATTTAAAATCATTAAACTGTAATTGGTGAGTCAGTCTTGGTGATCGGTCAATCTAATCCTAGGCTTGCACCAACAGGCCTGACCCGGCATGGCCCGGCATGACTCGGCCTGAATCTGTCCAGACTGGCCAGATGGGCTGGCCATAATCTAGTATGCCGTGCTAGGCACGACATGATTGTTATACTAGGTTGTGCCCGACACGACATGGTGGCCTTATTGATCTACCAAAAATGGGTCGTGCCATCATGGCACGACCCAAAAGAATACTATAAAAAAGTAAGTTTAATATTCAATAAAGAAGTTTATAACATTATGGTTTATATATAAGACCACCTCTTCTTTTAAACATATTAATGAAAGTGGTTAGAACTTTGGAAGATTATTAAACTCTATAATAGTTTAGAGCTTTGGAAGATTCTTGATATTTTAATCATTTAGAACATTTCATACTTTGTTTGGAAAATTAAATTTCTTCATATTATTAGAAGTTTTCTATCTCCTTATAGAAATTTTTTAAGGGTTATTTTCCTCCATTTGATGGAGAGAAGAGCCTTCCATAAATGTTGATGTGATGCTTAGCCATTTGCTAGCTATTAGTCCCTAGGCATGAACTCAACCTAGGATTAGAGGTGTCGACCGGGCCGGCCCGTTCCGGCACGAGGCACGACATGATTCGGCCGTGCCTGGGCTGGCCCGACATATGAATTTTTCATGCCCGGGCTCGTGCCTTGCCGTGCCAAGGCCAACTAGGCCTCGTGTCGTGCCTGGCTCAGCACGGTACCGTGACCCATTGGCATGATACCTCGGCATGAGCCGAAAAACCTAATTATTTTTTAAAATTAGGGGTTCGGCTGTGCGGTGGGGCGACGACGCACAGTCGAACCCGGCAGATTAGTACTATGGGCCCGTGTCAGGCTGACCTCCACAGAACCATGCCGGGCCAGGCACGACACGGTACAGTAATCGTATTGTGCCTAGTTCGGCACGAAAGCACGGTTGGGCCGGCTAAAAAATTGGCTGGCACGGCTCAACATGTCACATTTGACACCTCTACCTAGGATGAGTTTGCTTAGTACAAGGCACATCTTTATTTTGTGCCTTGCCTATACTTTTGACTAACTAAGGCATATCTCGAGCTGGGCTAGCAAATGACACGGGCTTAGAATGACTTGTGCCTTCAATATGGGATGTGTTGGATAATTGTGTGACTTGATTCGACCCAACATGCTTCGATTTGCTCAATGGGCTCTTTAAATCTTTAGCCATGTTGGGCCACTATCTTCCAAAGTAGATCATGCCAGCATGACTTGGCTTATTCTTTATTTGGAAGGAATTATATATGGCGTAATCACTTAGTTTTCGATCTCAGACAAAGTATTTGATTTGTATCTTATGGAAAATTGTATACAGCCTAAAATAGTTTATGAGAGATTGATTACAAGTTTTTTAGTCACAAGTATCTTGTTTAGTTTGATTAAATGTTATGTTGATTATTTGTAAAGGTGACAAATGAGTCATGTAATACTAGCTAATTTCTTTTTTTTTTGTGACCTAGTCGGACCAACATATTGGGCTGACAAAATGTTTGTTATGAACTCAACATGAATTAGCTTATCGGCATGGTTCATGCCTAGCCAGACAAGTATTTAATCTATGCTAGCCTAGGTGTAGTGTAGTGCAGCCGCAAGCTTGCCTTGATTGATCAATGTTAGCATGTGTCTTGAAATTTGAATAGGCTAGCCTGGTTCAAGCTGCCTTGATTAGTCATTGGTCAAACCTCTAAGCTAGTCGCTAGCTTGGACTAGTCTAGGTTTTGGATATCTTGCATATGTATGTATGTATGTATGTATATGTATGTGTATCTATATATATCTATAAAACTTAATATTTTTGAGCAAGATTGGCTCCATGAATAGTTATTGGCCTAAGAGCAAGGCCATCTATTTCCTTGTAATTAGAGGAGTAGCTCGTGAGGATGGAACTCGTGTTCTCTGGGAAGCTCGCCTTTAACTTTCCCAGCAATTAGATTACTCGTGTCGTGGGTCAATATACAGATAATTAATTTATTAATTAATATATAATAAATGAAATATAAAAAAACTTTCTTGAATAAAACATGCAATGTAAACTAAAATACATTAGCAAAAAATTAAACACTTAAATTTAAATTGACAAAACCTTTGAAAATAAAAAAAAATGAGCACATTGTAATGTTCTTGGTATTGACTACTGAATAATCACTACCATATGTTATTTTATGTGATTCTAATTTTCATAGTTTTAAATTTAAATTTATCATGTAATTTATCATATGGTTCTAATACTAGAAAACTTCGTGCATATTTTTTATCGTTTAAGCATGTCAAAATTTTAATAATATATGATAGAAATTTTGTTATAGTAATTATAATATTTAGAACAATAGAAAACATAAAATCCAATGTAACACTAATTATCATAGAAATTAATATATTGGGCCATTTTAAATAGTATTGAAAATAATAATTAATATAATTTATATAAACATAATGTGTCGAAATTTTTTATATTATTGTGGTTAAAAATATAATAGTAATTAATATTTAAGTATTTTAATAGCTTATACTTATTCAATAAATCATCATGTTGTTTATCCCCAACTAATTTAAATAAGAATTCATCGTATCCAAATATAATATTATTTTACGTATTTGGAGGCTTATTATAATTAGCATATTTATTTTTATAATATTTGAATAAGTTTTCTAATTATTCTTAAATTTTATTTTTTGATTTTAATAGCTGATTAATGAAAATACATATGTGATATATATTTCATAATATTTTTGACTCTTTTAAATCACACTTTTATTATTCATTCAAATAAATTTTAAATATTTTTTTTATCTTAATAGATATGTCAAATAAAATATGAGTATTTTCTATATTAGTTAAATATATTACATACGTTATAAATATTACTAATATGTGAGGGTGTATAAAGACAAACATAAGTTTGTTATATTATAAAATTTATTTTTGAATTTTAAAAAAGAAAATATTATATTTCATTTTTATTTATTAATTCTTATTTTATTAGTTTTACTATTAATGAAATCAAATGTAATATATTAGTAATCAACACATTTAAATAATATTATGTATATTCAATTTCAACGATGCTTAACATCTAATGGAAATATTTTCTATTTTAGATGTATCAATTTGCATACATTTTAAAATTTTTATAATTTGATAGAAGTTTTAGTATTTGAATATATTTTATATTTATAATAATAACTAATAAATTATTTTTAAAGTCAGTTTGTACTATTAAATTTATTATGCGACACATACATCTAACATGAAAATTTTCAATCAAGCGATACTCTTTGAAAATTCATATGATTATATTTATCATGATATTATCATTTATAGCATTATCATATATTATACTTATTATATTTTATATTTTCTAAAGACTTCCAAAAGATTCTCATATATGATAATGTCATTATAAAAATGTAAGATATCATAAAATCTTAATATTATTTAATTTAGTTTTTAATTGAACTCAATATAATGGATGATGATGTATGTGAAAAGAATATAATTATGACTAGTTTATATATTGAAAGTTATCGATTTTAATTTATTATATTTTTTAAGTTTATTAATTATTAATTATTTTTAAAATTTATAACTTTTTATTATATCAAATTTACAGGTAGATCTAGAAATTTTACGATAAGTATGTTAAATGTATGTATGCATATAATGAATTAGTATAGGATTTTTGAAAAATTTAAATGGAGATCTCATATTAGTAACCAGCCTAATAATATCAAGGAAGCACGGACATGGCTCCCTACAGCTGTGTCCACGTGTTCGACACCTGGACACGTGGACACGACACGCCACGGACACGTGTCCGATATGCCACGTGGCGTATCATTGATCAATCCGGATCCGATACGCCATGTGACGTATCAGATGGTTCCGTCGGCAGCCATATCCATGTCTATAGTGCCCAATATCCGATGACGTCGGGTGGCCAACGTTGCCGCATGGGCACATTGGCCACTGGCAGGGGGCGGAAGAGATTTGAGGGTGAGGCAGGGAGCGGGCGCGATTTGAGGGAGAGGCAGGAGCGGGCGCGATTTGGGGGGAGCGGAAGGGGCGGCGCGATTTGAGGGGAGAGGCAGGGGCGGCGCGATTTGAGGAGAGAGGCAGGGGCGGACATATTTGTGTGAGGATGTGGCATAAAATAAAATATTTTTATAAAATAAAATAAAATATTTTTATTTTATAAAATAAAAAATATATATTTTATATAATATAATTATAAAATATTATCTTATAAAATAAAATAATTATAAATATTATCTTATAAAATAAAATAAAATATAATATTTTTATTTTATAAAATAAACAATATATATTTATTTTATATAATAAAATATTTTAATTTAATTTAATTTATTTTATAAAATACCTAATATTTATAAAAAAAATAATTTTTATTTTTAATTTTATTTTTTTATCATGCCGTATCCTAGCCGTATCCGTATCCTAGTTTTTTATAATCTGTCGTGTCCTCGTATCCTGCCGTGTTGTATCCCCGTGTCTATGTCCGTGTCCGTGCTTCTTAGAATAATATATTCATGCGCAAACATTTTGTAGCAAATGAATATGATTATTAAACCTAAAGTTTATCTAATTTCAATGATCTCACTGTCAAATTTAGTTTACATGTGATCTAATGTATTATTTGTTTTTGTATTATTTGACATATCTTTTAAGCTATTTAATTCATATACTAGTTTTTCAACTATAATTTTTTATATAATATTTATTTTGTGCATAGTTTTTTTGAATTTCTTTAATATTTTTTTAATTATGTGAAAGTAGGTCTAAACTAAAAAAATTATTTATTAAGTCTTATTTTTAACTATGTTAAAGTAGGTTTAAACTTCTAATTTGTTTATAACTATGTTAAAGTGAGTTTAAATTACAAATATTTATTTATTAAGTTTATTTCTTTTAGGTGTTTGGGCCGACCAATTATAAATAATATTATTAATTAAAAAAAAAACTTTAACTACATGTTTTTTAGAATATCGGGGTATACATTCTTATATGTAATAATTTGTAATAACATGAATATATTCTAAAATGATTAGTTGATATCTTGGTTAATTTAGTATCTTTAATGCAAAAGTATGAATCCATGAATTATTAATATATGAGCAAAAAATATTAAATAAAGTATTCAAGCAAAAAATGACAAAGTACCTGAGAGATGAGATGTTTTTTAGATTATCTCATACTCAAAATATTAAAAATTTAATAAATATTTATTCGAATGTATTGTTGTCATTAAAATTTAAATAAATAATAAAATTGAGTTTTGACCATTTGTCAAAATGAATAAAAAATGGAAAATTTAATTTTTTCTTTATATAAAATATTTCATATAAAACTAGTACCATCAATAATAATAGTAATGAAATGACATAATTTTATTATACACGGTAATTATACTTTGACCCCAATCACCCCTGTATGAACTTAGTGAAACAGAATGGAACTAATACTTTTTTGACATGTCAGATTGAATGTTCTAGTATGATTTTCTAATTAGTATGTATCACAATCTATTATGGTAACTTCTTTATTTTCGGCCCTAATTTCATCAATGAAATATAATCAAATAGGAGCGAGCAATTAAGGGATCAATGCTAGTAGCTGTAGTGCCCTACTTCATTACTGTCTTGCACATTGCACTTATGTTGTAGCACCAAATCCAACCAAGCCTTGACTAGGCTGGATAACCTGATCCGCATGATATTTACCCAATCCAGCAAGACCGTTTGGTCTAAATGGACTGGTTTCGAGACAGAAAACATAATTAGGCTGTGGCTCGGGTCCAATGACTCTGCACTAATTGCCTAGATTACAATAGTTTGAGTTGTTGGACTGCTTTTGTTGGTGATGGTCTGATATGGGAATGGGATCTGAGACTACCTTTATAAATGTTATGGTGAGGAACTGTTTTATGTACATGTGTGTGTGTGTGTGTGCGCGCATGTTGTTTAATCTTAAATAATATATTAGTCTGTATGTTGTGTTTTATTGTTGGAAATGTCTAGATCATCATGAATTTGTTGCTTGATTTATTTGTATGTTGTAGATCATTGTTTAAAGTTAATTTTGTTTTATTGTTTGCTGATCATTGTAGGTGAAGTTAATTGGTAAGCACAGGGGTGTTCTTCACAATATATTAGGCCAAGTACATCAGGTATCACCTGGAGATATGAACATTATGAATAGAATAACTTGATTTGCACATTAGAGTTTATTTGGTTTCCTAAGTGAATCATATTTTCTTAATCACTGGTAGTGGTGTACACTTCAAGAAAATGGAATGTAAAATAGCTGGACAAGAAACACTCCCTTTCATTAGTTCTAAGTGCCTCACAAATTCAAAGCAAACCTGAATGAAAAGTGAGATAACTCTTCTCAAACAACTCAACCTATGAAGTGCATTGCATTTTCACGTGTTAGATAGGGTGGGATGACTTTGTGGGGTTCAATTGGAGCAGAAAATTAGATCAATTGACGTTAGATAAATTTAATTTGGATTGAAAATATTTAATGGATTCATTTCAAATACAAAAAACAAGCTAACAAAGAAGATGACAATTTAATCAATGTTTGTTGAAATTCTTAAGATTGTAATGTAGAATGGAAATGATGGGGGGAGAATTTTTGGGATGATATGAAACCTTGCCTGAAACCTAGCACAAACCCATCCCATGACTGGTTTAAATCACGAGTTGGCAAAACTTTGATCTGGTTTAGGCTTGGCCTGCTGGCCATCATACTAGGCATGAACATGATAGACTTTCATGGAAACAGGGCTGCCTGGCCTAGGTTAGCAGGCCGTATTGATCTAGCTGTTCCATGTTGCATCTGGGGTGGTTGCATTGCAGCAATTCATCATGACTGCTGGGGTTAGCCATAACAGTTGTATTGGGTGCTCAAAGCTCACATTGCAGAAATGCATCATGTCAATGATTTGTTCATGAAATTTTGAAAATGGGCAAAGATAAATCGTTGTTTTACTTGATTTGCACATTGGCATTTATTTGGTGTCCTAAATGAATCATATTTTCTTAATCAATGTTAGTGGTGTATTCTTAGAAAATATAATGTAAAACAGCTGGACAAAGTTTATAACCATTTTTTAAAATATTCATTTAAATTTAGTGATTTTTATTTATGCTTCTAAGTGGAAACGTATCTTTACGCATGCTTGTTCCATTTCTTTTCTACTTTAGTTTATGCTTATTTTTTCATACTTCTAAAATTTATTCTATTAGTGTTGTAATTCGGTAATTGTTGCTATATATTAATTTTACTTTCATTTTAAATCTTTAATTTTTAGATATGTTTGTCTTTTTTTTTTAGTTATCAACATTTTTTGGTTTATGTTATACTTAAAATTATGTGAATTTCTGAAGTGCGTGTTGTGTATGATGCATGTTACTGCCATAAGTCAACCATGATCTTGATTGTATGAAATTTGATTATTCTTAATATAGTAATATATCTACTTGATTAGGTTGTATTTAATTTGATTTAGTTAAATCTTGTCATTTTTTATCTTTCATCATAAAGTATAGACATGTTTGAGTAGTCTATATTTTAGGTGCTTCAATGCAAACAAAAGAAGAGAATAAAGATAAATATAATAGAAAAAAATTTGAACCTCAAAATCCTATTCAAGTTGATGCATACGTAGAGGTGTCAACCGGCCCGGCATGGGAAAATCCCGTGCCCGGGCCTGTGTCGTGCTCGGGTAAGGCACGATCTGTGCCGTTCCGTGCCTGACCCGGCACGGTTCAGTGCCCGTGGCAAGCACACCGGCATGGATTGGTCCCGTGTCGGGTGTCATCCGAGACCGACCCCCTTGCTTCGCCCCTCCCGTGAAAAAGACCACGGGTCGGGTCTGATTGGACCCGACCCGCGGTCTCCCGAGGCCCGAACCGACCTATTCCCCCCCCCCCCCCCCCCCTCAACGGGAAAAAAAATTAATAAAAAATTTAAATTTTAGCCGTTGGATCTCGCCTCCAACGGCTAGGGGGCAGAATCCAAATGGCCTTCATAAAAAAATTCAAAAAAAATTACTTTTTATTGAAAAAAAATATTTTCTTTAATCTATAAATTCTACTCACCTCTCTTTAACATTTATATTTTTCATAAACATATTTTCTCTCTAATCACTCATTTTCTCTCTCAAAAATCTTTTTCCTCTCTCGAGACTCAGGATTACGACATTCGTTTTGGATTTTCGGGAATCTCAACTTGAGTTTTGAATTTTGAGCTTGACTGTGGTCCACCATACACGTGACTGACCTCACTGCTTTTACCGGGTAATTTATTCTAAGTTTTTATTTTACTTTTTTTTTATCTCTAGTTTCTCTCTCTAGACCAAAAATAAAAAATATTAGAATCAGTCTTCTAGTCTCTAAATAACAATTCTGAATAACAAAAATCCTAAAAAATGATAAATACTAATGAAATATATTTAAATTTAGAAAATAAAAATATTACGCAGAGATCTGAGGCTGCTGAAATTTTGATTTCTTTAGTCGTCTCAACCCAAACTTCTAAAAAATAAAAATCCAGGAGGACTTCTATAGTTTGGACTCATTTTAATGTAATAAAACAAAAAAAATATTAGGGGTGAGGAACAAGAAATGACACAATGCAAATATTGTATGAGACTTTTAACATGTAAGTGTTCGTTTAGGACTGGGCACCTTAAGAGACGTGCTGAATTATGCACCAAAAAACATGGTCCATTAGATCCTAGGCAAACCTAACTTAGCACTGCATTTTTTGAGACTAAATTAAGTTCAGCCTCAAAGTTTACTCCCTTCATATACTCCAGCGAGTTGAGTAGGGACGACATGGCCAGACTTATCATATTGATGAGTCTTACGATCAGATTTTCGAAAGATTCACGAGTAGTGTGCATCATGCAGACATATTTTCAGTCTGCTTTTCGTAGGATTCTTAGGTCCACATCTAGGAATGACATACTAAAGATATATAAGTTAGAAAAATAAAAAATAATTAATGTATTTATGACATATAGTTGAGTGGTGTCCGTGATGTCCGATATCTGGACAAGTCACGATGAATCATCTTATGCATGTCTTACTAGCTACTATGTAGATTCTAACTGGACTATGAATAACAAAATTTTAGGATTCTCTGAGATTCTTCATCCTCATGATGACCCCACCATTTTTGAGTGTATGATGAAAATCATTAGCAAATATAAAATTCAAAATAAAATTTTTAGTGTCACATTCGATAATGTATCTAATAATGGAGTAGTGATCAACATGTTTGTTAGGAATATTAGAGACGCACCATTAGGAAAGATTTTTCATGTCAGATGTATGTGTCACGTGATTAATCTGATTGTTCAAGCGGGTATGAATGTGTGTTGCCTCGCTTTAGATAATATACGTAATGTACTAAAATATATTCGCACTCATCACAGACAACAAGAGTTTGATAGTCTCTGTTTGTCTGTGAATCTTAATAAAAAGAAATTCCAATTGGATGTGAGACATCATTGGAATTATACGTACATGATATTAGAATCATGTGTTGGATACGAATACGTGATATCCGACTACGTCAATAGTTAGAGTGACGAACTTATTATTGATGACACTGATTGGGCTTCAGGAATTTCATTTATGAAAATTTTGAAGATTTTTTATGACACGACGAACAAGTGTTCGTCAGTTTAAACGCCTACTACTTGCATTGCACTCTGGTGTATATGTAATATTAGTAGCATGTTTAGAAAGTATCGAGCTGACCCGATACTTAGCCATATAGTTGCAGAGATAGAAATCAAGTACTTGAAGTACTGATCTATTGTTCTATCTCTTTATTGCCTCGCTGCATGCATGGACCCTAGGGTTAAGGTGGAAGGGGTAGAAAATACTTTGACCGACATTTCCTCGTGCATGAACCTGGAAGAGCCACATGAAGGGTTCATTCACGAGAAGTTGACTGACATGTTCACATACTACGATATTTGGTATGGTGGTGGTGGTAGTGAGACTGTGATTACAAACATTGATACCTTGTTCGGAGATGACGATTTTTCCATTCAGCTAGTGAGGGGGAAACATAGGGGTGGACCATCACATAGGAGCAAGCTTTCTCGGTACTTAGATATCGATAACTGCTCAATCATATCATATTCTGATACTAAGAATTTGATATATTACAATGGTGGAAATACATGAGTCCACCTTTTCCGTACTATCTAGGATGACATGGGATCTACTGACTCCTCCGGTGTCGAGCGTAACATCGGAATCTGATTTTTCTGTTGCAGTGAACATGATTTCGGATAGGAGATCGAGATTACGTCCAGATATTGTTAAGGCATTGGCTTGTTTGAAGTATTGGGAGGATTCGAGGTTTAGCATCCATGATCGTGCTAGAGCTGGGACTGGGACATGGACTACAACTGCATCTACGGTGATAGCGGATGAGTTGATTGCTGATGATGATGATCTATATGATACTAATCTTGATGTTGCAGCTGATGATGCTCGTGATATGCTGATTGACGATTGATTTAATGATCTACTATTTTTTGATTTTGATGTTTTGTTTTTTATTGATTGTACGCTTTATTTATACGTTATGTTGAAACTATAATTTGTTTGGTTCGGACCTTCGATATCAAATGGCTGATTGGTCATTTTTCATTCGAGTTGCTTGTGTTTTTTTTAATTTTTATTTTTTTTAACAAAATGTATTGATTTATTTATTTTTTTGTTTTAATTTTTCATTTAAAAATTTATAACTATATTATATAATTCTAATAAATTTTAAATTAATTTTGTATCACATTATAAAAAAAATTTTAAACTTTGTTATTTTAATAAAATTTATCAATTTTCATATTATAAATATATAATATTATATATTATCTATAATTTTATATATAATTTAATAATTTATATAAATAAAATAAAAATTAAAAAAAAAAATTTTACTGGCCCATACGGCTTGCCTGGCCCGTACGGCCAGGCCCGAGCGGGCCCGGCACGGCATGGTGCTGCCTGCCGTGCCTGCGGGCCTTGCCGGGCCTAGCTTTTTTAAACTGTGCCAGGCCAGGCACGAAAGCACGCCCATGCTCAAAAAAAAAATGGCCCGGCCCGTTTGATCCCTCTATGCATACGTGTCATAAATTTTTTGCTTGGGACAAAGAAAAGATAATGATAGTCATTTGGGTGTATTTGTGAAGATACTACAATTTGTTTATTAGTAGGCACGTATGTGGTAACTATCAAACCATCCTAGATTTTTTTATTTAGAATAAATAAGTGATTTTAATTTATTTCATTTGTTTGTCAAATGCTGGAATGATAATAATATATTAAATTATTTGATTATCATAATAAAATATTATTGACTTCTAAATTAATAGACTCAGTTCTATCAAGAAGTTACTGATCAATTAAAATTCACAAGTAACCAACATCATGGCTCTGTAATCTATATATGCACTTGTTTTAGAAATATTTGAAATGAGAGTCAATTTGTTTTATACTTGTTACATTTAAATATTTGAGATGAGATGATAATATCTTGTATATAGAGGCCCAAATGAGATTCCAGAAGAGCAATGAATTGTAATATATTTATTTATCACTTATGAATTCTTATATGGTATATAATTTTTGAAGAATGTGTTATACTCAAAAGATAAAATCAATACTTACTAGTATATTATTTATCTCATGCGAATAAAGGTGGAAAATGAGCTAGGAGGTGTCAAGCATGGAAGTAATTCTTGACTTGAAGGCATGGATCTCATTGATATTGACCATGAAGATCTATCCATGTAGGAAGGTAGTATGCTTTGGAATGAGATTTTTTGTGAAGAGATTCACTTAAATATTTAGGGTGAATAATATCAGTATGAATGCTTATATCATTTGTAGTATTTCGTAGATGAATGATATATCACTTGAATAAGAAAAGAATTTATTTTCTTGATTATCTTAAGAAGGATGAGTATATAGAACAACTACGTGGATTTTGATTAGTCTAGTCAAATTTAATATATAGATTATACAAGATATTGTATGATTTCAAATGGTCACAAAGTACTTTATTAGATTTTTACTAGTTGTCACTCTTTTTAGCTTATATATGTATAATACAGATTATTCTTTATTTTTATAGAGCCATTCAAATAATTAATCTTTATTTTTTTGAGTACATTCAATTACTACTTCATACAAAAGATCTTGGGAGGCTCCCCATTTCTTTGGGATTGAGGTAATAACTACTCCAAGAAAAATATTATTTTGTCACAGAGAAAATATATTTGATATTTTTATAAAGGTTTTTATTTTAGGTTTTGCTATAATTGAAATTTTAATTGAGTCATATTAATTTTATATTCAATGTAATTTATGCAATTGACTTTTTTACATATAGGATAATCTTAGTAAAGATTGTTTTTTATAAGTCAATCTTACTAAATATTAATTATCTAATTATTATGAAATTTAATATTATTTTTATAATTAGTATAGGTAGGTATTTTTTAAATTCTGCATGGTAGGTTTATCCATACTAAACTCTTCATATGTTGTGGTATGTGAAGGAATTTTCAATCATTGATATTTTATTTAGCAATTATGAGTATTCATAATTGGAGGGTTACTTAAATTTGAGTTGGGTACTAGCTTACACAAAGAGAATGTTATCTACAAGTTTATGTTTTTTTTTATAGATAATTTTCTCATGTAAAATAACATACGAATGATTATTTTGAGATTCAGTACAAATATAGAGTTCGCAGTGATGGTGACGGCCATTTATGAAATATTTTGGATTAGACATTATTTGGTGTTTTTATATCTTTTCATTTTTTATTTTATTTTTTATTGTAACAGTTAGACAATCGCATGTAATTTATAATTCAATAAATAATGAGTGAACAAAATACATAATATGAATTAATTTATTTTTAAAATGAAGATTCAATATATATTATTACTATAACATATATTTTTGTAATAGATTAATAATTATAAAGTGATTATACTATTTTATTATGCATATTGGAGTTTTGTGATTATTAATGTTTCTCGGCCAAATTAGGGTTTATCATGTGCTCGTTGGGTTCCTAACCATGCTTGTACCACCACATACAACAAGTCAATGCAATAACTGTATCAATGCTTAGTGCATAATGTTTGCGCTATGAGTGATGTGTAATAGTGCAGTTTGTGTAGTGTGTGGTAAAGCGCAGCAGTGGCTGGGTGGTGTCAAACGTGATATGCACAATAATATTGAATGATGTCTGCATTGTGGAGTGCAATGATCTGTAATCAGAAGCATGGTGTTGTGATAATATTATGCAGTATGCATCTAATGGCTGTACGGAGTTACATGTTTTTATGGAAAAATTAAAAATTCATAGGTTCATCCAGTATTTATCTAGATAAGATACTTGCAGACATAGGAGATTATTTGTTTAATACATATATTATAGGATGAGATGATATTTCAGAGAGTTGATAGTTATTTTTAGAGTTAAAATTGAAGACACTAAATTATTTAGCGACATAAATAGGCTATTGGGTCCATTTAGGGGTTCACATAGAGTTTTCCCACTATAATTCTTATTAGAAAGGAATATATAGAATTTTTTATTAGTAAGATAATAAATTTTTTTATTTTTTTAGTATTATAGTTCTCATGACTAGTATTCATACTTCAAATTCATTTGCAATTAACTAAGAAGATAATAATCGTTAATAAGTAATTATTCTTTATTTATTATTTTCTTTATTTTTTGAGTATTGTTGGAGTCAATGACAAGTTATCGATGACTTTTGATTATGAAAATATGTAATTTGATATTTTATTTCTCTTTCATGTTCTATTTTTTATGGATGTTCAAATATTTTTTTTTTGATATTACTAAATATTTTGATTTGAAAATTATTATTTTTTCCTTTGATCTTTTTGTAGGATTTAAAAATATTTAGGAAATTTTTTTCAAGATTGAGTACGATAAATTATGTATTTTTTTTCTTTGGTTAGATATCTTATTAGTCGTAATGGTAATGAATGATTATATGAAATTGAGATTTATTGCGAGATGATTTACTAAGATATTTAAAGTAGATTATTAGGATATTCTCTTTGGTGAGATCAAATTGATCTTAGCGTGAATACTCATATTATTGAACATTTGTCACAATTAGATGTTATATTAGCTAGACATGACAAATAATTTTTTATAGTAATAATGAAGATGAGACATAGATGAAGTAATTACTTATTTTTTGAGCTGTGATAAAAATTTTGATTTGTGGTATTTTTAATCATTTTTGTTTCTTTTTATTTGTGCAAGTGTGTTACAAATTATCCTATGTTTTATTATATGAGCTAAGATAATAGACTAATCTTCCTGATTGTTTATATAGATGATATTCCTATTTTGAGAGATAATGAGTTGAGAAACAATCAACTCATATATTTTTTTCACAGTTTCAGAGCAAGATCATGAGAGATTCATATATATATATATATATTAATATAAATAACTTATGAAATAGAGGTATTGTGTTGTCACATTTTAGATTCGTCGTGAATACTCATTTATTGTTTGGTCTTTATGGTTGCACCCTAGTAGATAAGTTTTGTAATAATCTTATGTCCGATATTAGTTCTTTGGTTGATTTGATACATATAAGAGAATTGTATAAAAGTAAAACTACCTAATTATTACAAATCAAATATAAATTATATAGTCATTTCTTATATTTTATATAACAAATTCACCTTGTTGCATGTGCATCTCATCACACATTTCATCTAAAAAAATCTATTAAAGCTGACATTAATCAAATATTCAGGCTTTAGTTATGAATGTACAAAGAGAACATTTGTTTGAATTATTATATTTTTCTTGAATATAATTTTGTCTCATGTGTAAGATTTTTTGTGGGCAGACACTCATTCAAGGTGATCAGATTTTCAATCATTTCTTTTATTGCTCACAAATGTAATAGTCATGTAGTGAGATTAAGATCTTTAAATCTAATATTCTATCAAAAGATAAAACACAAAAAATATATATTTTTCTCTGAAAAAAATACAAGATATGATCATAGTTTGATGTAATAGTTTGATGATATATATTAGTTTGATGATATATTGTATCAGTTTGCTATTAAATCTAAATAGTCAAGGTGTGACTGCTAAGCGATAGTCAAGTTAGCTATTATGGATATTTATGTATTAGTTTAGTGGTATATTATAATTTTTGATTTTATTGTTATCTTAGTTTATTAAGGGGCACCTAATAAGTTAGAGGTGTCAACCGGGCCAGCTCGGCCATGCACGAGGCACGGCACGGTTCGGCCGTGATTGGGCTGGCCCGGCACGAGAAAAAACCTTGTTCGGGCCCGTGCCGTGCCCGAGTTAGGCACGGGCCGTGCCGTGCCATGCCGTGCCTGACCCGGCATGGTTCGGCCAGTAGCACGGCACACCGGCATGGGTTCGTTCCGTGCCGGGTGTCACTCGAGCCTTCTGCCTAAGGCTATGGGCTGCCCCGCGATAGAACTGCGCCCCTCCCACAAAAAAGACAGCGGGTCGGGTCTGATTGGACCCGACCCGCGGTCCCACTTCCACGAGGCCCGAACCGACCCAGATCCCCTAATGGGAAAAAAAATTAATATAAAATTATATTTTCAGCCGTTGGATCTCGTCTCCAAGTCTCCAACGGCTAGGGGGCAGAATCCAACGGCCCTCATGATTCTGCCCCCTAAAAAATAAAAAAAAAATCTTTTTTTTAATTTAATATCTTTTATCTATAAATTCTACACTGCTCTCTTTAATATTTATGTTTTTCAAAAACATATATTCTCTCAAATCGTTCTATTTCTCTCTCTCAAAAATATTGCTTCTCTCTCTCGGGTCTTGGGATTTTGGCATTCGGCTTGGATTTTCGGGAATCTTAATTTGAGTTTTGAACATTAGAGATTGACTGTGGTGCACCGTGCACGTGATCGACCTCACTGTTTTTACCGGGTAATTTATTTTACAGTTTTTTTAATTCTCTCTATAGTTTCTTTCTCTAGACCAAAATTAGAAAAATTAAAATCAGTCTTCTAGTCTTTATTAAACTATTCTTAAAAATAAAAAATCTTAAAAAATGACAAATACAACTGAAACATATTTAAATTTAGAAAATAAAAATATTACACAGAGGTCTGAGGCTGCTTAAACTTTGGTTCCTCCAGTCGTCTCAACCCAAACTTCTAAAAAATAAAAAACTAGGAGGATCTATGTAGTTTGGACTCATTTTAATATAATAAAACAAAAAAATATTAGGGGTGAGGAACAATAAATGACACAGTGCAAATATTATATGAGACTTTTAACATGTAAGAGTTCGTTTAGGACTGGGCAACTTAAGAGACATGCCGAATTATGCATCAAAAAACATGGTCTATTAGATCCTATGCAAACCTAACTTGGCACTGCATTTTTTGAGACTGGATCAAGTCTAGTCTCAAAGTTTACTCCCTTCATATACTCCAACGAGTTGAGTAGGGACGACATGACCAGACTTATCACATTGATGGGTCTTCCGATCAGATTTTCGAAAGATTCACGAGTGGTGCGCATCATGCAGACATATTTTCAGTCAGCTTTTCGTAGGATTCCTAGGTCCACATCTAGGAATGACATACTAAAAATATATAAGTTAGAAAAACAAAAAATAATTAAGGAACTTATGGCATATAACGGAGTGATGTCCGTGACGTCTGATATCTGGATAAGTCACGATGAATCTTATTATTCATGTCTCACCAGCCACTATATAGATTCAAATTGGACAATCAATAAAAAAATTTTAGGATTCTCTGAGATTCTTCATCCTTATGATGACCCGGCCATTTTTGAGTGTATGATGAAAATTTTTAGGGAATATAAAATTCAAAATAAAATTTTTAGTGTCACATTTGATAACGCTTCTAATAATGGAGTAGCGATCAACATGTTTGTTAGGAATATTAGAGATACACCATTAGGAGAGATCTTTCATGTCAGATGTATGTGTCACGTGATCAACCTGATTGTTCAAGCGGGTATAAAGGTGTGTTCTCACTTGTTGGATAATATACGTAATGTACTAAAATATATTCGCACTTCTTGCAGACAATAAAAGTTTGATAGTCTCTGTTTGTCTGTTAATCTTATAAAGAAATTCCAATCGGATGTGAGACATCATTGAATTACACGTACCTGATGTTAGAATCATGTGTTGGATACGAACACGTGATATCCGACTATGTCAATAGTAAGAGTGACAAACTTATTATTGACGATATTAACTGGGCTTTAGGAATTTCATAAATAAAATTTCTGAAGATTTTTTATGACACGACGAATATGTGTTCGTCTGTTTATACGTCCACCACTTGCATTGCACTCCGGTGCATATGCAATATTAGTAGTATATTTAGGAAGTATCGAGCTGACCTGACACATAGTCATATGGTTGCAGAGATGGAAACCAAGTACTTGAAGTACTGGTCTACCGTTCCATCTCTATATTGCCTCGCTGCATGCATGGACCTTAGGGCTAAGGTGGAAGGGGTAGAAAATATCCTTACTTACATTTTCTCGTGCATGAACCTGGAAGACCCACATGAAATGTTCATTCACGAGAAGTTGACTAACATGTTCACATACTACGATACTAGGTTTGGTAGTTGTAGTAGTGAGACTGTGATTACGGACATTGATACCTAGAGGTGTCAAACGGGCCGCCCCGGCCCGTCCCATTTTTTTTTAGCACGAGCGTGCCTTCGTGTCGGGCCAGACACGACACGGTTACTGTATCGTGCCTGGCCCAGCACGGTTTAAAATAGCCTGGCCCAACACGCCCCGCAGGCACGGTAGGCTGTGCCGTGCCTTGCCTGGCCCGCTCAGGCTGGCCTGTCCGTACAGTTCGGGATTCGGGGCACCGAGGGTCGGGTTGAATCAGACCCCACCCATGGTCTTTTTTGTGGGAGGGGCCATCGCGGGGTCGGGTTCAAGGGACACCTGACACGGGACGAACCCGTGCCGGTGTGCCGTGCCACGGGCAGAACCATGCCAGGTCAGGCACGGCCCGAGCTAGGCATGGCCCGTGCCTTACCCAGGCATCGCACAAGCATGGAATTTTTCCGTGCCGGGCCAGCCCGGCCTGGTTGACACCTCTATTGATATCTTATTCGGAGATGATTTTTCCATTTAGCTAGCGAGAGGGAAATGTAGGGGTGGACCATCACATAGGAGCGAGCTGTCTCAGTACTTAGATATTGATTACTGCTCAATCCTATCATATTTTGATACTAAGAATCTTAATTTATTACAGTGGTAGAAATCATATGAGTCTACATTTTCCATACTATCTAGGACGACACGGGATCTACTGACTCCTCCGGTGTCGAGCATAGCATCAGAGTCTGCTTTCTCTGTTGTAGTGAACGTTATTTCGGATAGGAGATCGAGATTACGTTCAGATATTATTGAGGCCTTGGCTTGTTTGAAGGATTGGGAGGATTCAAGGTTTAGCATCCATGATCGTGCTGGAGCTGGGACTGAGACAGGGACTGCAGTCACATCCACTGTGATGACGGAGGAGTTGATTGCCTATAATGATGATTCATATGATACTGATCTTGATGTTGTGGCTGATGATTCTCATGATATGTCTATTGACGATTGATGATGACCTATTATTTTTTGTTTTTAATGTTTTTTTTATTAATTGTACGCTTTGTTTGTACGTTGTGTTGAAACTGTAATTTGTTTAGTTCAGACATTCGGTTTCAAATGGATTATTGATCTTTTTTCATTTGAGTTGCTTATGTTTTTTTTAATTTTTATTTTTACTAACAAAATGTATTGATTTATTTATTTTTTTGTTTTAATTTTTCATTTAAAAATTAATAACTTTATTATATAATTATAATAAAATTTAAACTAATTTTATATTACAAAAAAAAAATTTAAACTTTGTTATTTTAATAAATTTTAACATTTTTAAAATTATAAATATATAATACTATACAATATCTAAATTTTTAAATATTTTTTAAAATTTCTATAAATAAAAAAAAAATTTTTTTTGTCCCGAGCGGTCACAAAGGCACGCTCGTGCTCAAAAAAAAACGGGCCGGCCCGGCCCGTTTGACACCTCTATAATAAGTGAGATATCCTATTTTATTTTATTTTTATAGCTAGGGCTTTGTGTTGTGTGATGAGAGGATGATTGTATTATTTTATTATACATATTAAAGTTTTGTGATTATTGATCCCAATAATTAATATTCTTTTCGAAACCAATCTCTAAAGAGCCCACAACTTGGCTATCACTAAACCATTGTCAAAGCCACTCGCTGCCTTCACAACCCAAATAAATTTCATTTCACTTAGCCTAGAACAGTTGCAATATTTCAAGTTATGGCCTCCAATTCTTGCCAAGTCGTGCGGAAGGAATGTTTAGCAAATATATATTAAACCAGGATTCAAAATTCAAATTTTAGGTTTTGTTTTGATTTTTTTCATTAATATTCTTTACTGATTTTTTTTTTTGTATTTTTTGTTCTTCATTGAGATGTAATAATTATTATTGATTCTTTCTTTTTTACTCTCTTTTTTTTTAACACATTTTAAACTTGGTTTGCATGTGATATTAGAATGGTTAAGAATGATAATGTCGCTGAGATGTGATATTTAACTAGTTGAATTATGAGCCAAATGTTTTGGAGCTTTATTTGACTAGCATGATGTTAGCAAAATGAATGATGATTACATTGTCGATTTGATTGTGCCTGACCAATGTTTTGTTTTAAATCTGATTTTGCGAACAACTTGAAAATGGGAAACACGCACTCATGAAGCTTGTCAAAATAGATGATTTATGAGAGACATGAAAACTTGGTGGTGATATATTCATCTGCATGCTCAATTTATTTGCTATCATGTAGTCAATCGATGATATTATACAACTAATTTGGCTAATTTCTAATTGGTGCCTTTTGAAATTTACGACTACAATTGAATAAAATATAATGATACTCACTCAATGATAACTCAATATAAATATAACCCTTACACATAATAGGCAAATGTGATTGGGAATGAGATGACCTATAGGCTGGGTGTTTCTATCAAAAAAATATAAATTAACATCAATAAATAAAAAGGAAAACAGACACAAGTTGTAAAACTACAACAATTGCTTGACATGAGTCATCTTGTTCTAACGTGATGCATACTGCAAAATTGAGGTGAACTTCAGATGTGTTTTGTAAAATCATGTTATCTCTGTTTGAACTTGCAGATTTATAAGAGATATGAAAAAAGCACAGATGTAGATACAGATGATGATGCTCGTTTTGAATTTTTTACAAAAAAGGTCTGACATGTGTTGACTTCATGTGTGTGTGTGTGTGTGTGTGTGTGTGTGTGGCTAACTCACGATATTATTTTCTTTGATTACTGAAGTTTTTCATGAGCTAACCATTAAACAGGCATACACACGTACATATACGGGTTATTTAAATAATTTATATATATGACAATGAGTTAAGTGAGGCTATTCGGGTGGAGAGGAAAAAGTACAAGAGATGGGCACGGGAGGAATTGAATAGAAATTAATAATATAAATGTAACAACTAAAGATTTAGAAAGTATACATGGTTTTCTATAGGGTTGATGGGAAAAAACATGATCCATGCAGTCGATCTAATGTAGTTGGGATAAAGATTGGTTGATGATGATGCTGATGATGTTGTGGTTTTCAGGTTTATCCAACGATAAATGAATCTTCCGAGGTGGGAATCATGCTGTTTGTTAGTTCATATTTTGAGTTTATAAAACTCCGCAACTTTCTGAAGCATCAGAATGCATTGTTCTGTGCGATTGCAGAGTGAGAAAATTTGCTCATGTAATAATATTTACTTATTGCAACTTCAATAAATCTAATGATCAGTTATCCATTTGTGACTACAGCTACACCAAGCAATCAGATACGTCTCGTGCGCGAATTTGGTTTTTTGAAAAGAGAAGAAAGATCATGCTCTACACTGAAAGAGCTCACTTTTACCGCAGATACAAGGTTCTGCTGATGATGAATGATTGATGCTGAGTGTTCATATTTCTCCCACACTAATATGGCTACTTTTTTTTTTTTTGGAGAAGATACGTGGCGTTCAGAGTTTGATGATTTATTCTTTGCCTGAGAGAAAAGATTTCTACCCGGAGGTGGGCATTTAGTTGCTTCGGGTCTGCGTGCGTTGAAATGTTCATTATTGAAAATTTATGAGGTTGGTTTGTGTGCAGATTGTTAACAGATGGTGCTACTGGTAATGCGTTATGCACTGTCTTATTTTCTCAGTATGATATTCTTCGGGTAAGAGTTTATGGCCCCGCCCCTGAACCAAACAGCAGTTCCTTGAGTGAATTGGCCTATTCTTTTTGGTTCTTGTTTTGCTAAAATTTTCTTTGGTGTGCCGCCCAGTTAGCGAGAATTGTTGGAACCGAGTCAGCAAAACGGACGGTGAAGTCAGATAAGAGCGTCTTCTTGTTCTGCTGAATTTTTAGGTGTTTATTGCTTTATTTTTTATAATTTTTTATTTTTAGTGTGCCCAGTTGTCTTAGTGGCCAAGCTGTCAATGTATGTAAAAATTAAAATCATGCTTGCCTCCTTAATTAAAAAAATTGTTACTATTTTATTATTTTATTTTATTTTATTATTTTGTGTTTATTGCTCAAGTATTGCTAATAAGCTTGTAAAACTGCAAGATTTCCAATTCGGGTTGCACAGGAATTTACTTTCAATATCATGTCCTTGTGAGCGTGTGTCTGTGTGTGATTGTATTTTGATGTGGTAAAATGATTTTCAATATCATGTTTATAGTATAATGCATTCCTAATATTATGTGGGTAACTAATTTTATACAATCTTAATTTGAAATTTGATGATATGATAAGCATAATAGTCTTGCAAGAAAATTTTAACCTTGTGTCGAATGTCATTTAGGGAGGTTAATAAAATGTAATGATTAAAGGTGGCTAGTGTGTTATTTAATGATCTACTGATATGACCTACATCAGATTCGTACAAGGGTGTCAATTAGTACTATGACCAGGGGCAAACTTTTTACTCTTGAGCTGGTGAGAGTGTCTATAATTGATATTTCATTGAGAGCTGGTGCATAACAGGCAAGGACAACCTGGTAGTTGATAAGGATTGGAGTGAGAGCAATCCCCTCCCAAAAAAAGGCCACTTGGTGTCGTGAAAAATCTGGAGTAAGAGTCATCCGTGGATGTCTGATTTATCAAGGGATGTTGGGGCAATGATATTACCCATTTTGTTTTATATAAGGGTGTGGATTGATACTTAAGTAAGGGGGGCAAACTTCTACTCTTGAGTTAGTTTTTGGGCTATGGGTTTGATTGCATATCATTGGTATTTTTCATTGAGATTTGATGCATAGTGGGAAAGAACTACGTAATGATTGATACGGTTCGGGGTGAGAGTTGTCTCATAAAAAATAAAATGGCTGCTTGGTGCTTTGAAAAGTCCTGAGTGAAAGACATCCACAAATGTCTGGGTTATCAAGAGGTGGGCAATGATGCAACCCACATCGAATCCGCACAAATGTGTCCATTGGTACTTAGGTCAGGGGGCAAACTTTTACTATCAAGCTAGTTTTTGTGGGTGGAGTTAGGGCCTTGAGCTTGAGTGCCTATCATTCGTATACTTAATAATATTTTCATATATTCAAAGCCTTAGTTAAAAATGAATCATATGTCCCTTCTTTTCAAATATCAATTGTTACGATATTAATTTGTGCATAACTAATTCCATTAATGAGAGGCATGCACATTTATTACATAGTTTTATTGTAAATATTTTATCAGTATTTTTGTAACAATATAGTTATTTATATCAATCATCATAAGGATTTCCTAAATATAAGTGTATTTGAATAGTGAAAAGTCATACTAAATCATGCATATTAAATACTTTTTATTTATCTTGGTTTTTTGTATCTAGAATCTATTTTTTGAACGCGTTTTCACCATGATTCATCATCATTTCTTAGTACATTTCTATTAGTGTCACATAGCTACAATGGTCTATTTCTAGCATTTTTCTCAAATGATATAGTCCTCTAAGAAAATTGATGTTGGTACTAAATGCATGGTAGCTTGATTGGCAAAAAATAATGAATGTTCTAATTTTGAGGACATGAGTTTGATCCTTAGTAATGCTAGATATGCTTTTTTCCTATGATAGTTTTAGGCTAATGGATGGGGCACCCCTATCCTATTCTCATCTCAATTATTTAACTATTTCACATCCCTATCCTAAACATGGGACATGGTAGGGTGGGTTTTAGTCACGTTCCACTTATTTAGGCAGACCAAGACTAGTCAATCTTATAGTGAGGGTTGATTTCTTGCAAAAATCTAATTATTTACACACACACTCACTCACACACACACATATCCATGTCTACTTTGCTTGGAATTAGTGTATGTTCCTACAAGTTACTTACCCAATTTGAAGAAACCCTATCTTGCGTGGCATACATGGGATAAACTCCCTTACTCATTATAATAGTCAGTGGCTCTTTGATTAATTTCTATTGGTCTTTCCTAAATTTTCCTACATGACACATACTATTCAACATCCTCATAGATACCAGGTTCATCTGAATATCCAGAACATATTGGACATCTCTAGAGATTAATTGGTATTCCATATTTGTCTCCACATAAACATCATCAATGCATAACACCCTTGAAGTTCAGTCATTACCCATTTTGACCAATCCATAGACCCTGAGCATAATGTCATAAACCAATTAGAATGTGGAATGACATGTAAAGTAGTCATTGAATATGTCACCCAGTCGCTCTCTTAATTAATCTTATTGGACTATCCAATATCATTAATAAGAATAATGTTATCTTCAATGACAAAAATATATCCCTCCCTCCCAGTATCAACCCTCCCCATATACTCATATTAAAGGTTTTTTTACGCGAGATAATTTTCTTTGAAGTGTCTTACTTGGTCACGATAATAACACCACACTAAGGGTTTACCCATTGACTTTTCCTAGGTAGGATACTTCATTCCCTCATCTGATGTGGGCGTAGTAGTGATCATACCTCTCATCTCAATTTTCTTGGAAACGAGGACACCTGGAGAAATATTTTCTTTCTTTCTTTCACAACCTTGTTTACCTGACTATCGATAATGATAATTATGGTATGAGTATTGTTTGAAAGTAATGTACTCAAGGTTATAATAAGTATTTCTCAATTATTAAGAAGTAAATTGAGAAGAAAAAATGATTGTAGTCAATCATCAAGCATCATTTTCTTAGATGTCAACTGGTTAACCATGGCTTCGAAACTACTCATGTGAATAGTCATGTCAGTTTCATCTTAAAATTTCATGTTAAAAAAATGCACAACTAACAAGGTCTTATTCTTCGATGTTAGAATTCATATTTAACTTTATTGTGATTATGTTCGAAGATAAAATTAATACTGTATAATTGTGAAATAATGGTTACTTTGTAGATGTTCCCTTGGTACTTTATTGCCAAGGTGATTATCACCAATGATGATCCCTTATTAGCATAGAAGGTTTATCAACTATTAAGATATTTTCAATGATGATTCTCTTGTAGATATTTCCTTGGCATTTTATCACAAAGATAACACATCATCTTTATTCAAATGTCATTCACAAGTCTTCACCATTTTGACAACTCATTAATTGCCCTTAATGGTTTCTTTAAATATGAATTCTTATTCTTTGACCTCTAGTGTTTTTTTCAATAAGAATTAATACGGTAATAAACATATTTTTACTTTCACTTTCATTAGCACCATACCCACCCAATTAATGTATGTAACTCATAGGATTATCACTACTATATGAATCACATCCATCCATGTCTATCACATGTCTTACTTTTCATCATCCCCACTATAATAAGTGACTCTCACACAAAGTCAAAATACTTAGGAAAATATTATATTTATCACCAAATATTAATTGAGGGTCAGTTTATTTAAGAAATGCATAATGGAGTGGCCTATAAAAATATTCATACTTCAGGTTCAACTTAATAAGCATCATACTTGTAATGATTAAACATATCTTAATTTTAGGTTTTGACATATGGATTTGTCTCTCACATCACGTTCGAAAGGATTATCACTTATTTCCTACCATATGCAAGAGTATGTTTCATTACTTACTTGTCATCATCCACTACTTCAATCATATACGAACTCACCAATATCCAAAATCCTAGTCTTAGTTCTATTTGATTACCAAACAATTTATAAACCAACATCACAATAAAATAGCACATTAAAGTATTAAACAAAGTATTTATCACAATAAATAATTTACATCATTCCTAGATTCTTCTTAAATTTGAGAGAATGATATATGAAAACTAGGCACGGAAGAACTGGGTTGTGCCGTGGGCTATGCCCGAGCCATCCAGCCCTTTTGACACCTCTAATATGAGATAAGCATATAAATCTTGTTGTTCAATTTTAGCCATGGGAGAATCTAGGTTTCAATACTTAAATCACTCAAAACTTGCTCAAATTATATTTTGATTTGCCCCTAAGAGAGGGTTAGAATGCTTGCCTTCCTTTTAGGATTTATGCTTGTATTTTATATCACTCTTGTTGCTTGTGGATCTCCCCAAAATTAGAGTTATAGAGTCTTTTGGATCATCTTTCTCATACCTCTCATGAATGTTCTTTGAATTCTTAGAGTTTTCTTTATATATCCACGTGTTTGGTTTGTATTTTTTTAATTGAAAGTCATGGAGCTGAATAAAGTTATGGCTTTAATCTTTTGATTCTATAATATAAAGTCATGATGCTGGATATAAGCCATGACTTTGGTACCTTGGTCTCTTTCCTATGCTTGATGGACATGACATTGGGAAACATTATAATGTCACATTTAGTCAAAGTAACACAAAGTCATTATATTAAAATAAGGTCATACCTTATTAATAGACTTCATATCATAAAGTCATTGTGCTAAGTAATATGCATGACCTTGGTTTCATTTTTGAGCAAAGAGTTATAATATTTGTGTTGGTTGTAGCTTGAGTTTGACACTTTATGACATTTTGTAGCCAAAAGTCTTGATTCTATACCAAAGTCATATCTTTGGTTTGAGTATTCTATGGTTAGGTAAAGGAAAAGCTGCGATATTTAAAGAATGTCACAGCTTTTAGTACTAGTGGGATACTTGGTTATTACGATATGAAATAAATATTAGTCCTAAAATTATTTCGAGCTAGTTCAATTATCACTCCAATAAATCTTCACATCTGGGAGAAAGTGTTGTACAGTAAAAGGATTAAGCTAACAAGGTAATAGAGTCATGATATATGAAGATTATCATGACTATGTGCATAAAATTTTGGCTAAGAATCAATATCAAAATTAATTTATAAGCATTCAAAGGTGTGATGAAGTCATAACATGTCAGATGTTATGACTTGCATGACTTTTTTTCTCTTCCCTTCTAGTGATCAACTTCATTGAGTTGCATATTTTACACTAAAAACTTCTAATTTCATAACCATTTGTCAAATTTCTTCAAAACTATATTTTTTATGAAATTATTACACTAAAAACTTCTATTTCAAACAAAATAAATCATGAAAATCATATAAAATAGTTAATACTACTCAATATTTGGCATAATGAATAATAATATATTATAATATTCATTCAAGGAGAGTCATATGGTAGCATAGAAATAGAGGCCCATATTTGGGAGGGCATGAGGTAATGTTGGCGAGCAAAGTTTCCAATAATGCCCCAAACTTGATACTTTTTCTAATAGTCAAGATTAGTGATAGAGGTGGAGGTGGGGGCATGGGTTCTAATTCTGTGATGGTCGAGTGGAGTAAAAGTTGAGTTGATTTTGTTGATACTGTTGTGATTGATATGAGTTCTAGTATGGTCAATTTTGATTGGAAGTTTAGTGATCATCATTATTTGGATGACTTGAGCCTGACTTAACTGGAGTGATAATGGTAGTGGTCAATTGTGCCAAAGAGAATTTGGTCATTAATTTTAGTTGACCCTCTACTTGAAGCAATTTTTCAAATAATTGATGAAAATTAATTGGAATCTCTTGAGCATAAATGTAATTAGAGAGAGGCATGTAAGAATCATCAAGTTGATTCAAATTCAAATAGATAATTTATCAAAATCAATAGGTTTACCCATGAGAGCAGAGGAATCAATACATGAATTAATTTTCTACATAGATTCAATGATGGAGCAAGATTTTTCACTCGATTGATGAGTTTATTTTGGAATTCTATAATTCTTCCATGTAAAGGTGAGTCATAGGTCTTGTCAAGGGATTTCTATGCTTCAAAAGATATTTTTATTTTTTGCAATAAAAGGAACATAACTAGTTGTGAGGGATCCAATGATGGAATTAAGAACATTTTCTTGTAATCCATAAAGAATATGCTAGATTAGGAGATGTCATTATTGAGCCCAGAGTAATAACAGTAGGAAAGGGCCAAGCATGAGAGCCATCAACAACGCCATAGAGATGATAACCTATCAAAAGAAAATCAAATTGTGCACACCACACACAATAATTTGTGGCATCCATTTAAGAAGAACTTAAGCTGTAATATTAATCACAACTAAGGAGGTCAGAAGATAAATGGTGGTTGACTTAAGTGAACAAGTTGTAATGGTGGTGAAAGTTGCAAGGGCATGGGAGTCATCAATTTGGTCAATCGGGCTAGTGATGTTGGTGATCATAGGCATTGGAAGGCAGGAGTCATACTGGCACATGGTTGAAGCAGACCAGAGCTCCAATCATGGTGTATAGAAGAATCAAAGATCTCTGATATCATAATAGAAAGAATTGCTATTTTATTCATAAAAAAATTGATATTTAAAGTTGCAGATATAATAAATCAACTTAAATGAGGAAGCATAAATAATAAATAATGTTTCCTAACATTTCATTTACTTTGAGTAGCTAGTAGGTTCATCTCTAGCTATGAAGGTTCAACTATGAATTGTGTGTATCATTTGCTTCTCTCATGTACTGGAGAGTGTTACCCACATGTTGAAGATTGTTTCCCCAAGATATTATTGTAAGCTTAGCACATGCATGTAAGTTGAAAAGCATTAAAAAACTCATTCCTATCCCAATCATGGTAGACTCACACCCCACTAATTTTCATTGTGTCTAATAATGTTTCCATGTGGTTGGGGTTGTCGACCACTATATTACTTATATATATATATGAAAGTTGAATTGGGTTGATGAGCCATTTCCATGTGTGTCATCTCTTCCTATTTAGTTATATTTTTCTCATGTATAATAGATAGTTGGTATTTAATTTTCACTTGTTTGTTATGTATCGTGCCTTTACTATGAATTACATTTCCACAAATCTAAATTTCTGAGAATTTGCAACCTACTAAGGAAATACTTATGATCATCACCAAAAGAAAAAATTGGACTTTATGATAAATTGCTATAATATTCCAAAGATATTAAGTGATAAATAATTCTTTATGTTTATAATGAACGATTGATATTAGTTCTAGTATTTTTCCCTAACATAGGAGGTGGAATCCACTCAAAAAAGGTGATGATGCATGTATCAAAGATGATTCTTTTTCAAAATACTAACAAAAATATTGTAAGCTAATGCAAACAATTCTTTATTAGTTGACTTTTATGGCTGATCTTAATGAGATATGATTCAATTATTGAAACAAATATTGGCTTACTTAAGGTTAGATTCGGGACTTTCTCATAATGATGATGGAGTAAATTCAAAACTAAATGTCTTGACGCATAAACCATTTAGTTTGTGCCAAATACTAAGGAATTGAAAACTTTGAGATTTTAAGTAGTACTTAAATGATACAAGTACTAATGATTTAGATAAAGTTACCATCACTAATATGTATCTAATTGGTGGTGTTAAGTTATGATGACACAATCACCTCATACAAGTTGACAAGGATATATGTCAGACCAAAAAAAACAGTCCTTTAAGCATAAATTTTGAATATATCCCTCAAAATATTGATTAAATTTATAGCCATCTTGGACAATTATTTCCACCATTTTAGAGTCTATCAAGAAGGCTTTAAAATGTATAAATTTCTGGTGGCACAAAGGTACATGATAATTGTCATTGTAGCATCTACTCATTCATGATCCTATCTATATTATCTACTATCAAACTTTAAATAAATACAAATAGACTATGCAACACCTAAGTATTTATCAATTGGTATAAATCCATAACAATCCTACCGTCATTACATGTTACAATATTCATCTAAGGCTTTTAAGATCATAGTAAAAATATCCTGAATAGTTATAGACATTTAGAAGGACTTTTTTTTTGTAACACCTTGTAAAATTTGGCAAAACATTACCAAAATCTCAACGCCATATTAATTTTACCAAATCAATTTCAAATGTGGAAAATAATATATTTCACTCATAATATTCTTTAATACAAAGAAAACTCATATAAAAAATACATCCGATCATTATTTTATTTTTTTTTTCTTCACTTTTTTAAAAATAATTGAAAGAAAGGAAATAAATGAAATAGTTATCACCCTTTCTTAGGATTGGTCAAATAATTCCTCTTTGTCATGAGTGAAAGGTTACTTATAAAGCTTTTTTTCTAGATTTTACTCACATTGAACATGTTTTCAACTTCAGATCAACTATTATATGACTATTGGGTTGAATATGCCACACAATATAATGGTAACTTCACCTAGACTTAAGTTTGTCTAGGAAGATATATAATTATGTATGATACATCAAAATTTGCTGCACTTTTTAGAAATCTTTTCTTGTCAAAGTTGGTCGCCACTTCTTGAATTTTTGTACTAATTTTCACAGTGGAACAAGCATTATTTTGAAAGTCTTTCAATTCATTAAGGTTAAGGAGTATGTTAAATTTAACCTTCTTTAAATTAAAATTTAATTTCTTTGTAATCTATCAAGCTTTTTTTTCCAACTCAACTAATAGAGGAAATATATTCCATGCACAAGCTAGCAAGGATACTTTATCAATATTATTGTGGAATTTATTCAATAAGGCTACAATGAATCTACAAGCTTTACGAACCAATCTTGTTGAGTGACTTTACTTTCGCAAGAATGGTTAGTATTTCTCAATTAGCTAGTTCAACCCGTCCATTAGTTTTTGGATGGTATGAAGTGACTATTTTATACTTCATGTCATACATAGAAATAAGAGATTTTAAAGTTATTATTACAAATGTGACCATCCTCATCGCTTATAATTAGGAACTATATTTTCTTTGAAAAGCTTCATCATCACCCTATGATCATCTTAGTTGTAAAGAATATATTTTATCCAATTGGAAACATAGTTTTCATCCACTAAAAGATAAGCTTGATAAATTGAATTCAGGGCTGATCTTATAAATATGCTTACCAAACAACAAAAACTTACACAACAAAAACTGGATTAAGTGGCATTGTGTTTCTTCTAGTCAGCTAATTGAGCCTTGGCATGTTTTAAACAACCAATACTAATAAAATTTTAGTTACAACACCTTTCAATTAATATTTTGAGTTACAAAATGGCATCCATATGCATAAGTATATTAAAATACTAAAATATTTTCTAGATCATCTTTTAGAACATACTTATGAATAACTTGATTTGTACAATATTTAATAGAAAAGATTCGTATCAATAAAAATTATGAATCCTTGATATGAATAATTTATTTTTTTTGCTCTGTCCATTATAAGTAGATTCTGAGTCACCAAGTCATTAGCGATATATTCTTACCAATTATTCACACCCAAAATCATAAGCGATTTATCCAAGAATCATTCATTTATAGGTTGATTTCAAGAAATATATTGATTTTTATACTTGACAGTAGTCAATAATAAATTCTCAGCCTCCCTCTTATCTTTATTTGTAAATAGAATTCTTGAAATAAAATAATCCATCATTGTCATATCAATCTTAAATTAACATCATACTTACTAAAGAAATACTTGATGTTTGATTGCTAAAAAGCTACATTCTAAACTTTTCTATTGTATACATCATAATACATTTTTTTTTCATAGTTATGTTGTGTCCTTAGTACTTCATTAAGGGAATTGTAATATAAGAGGTAATATATGGTATATACCAAGTGTGAGATTACTTGTGTCAAGTATGATTTTCAACTCTTCAATGATATTTTCAACTCTTCATGATATTTTAACTCTTCAAAACTTCTTTGACATTTTTCAACCCATGAAAATGTTGCATCTAGAAAAAAAATTCACATAACAATCTTGATTACTTCAAAAAAAAAATTGATTAACTTTCTATAGTAACTGACATGACCAAAAACTTACCTTGTTTATGTCACATTGGTTGGTGATATCAACTTAGACACAAATACCACTTTAAACTTCTCTGCTCTAATTTTATTATATCATGATATAATATATATATATTTTTGCCATAGGACCAATCCTTATGACTTAACTTCTGCCGCCCGAGATACAATCCAAAGGACTTTTGATGGTGATTCGCAGGAACAACATGAGTAACTAGTATTAAGATTTCAATACATATGATTGATCATGTTTATTGAATCCCCATTTTTACTTTTTTGCTAACATTGATTTAAGGTTTAATTGAAGATATTTTTTTTATATTGTTTGAGTTAAATAAGTAATTTTCAAGAACATCAAATGCCAAACAAGTTAATTTTTAAAAATAATTTTAAATTTTTTGTCACCCCCCCCCAGCTAACTTATGAACTTATTGAACAAAAATTATTTAAATAATTAAAAGGTTCTCTTATAATTATAGTGTTGATTTGACTAAATAAATAACAATTAAATATCTATAGTCCAACTAACTTGATTTAAATATTTGTTGTCCAAATATTTGATTTCTATGAGATTGCAAAAAACATGTTTTTGGCAGCAATAATATTCATTTAAGCATAGAGTTAGTCAATTGTTGCATGTGAAGGCTCGTGTTGCTTTAAATGAACTTCTTTTTGGTTCATTTGACCTGTGGGTACTATGTTCGTGTTTTATTTTCAGACATTTATTTATTGAAGTTTATCTAATTTTTATATGTTTTAGACATTTTTATTTTAAACATGTATGAGATACTAGGAAGAATCAATGAGATGATTTAATAAGAATATGGAAAATTAATTTTTTAAATGCTAGCAATTATAACAATTTTTTTTTTTGTAAATAGATTTGAATAATGTAGTGTAGCTACAAAATTTAGTAACACGAAGGAACATATTCTTGTTTCATATTTGAAGATACATCATCAAGGAAGAGAAAAGAATTAAAATTAAGGTCTAAGTAAATAATAGCAAATTGTCATTATTGTGATAATAAATACTTTGCCGATCCAAAAATAATGGAACTACTTCACTTAAAAATCATATGATGTCATGTGATAAAAACCCATATATTCTGGACTCTCATGATAAATCTGAGTTTATGGAATATTCATTTGGTGATATGTATTAGGATGAAATAGGTCCAAATTTGTTTAAGAATATGAAAGATGTGCTTAATGAGTTATTTATAGAGTACAAGAAGATATATTAGCCAAATAATGATACTTTGAGTAAAAAGGGTCCCTCAATCGATAGTTCAAATATCGTAGTTAGTGAATGAGTGAATCTAAAGTCTATGTATTTGTTGAAGAAATGATACGAATTGTAAAAAATGGAATGTGAGAGCAGTGGAAATAGAAAATATGAATTGGAAGTTTATCTAAATGAAGATATCATAGAGTAGAAGAAAGATTTTGATATATTTAAAATAGTGAAAAAATTATTCATCCTTTCAAGAATAGCTCGAGATGTGTTGGCAATTCTAATTTCAAATGTTGCTTCAGAATCAATATTTAGTACCAATAGAAAGTATTAGATATATTTAGAAGTTATTTAACTCATAAAATTGTAGAAGTTTTGATTTGTGGATAAAATTGGATTCAATCATCTTCTTACTCGATATGTCTTGAAGAGTACCTAAGAAAACGTGAAATTTTTAAAAAGGTTTATGATAAAGTTATTCTTTATTTTATTTCTACATTTAACATTAATTGGTTCAAAATTGTATTTCTACACTAAATTTATTCTTGATTTTATTTTAGACTTGCCTAATATTTCAGTTGGTTTAATATTTATCCTCTTCTAATTGATTACAATTTGCTATAATTTCAAGTATTTTGATTTAGGTTTGTAACTTTATATTATCTTTTATATTGGGTAATAGTATTTTTATGAATATCAATATTTTTTTTTATGTAAATTCACCATGACTTCTTTTACTATACTGATTCACCAAGACTTTATTACCTATTATGGATAGATTTCAAATCGAACCGAACAAGTTTGATTCGGTTCCATTTTATTTTTTAAAAATTTTATACATAAATCAAATTGAACCCAAACCAATTAAAATTTATGTTGGTTCCATATATTTATAACCAAATGAGAACAAGGGGTGATGTGTGCCGGCATGACCCCGAGTAGTATGAAGTTGGTATGCATGAGCCATATATAGAGTGTGCATTATGCCAATGCCAGATTTAGACTGTATCATTATGCTTGGGTCAAATGTAGTCTAGGTGCCCATAGAAGATAGTAGCATCTCGAGATGGTATGAAGTAGGACCTGAGCACACTACAAGAGTTTCATAAGTAATTATTTATAAAAAAGTCTAACATATAGCCCAGTTCATGGCTAGTTGTCAACATGATTCCATGTTAGCCTAGCAAAATCAAAACTATCCTAGCCTACACCAATGTTATCACTGGTTGGTCATCAAAATGTCAGGCATAATCAACACCTTGTACTCAACACAACTCATTTGATATCTTTAAACTATAATTACAAAGACAATCTCAAAATCAAGTAGTCCACTTTGATAAGGGTGTCCTATATGTCATAATGTTGGTCAGTCAACTACCATTCCAACCAAGTATTCCCTTACTTTTTATTCTTGCCCAAACATGTGGACTTTGTCATACCAATGCTTAAAAGGGTTCGACATGGTCAATTACTCATGCATGGCCACATGCACCAATAACCTTGGTCATAACTTTGCTTAATCATATTGCATATGATCTAGGCCTGAGGCACTAGAATGACCTATAAACGGGAGCTATAGTAGGTGATGAGTGGCACGTAGATAGCCCATCAAGCATAGCACACAAATATGTGTCATGGCATGTTAGATCAACCATCCTAATGAACAACTCTATGACTTGGTTATCCCCAATGTTAAACCAAAATTAGAGTTATACTAATTTTCTATTACAATACTTTATTTTGGTGTTTTTGTGTAAAGAATAGTTGTCGCCTCTTTTTCTATTGTGTGGTTCATTTCTTTTGGTTACAATTTATCCGTATATCGTGTTACATACTCTCCTATATATTTCAAGCAATACAATTATTTTGTGGTGGCAAACCCAAATGCTCATCAACATAAAATTAGCTCACACCATCATCACCCTACTACCTACTTTTGTTTCTCTCTCCACAACCCTCTTTTTTCCCTTTCTTATCTTTCTTATCTTGCTATGATCAAAATACTACATACCCATCAACTTCTGGTAATGTCGATTACATTTCCTGGTAGCATTACAATAGACTAGTTATGAGCTAGCTCTATGCTTCAATCAGCGAACCCATGTTGGGCCAAATCATCGGCTACACTTAAGTGTTAAAAATTTGGCAATCCCTAGATTAGATCTTTGTCCATGCTTCACTTGCTCAGCTCTTAGAGCTTTTCATGTAACTTCAAACTACACAAAAGGATGGTCTCTTTATTTTTTCCTATATAAAAGTTTTGAATCTCTTGTAATAATCTAGCTTCGATAAGTACTCTAATCTCATATGTTAATCATATGATCTATTTTCTGAATGGTATGAGATGCGAATATAATGAATACATTACTAGCATTCAAACTCATTATGAGAAGCTATATGTTGAGGAAGCCTATAGTCTATAACTTACTATGATGCCCATTTGGATTGTCAAACTATAGCTGACCCGATCAACTCTCTTCAATTTCGGTAAACTTTTTTCCCCCACTTCCAAACACAAATCCCCATTTTTATTCTACTTTTCTCATCCATCTCATCACAAATAATCACCCCAATGGTCTTCCTCTAACTCTTCTTCTCCACCTCCTTCATTTTACTTCTCCATGCCCTCGTTGTCTAATATACCTTAAACTCGATCACACATCAAATCGACGTTATTATCACACTAACTTTCAACATGAACTTCCTCCTCCCTCCCATAAGACCTTCAATGTTTTTCTCTCTAAACTTACACCTGGTATTTCTCCCCTATAGTCTCTTCTTCGACTTTGGACCATTCTAATCCCACCTAGTACATGGATTCCAACACCTCACACCACTTCACCTTGATTTAAACTTGCTTGAGGGTGCTCAACCTTTCACAAGGCATAATCAATCACTCACATTGATTATGCTTATTTACCTACTTATCACTATGTTCTTCGCCTATCCCAAGTTTATCACTCATCATCTATTTCTAAAAATGTACTTAGTGTGTTTAAACTTTGTTTTGATAAAAATGCATTTTTGATCAAAGCATTTACCATATTTCAACTTCATCTTCCTCCTCCCCTACTCATCCCTCTCGATTTTCTTTTGCATCTAAATTTAATCATACACTTTGGCATCTTTGTTTGGGGTACGTTGCACATGATGTTATTGTTTTAGTTTTATCCTCTTGTGCTATTTTTACTTCAAAATATTTTTTTTTTTGGTTTTATAATGCTTGTCAACAACAATTCAAATCCCATAGGCTTCCTTTTCCTATTTTTGTATCTTATGCTACTAAGTCTTTTGAATTAATACATAGTGGTTTATGGGGTCCTTCCCTTGTTTCATCTAATAGTAGTGACGAGTTATATATGTTGTTCCTTAATGATTATTCATGATTACATGGATGTATTTACTTTCCTCTGAGGTGAGACTTTCTGGGCAGTCCTCACATTTCAATCAATGGTCTCTACTCAATTTGTGATGTCTATTAAATGGGTTTGCACCAATTGATGTGATGAATTTCACTCCCTCAACCCCTTGTTTTCCAAGGTTAGTATTTTACATGAACAATCATGTCACACTCCCAATAAAATAGGTGCGTAGAGTATAAAAATCAATATGTTGTCGAAATGAGTCTCACTTTATTAGCACATGCTTTTGTCTCTTTATCCCACTGACCTATCTTTTTACTAAAGCCACTTGCTAAATAGGTTGCCTATTCATGTTCTAAAATTTGTTTGCCCGTATTTGATTGTGTATGGTATATAACTCTAAAATTCTTATTTTTATGTATTTGGCTGAGTGTTCCCATTCTTACAACCATACAACTATTATAAGTTTGAATTTCAATTTGTTTATTATTCATTTCTTGGCTATAGTAGTAATCAAAAAAAGGTATTTATGACTTAATTCTCCAATTGGTTGAACTTTATTTTCTATTTGCCCATAGTTTTCCTCTTACGTCTTCCAAACCAACACATACAGTGATGACATCTCTTCCTTTTATTCCTCTCTCCATGAGTTTAATCTCCTAATCCTTTATCTTTTCATATTTTGTATTCCTCACCAATAATTTCATCCTTGCCAACCTCTTGTCATATCTTTACTCCTCTTTCATAATCATCATTCCCTTGCTCTTCTTCTCCTCCATAGGATGGTTTGCATAACTAACATGATAATCCTCTCATTCTACATAATAATCACCTTATGATCATAAGAGCCAAATTTGGCATTTTAAAACCTCAGTTATTTTCTAGTGTTCTTGTAGGTTTTCTAGCTGAACCTACCTCTTTCACCAAGGCAAATAACTACCAGGTCTGATGGGCTACTATGTAACTTAAATTTTCTTCCATTTAATCTTAAGGGACATGAATATTAGTCTCTAAACCTCATGATAATAAGATGATGAGTTGCAAATGGGTTTATCATGGCAAGCTACAAGTGAACAACAATGTGGAGAGCTATAAAGCATGTATTGTTTCCCAGGGATATCATAAAACCCATAGTCTTAATTTTCATGAGACGTTCCACCTTGTTATCAAGCCTAAAATAGCTCGGCATCTAAAATGCTTTCCTCCACGATAATCTTGTTGAAACTGTTTACATGTGCTAGTCCCAAGGTTTCATTGATGCCTCTCATCCAAATAATGTTTGTAAGCTTTCTAAGTCACTATACAGTTTGAAATAATCATCTCGAGCATGATTCACAAAGTTGAGTTCTGCTCTTATTCAATTGGAATTCACAACTTCTCTAGTTGATACTTCAATGTTATTTCTTCACTCTACTTCATTTACAATCATTGTGTTGGTTTATGTTGATGATATATCATCATTGGATCATGTTCTTACACTATCTCATCATTTATTTATTACCTTCAAACTCAATTTTGGTCATCTTTATTTTTTTCTTGGCATTGAAGCGCATCGATCAATAGTTGGTCTCCATATTAGTCAAAATAAATACTAGTATGTTAGACTCCAAGCCTCAATTGACCCCTCTTGTACTTGGCTCTCTTTCTCTGCACGATGGTACACCTCTAGAGACTACCGTTGAGTATTAGAGTATTGTGGGCATCTCCAATATTGCACTCATTTGGCCTAATCTTGCTTTTGTTGTCATATATCTTTGCCAATTTATGCACTCTCTTACTATTGTACATATGCAAGTTACAAAATAGTTCATTTGTTGCATAAAAGGTTCTGGTCACATTGGGTTGTTTATCCAACCAGCTATGATCACAATTTATATGCCTACATGAATGTAAATTGGCATAGAACTAGCGCATATTGCATTTTCCTTGAACTACACTTAATATATTGATCATCATCCAAGCACAAAAGTCATATCTTGTTCAAGCACAGAGTCAAAGTATCATACATTGGCTAATGGAGTTGGTGAAGTATTCTAGCTTGAATCACTTCTCACTAAACTCCATATGCAACTGTTCAATTCTCCATCTCTTTACTGCAACAACATCAGCACTTAACATGTAGATTCCAATCCAATCATTTATGCTCGTACTAAACATGTAGAATTTGACTAGCACTTTATTCGTGAATGAGTGGCTCATTGTGTTTTTCATCTTTCATTCACTTCTTCCACAAACCAAGTTGCAAATTATCTCACCAAGCTTCTCGATATTATTTTAGGATCTTTGCACGAAATTCACCATGCTACTTGCTCTAAAATTTTGTGGGTGGATGTTAAACCAAAACTATAAATGTACTAATTTTTTATTACAATACTTTTTTTATCTATTTTGGTGTAAAAACATGTGTTCGTCTATAATTTTTTATATGGTGTCCTATATTTCCTTGTATTTTTAAGGAATATAATATATATTTTTCTTCATATCATCCATCCACCCAATTGGCTGGTTCATGTGGGGGTGAGATATCTAAAATTTATTATGGCTAGTCATGAATTATTATATAAAAAATAATGTTCTCTAGGACTCGACTAGTTAGGTTTGTGTGGTTAGGAATGAATTTTAGGACACGATGTCATGTATTAGAATTCTACCTTTAAACAATTTGAGACGTATCTAGAATTGAGAAAAATGAGAAGGCTCATCTCTTAATGGAATAATTGATGTACCTGGGGGCAAGTTTATGGGGAAAGTTGTCTCCTGATAAGAATATGTTATTATTTTTATTTAAATATAAAAAGTGTATAAATTTAATAAAAATTTCCCAATTATTAAGTTAATAAAAAATCAAAAAAATATAAAATTAAAATTGATGCAGATATAAAATGTGTGAAAATTCAAAAGTTTTTAAAAATATATAAAAATAGTAACTATTATAGAAAAATAAAATATATCAAATTATGAAATTTTAAAAATTAGGAAAAACTATAATATAATATATATATCATGAAAAGCATGAGAATAATAAAATTTATAAAACTATATAAAAATTTATAAGTTTATAGAAAATTATCAAATTATATAATCAAAATTATTAGGAAAATTATATTGTAGCTATGTTTATAAAAATTATTAAATTTATATGAATTATAAAATTTAACAAATCACACAATTTAAAATAAATACAAATGCTATGATATAATTAGTCATAAAAAATATAAAAACTAAAATATTGTAAAAATATAATATGTATCAATTATAGAATTTGTAAAACTTATGAAAATTATAAAAGTTATATTTTTTTTTTTTGAAAAAAAAATATGCAATAGAAAATTTTAGCATATTTTGTGATTATATCCGATATTACTTCCTCATTTTTAAAACTCTTATAACTTTTTATTTAGTTTAATTCATAGTCTTATCACTTACAAAGATTTTAAATGTTTATTTTTATAATATTTGTACTAATCTTCAATTTATATTTAATGATTTTGATATGTATGTTTTAAAAAGGTAGAAAATTTATAATTTGAAATTTTTTTTATGTTATATATTTTTCTTTATTAGAATTTTTTACTAGTTGTAAAATTTTATCATTTATATTTTTATATATAAAAATATAAAGAGAATCATTTTTTATTAGAGCTTTTTAATTTTTATGAAATGAGAAAAAAATAATATATATAAGAATAGAATCTTTTTTTGTAAATTAAAAATGATATATTTTATAATTAATTTTGATCGGAGTGATTTATCTAAAAAATCACATTAATTTCCACATAAGATACTGAATTAGAGTAAGCACGCCCTTCCCCATTCCAATTAATAAATTTGGATTTTCATTTCAAGATTATTTTTTGGGAAAAAAAAATTAGGGTACACAAAATTTAAAATATCTATACCGTGGGGTTTTTTTTTATTACTTGATACACCAAACCAAAGAATTATTTATGATTTAGTGCAATAAAATTCATCAATCCCATTACCCATGCCTCATGCGGCGTCACCATAAAAAAAAAACACACGTCGGTATACACGTTTAAAAAAACAATCAAACAAAATAAAACTTTCAAATTTCTACATATTTATTTATATTGTGGTATATTTATGTGCATTATACATATACACACATACATACACACATACATATATATAATATATATATATATATATATAAAGTGTGTGTATACAATGTATATTGTGTATATCTAAATACAATGTGTATACATAACAGATTTTGTATACAGTACATATACTCTGTATATACATTGTATATTTGTATATACACTAAATATACAATACACTATTTATATGCTATGTTTATAGAGAAAGCGCATACATAATATATATATATATAACATTTGTATCTACATGAATATAAGTAAAAGATATATTATATATAGATAATATTCATATACTATGTTTATGCACCCAATGATATACATAATATATATACAATCTACATGAATATAAGTAAAAAAAATGACATATATACATAGAATATATATAATATAATATACATATACTAGATATACATAATAGATATACACATGAATTACACTGCATATATACAATTTTTTTTCCGACTTTTAGAGAGTTGGCAACTTGAGAATCTACCTCACGATTAACAAAAAAAGAGAATGAGCTACTCCAACCCAACATAAAAAGACATTAAAACATAATTTTTTAAAAAATTACGGATTAAAATGCTCGAATTGAAAATCCAGCGGTCAATATAAAAAAACAGTGAGCTAGATCCCATCCCCTAATACATTTACTTTTTACAATATTTTAACATAATTTATACACTTATTTTAATAATGCAAGATTACATAATTTCTCAAAAATAGACACCTCTTCAAGAAATTAAATAAATGCCCAATTTATAAATGCTAAATAGAATTAATTTTTAAAAAATAGAACCTGCAACCATTTGTGGCGATTTTTTAGCAATAAAATACTAAAATAAATCCTTTATTTATGCAACTATTTAAGCAAACTCAAAATTTCAACGACCTTGAGAAATTTATCAACATGGTAAATAAAATAAAATAAAAAACAAACAAAAAATATTGATAAATTTAAAAACTGTCCTTAGCTCTTCGAATCACGCCCAATGTTTTTGAATCGGTTGCCATCGCAGAAACACAAAGCGACTGCCGTATTTCAGCGCTTGATGTGCGGAGAAATGGATTACAATTTTTTTCTAACTCTAACTTTGTTGGAACCTGAAGCACACTTTCAGACATTACAAATTTTAAAATGTAATATTTGACACGTGCAAAACTATGACACGTGACCGAACACTAATGCCCACAATGCCTCGTGGCCCAGGCTCAAACATCAAAGACCCCATGACTTGCAGCCCAGTACAGCTCATTTTTTTAACTGTATAGTCAATCAAGCTCAATCACCAGCAGTGTGTGTGCGCGCGCGCGAGCAAGTATATGCCTGCGTGTGCCTGTGTGAGTGTGTCAACAACACAGCTAGAACTTTGGCTAATGCTTTGATTTTTCTTTTTTGAAATAAATAAAAATTAAATTTTCTCAATAGAAAGGAAAATAACGCACCGTCGGTAATTTCTCCATGCAGAGGGTGGCAACAACAGATGCATAAGCCTTGAGCATCCTATTACTCGGTTCTATTGATAATGCAAATTCTGAATTTTTCTGTAAAAAAAAATCAATGAAAATTAATTTATTAAATAATAATTTTCATAGAGTAAGACGCAAAACTATGGTTGAGACAAACCAAAGTATATTCATGGCCAAAATATATGTTCGTATTATCTGGTAAAGAAGTGATCTTCTTGAGCGACTCCATCATCTGCAACAAATACAACCACGCAGACACACACACACACACACTCACAGATATAACTATTTTTTAGTAACAAACAATTGTAACCAATCAAAAACCAAACTTTCCCTTTGAAATGTTGCCATGTATTAGTAGTAATAATAATAATAATAATAATAATAATAATAATAATAATAATAATAATAATAATAATATAATAATAATAATAATAATAATAATATAATAATAATAATAATAATAATAATAATAATAATAATAATAATATCCAGTGCACTTTTATTATATCAAAATTAATTTCCATATAGTTTTGTTAATTGAGAAAATTATACAATTGAAATATGATTTGAAAATAATTAAGAAAAAACCTGATAACTATGAAAAATTATAAAAAAAATTACCAAAACTACATATTCATATTTTGATGCCATTAAAAAGAAAAACCCAACTTATATGTCAAGATAAGAATCAAAAAAATAAGTTAAATAAAACTATTTCCATGAGCACAAACATATATAATAATTTAAATGTATTAACAAAACATACACACTTGTATGTCGTAGTCGTACCAAGTACTTCTCCCTAAAAATCAGAGGCCATCTGATTAATCTTGAATCCACGATCTATTCTGGTGCACAAATGCACTAGAAATCATATTATGGTATAACTTTTAATATATATTTATATAATACACACACACACACACATATATATATTTATTTAATTTTTTATACAAATATATCGCATATATATTTACATAAGATTTTTTCGTGACTATTTTCAAATTGAAATCCTTCTGCATAATTTGACCTTATTAATTTGTTGTTTCTTATATTTTTGCAATCAAAATTAATATTCATATTTACATGCAAATAATCTATAATATTGATATATATATATATTATATATATATATATATATATAATATATATATATTATATATATATATATATGCATGACACTAATAACTAATTAGATTTTTCTCAAAATTATTATTTATTATGTTACATTTATACTATTAAAAAAATACCATTTTTTAGTTTTTTTTAAATTAATTTTTACACATGATAGGGGGACTATAACAAGGTGAATTAATAAGGTGAATAATTGAGGTGAGCAAAAGGTTGTCCAAACAACATGATTATTAAAAAAAAAATTAAATTAAATGCAAATAAAATTACCTCCTCTGGTGTTCCTTCAAAAAGTTTCCCACAAGATAAGCTAAACAAAGTGTCTCCGGTAAATATGACACTCGATCCCGGAAAGTAAAAACTAATGTGGCCTACAGATATAATTATGAAAATATTCTACCTCGGCAAAGTAGAAATAAATATTTTAAATAAATAAATTACACACACGCACACACACACACACACTTATACATATTGATAAATTGCATGTATGAAAATATCAATAAAAGCCACATTATTGATAGAAATGTTTCCTTGATCAATATATAATCAAAGTCATATTGGCAAAGAGACTGACGACTCCATTTGAATTTTTATTCTATTATTTTAATTACATCAACATTATCCATGTGTACCTATGTGGGTGCGTGCGTGTGTGTGTGTGTATGTGTGTGTGGCCATCTACATATATACATGTATATGTACCTACGTGTATACCAACATGTGTACCTACATTACCCATACACACGCACACACACCCATGTGCACCTACATGTGTAGGTAGACATGATAAAGTATTGGATCTAACAACATTACCCATAAAACACACACCCCCCATGTGTACCGACATGTGTACCTACAAGTGTGTGTGTGTGTGTGCGTGCAGGCAGATATACATGTATGCTCACATGATAAAGTATTGAAAATCATAAATTTAATTACTTATCAAAAAATTTATTTAATTTTATATCAAATAAATTTACTATGAGAATCTTTTTTATTAGAAAAAAGACAAAAAAAAAATAAAAAGTAAAAAAATAAA